>OZ038495.1:5816867-5821867 GCA_964036315.1 Acanthosepion esculentum
TTCAAGATTTTTCTGAAAATGCACAATAATCGATACTCTAGTGGTGAAAACGTATTTGACATAAATACCTGGTTTACGTGTCAATTTGTAATCAACTTGAGCATCCAGAACTGACTGTAGAAGAAATTCCATCCCATATCATTCGGAAAATCTCGTTGAATTTCGTTTTTGTCATGGAAATGGACAGTAAAAGAGCAATGAAATGGAAAATAATATATATATATATATATATATATATATATATATATATATATGTGTGTGTGTGTGTGTGTGTGTGTGCGTGCGTGTGTGTGTGTGTATAAGGTGATGCTGAAAAGTTCATAACTTGACACATTTCCCATACATTTAGTCAATGAAAAACTGTTTCTGGGAATTGAATCAGTCGAAGAACACCTTGCTTATATGTAGAAAAGAGAAAGCCAAAATTATGCAATCATTCACTCACATCCTCCCTAGCCATTTCATTCAAGGGCTCGTAATTTTTTAATCTAATATCTTATGAAAAACCTAATTCCTTACATTTAGTCGATCGTTCGGCATTCTACCACTCTCACTTCTGACAAATATTAGGTTCCACTTGTGATAATCTGAACGGGGGATGGAGTTTTCACATCATGCACTTTTGTGAAGCCTTCCTATTCGTCCCCAACTGTTGGGATGTAGCGAGCCCAAAAATGCCGGTCATAATATGCTGGAAGTGTGTAGAGTTTGGTTACCTCTCAATGCTCTCAAGTTATGTCGGGAAATCTGTTACCTCCACCCTTCAGAAAGCGATCTGAGTATGCGTAGCGTTGATATTCGTCAACCTACGCTTTGCTTCTCTTTCCTAGACCGGATATTTTTGCAATTGGATGGGAATGGCCGTAAGAACTTTCTATCCTTGAGAAGTGTGCACCCGTGCGAGGGGGAGGCCACTGCCGTTTATCCGAGGCGAGTCCTCTTTCTATGTTGGATGTCGGGTTTCTCTCAGTTTCCTCTTACGGTCGACGGATGGCCACTCCAACATCTAAGCGTTGTCCCTTAAGGCGTTATATCACGTGCTATTTAGGGGTCCGTTGATCATGATTTGATTGACGAGCTCGAGCTAACTTTGCAGGAGGCTCTCTGCATATGGCCTTGGGGGGGCCGGATTGAAATGCCTCGATATGAGGCATCATTCACCTGGTTGGTGTTGACAAGGGCTTTTGGGTTGGTAACATTGTTCGACGGGTCCGAAAAATTCTCCAAACTGCGTTTGCTGCGGTTAGTTGGTGGTGACCCTTTCTAAACTGCAGGATCGTAGGCCCGTTGTGTAAGTTTATTGACGCGGAAAGTTCTTTGTCCTCAAAGCTAGTTCTGGTTGTAGCAATGCCGTACCACCATTGACTAAGGTTGAAGACGATATGTTTCGCTTTCTAGGCGTTATGCGAATCAGGATGTTGACGCAACAGAAGGAATTCTCAGCTCATCTTGTTCTTTAGGCATAAGCTTAGTCAAGATTAGGAGGGAAAAGAAACAACATCCTCCTTCAGAATTTGGCAAAAAGTTGGTGAGTCTTCGCCTCTGTATCGAGTAAAAAGGAACTGACAATGTGGCATTTTGATGCCGATGAGACATTAAGATATTTGCAACCTCATTCAAAATAGGGTTGCTTAGGTACCTTTTGCTCTTATTTTTTTCCGTCAAGGATAACTTAATTGGAGGATATATTCTCATTGGCCCATTATATTTTCAGCAGACTTTCTTTAGTTTAATTCCCCATTCCCTGTCAGTTCTCTGGTGGATGTGGGATGCCTTTTGTTCTTCGATTGTGTTTTTCGTTTTGTTGTGGTTTAGATGAATATATGTTTTAGTGAGTGTTTGCCCGTTTGAGTTTTTAAAATCCCGCATTAATTTCGTCCAGTTACCTGATGTGTTTTTTTTTTATTATAACACTATTTTTGTTTTATTTCTTGTAAATAAATCTTGTTCTTTATTTACATTATTCGAACTATTGTCCTCATCTTCATTGTCGCCATATTTATTACAACGCTTCAGCAGTTGTACGCTCCGGCCTTCTTCAGGTGGTTGGAATGTCGAACTGAACCCTTTATTTCGCTCACTGGGGTAGAATGTTCTAGTTTCACATGCTATGTTTATCTGTTATCTCCTGTTAATGCTATGTTTATGTGTTATCTCCTGTTAATTTTTCCCTTTGAACGTTCTCTACTACCTCAACCGGGTATTGAACCCACACTCTATGGGTCTTGTCATTGGATCTAACCAACGCCTTTATCCACTGTGCCATTTATCCTTGGTGTACATGCAAGAATTTCTGGGTATTATAAGCCTAATGTCTTCAGCAACCATTTTTATCAGTGCTCATATTGCAATTTTTGCTGTTATCATTCAGTTTTTACCAGAGATCATATTGCAACTTTGTTGTTATTATCGCTTTTCTCATAAATATGGCGACAAAGATGAGGACAACTCTCCGAATAATGTAAATAATGTACATAATACCTCATCTCAGAAATATAGACAGAAATCTTGTTCTCGTTGTCAAATATTCATTAGGGTTATGAATTTTTAAAATTGTTATACCCTCCCCACCAGACAAATAGTACATATGATGACAAGTTAGGACTTCGTAGAGTCTCTGATGTATTATGGTCGTTGTAGAAAGTCTAGTAAATAAGAAGGTGTTGTTTTGGTGCAATGAATATTGTGGTATGTTTGGATCAGAGATTGTGGCTAGCAAAGTTTAAGCGTAATATAGTTTAAGACCAAACTTCCCCACCCCCCATTTTTGTGCCACATTTGGACATATTCGTACAATAAATATCGTATATTAAAGCTTACTGATAATCGATACGTATTGTCTACTACAATTTAATATACCCATGTTGTCAACCATTTTGAAAATGGCTAATTTACTCTGTCCAGGGAAAACTTATTATTGACCCCAACGTGTCTGCCGCCGAACTGGAATATCGTCACTGGAGAGTAACTTTCATGAACTTGTTGAGTATGTACTGCGACCAAATTCCTAATATGATACACTATCTCCGCCAAATATGTCTCATCACAAGTTTATGAGTATTTCGCAGACGTGTCTTCCTATGAAGAGGCTTTAACAATACTGGAAAAGATCTACATTAAATTGGAAAATGCTATCTAGATACTTGCTGGCTACAAGGCGTCAACTGGCCTCAGATTCCATTGACAGATTTTATAAAATTAAGTAAGGTCTGTTCATTGTCTTCAGCATCAACTAAACAATATCGAGCCGAAGTGATATGAGATGTCTTATCCGATAAATAATACCCGAAAACAGCACCTTCACATTACAGCAGGCCTATGATCAGGCAATAGTACGACATTTAGCAGACTAAAATGCTAAAAATTATGATACTGAGACGTCTCCACATATGTTGTTCCACGCCGCATCGTATGAACCACTAGGCTTTTTCGAAAATATCAGCATTAACTAAACGAACGTGTTTTTTTTTTCTGTGGAGGCAAGAGACACGCAAAGTCATTATACCGTGTTGAAAGCGACAAATGTTATCAATGCGGAAAGCAGGGACATTGGTCTAAAGCTTGCAAAAGTAAGAAAAGGGGGACCGAAACGGTATCTTGTTCGGCATTATTGGATACACTTGGCTGCTTATCAATGAGAACGATATAAATCTCTGCTAACGAACAGCCACTAAAAGCAGTGATGTAGAAAACTACATTCGTGGAATATTTATCCGCGCCTAAACAAAATGGCAATAGCTAGCTCATATCCTTCCATACAAAATTTTGGATACTGTTTTGTTGATCTACAAGTAAACATTAATCTAAACCAAATAGTAATATGTCTACTAATAAAAGATCTATCCTGACACCTACCTGATGGACGGGAAGACACATTCTCACTAAGGGACTTAGCTTCAGCAGGTGATGAATCGGGACTCTAAGCGAGGGCTGTCCTCAGAACACTTCAACTGACTTTGAAGAAAAAGTAATATGGTCACCTTTTGAAAATTATGAGGAACACTTGAGCTCTGCTCCCTCAAGTGGTGATGAACGGGTTTCAGAGAAGAGAGACCACCAATTTACCGATATTTCAGGGAACAAGCAAGCCACTCGTAGAAGATTACTAACACGCAACATGATTAAATACAGTTCTAGCTAGAAAGAGGAAGAACGTCATAATGCTCCTGACAATCAGTCACAACCTAGCAGAGAACAAATTATACCTTCTCGATTCAAGATCTTTTCCCTCTGTACGAATAATGCAGGGGAGAATGTGGTATGATCCATGTCCTCATTAATGAATCTGTCCTGAACACATATATTCAGTTCACTCGGAAAAAATGAATTCCTATTTCTTAGTTTATTTCTCAACTTGGTACCTATAACCAAGAATAAATCAGCCTAGATAACTGTAAAGAAAGTTTAAACTTAATTTGATAGTCGGAAAGAGAGAAACACTTTGTTGGTCATCTCCGGGACTAATACCCATATTAGACATTAGTATATTTGTTATATAATACCAATGTCAAAAAACAGAAGGAATGACACGAATAGTTTTTAAAAAATGAATAGAGAATATACATTGTGATCGGAAAGAGTTTTTTTTATAAATATGTATCATACGGAAATTGAATAGCAATATATATGTACCTGCCACTATCTTTCTTTACACAGAGAAACTGTAATGCATATGGATAAAACAAGCAGTGTGAAAGGTCAAAATCGAGAGGGTCTTGTGATACTTTCCGAATAACGACGGTCTCGCCGGATAATGTATTTTATGTTCACTTTTTAAACCACGTGATTTCCATTTGTTCTTCTTAACGAGGCGGTTTATCACGTTTATATTTTCTCGAGTTCTACTGAACAATTAGAGGCCTACACCCAAAGAGCTGTCGGCATTCCTGGGCTGATGTTACTTACTAGCTGTCATGTGACCCTGGTAAATTCGTAGTATAAAAAGGGAGATGACCGCCATTTGCATCTATGCACACTCAATATTATGGGAAGATAGGGAC
>OZ038495.1:5826867-5916867 GCA_964036315.1 Acanthosepion esculentum
TATTGTCTATTAACTCCAAAATGATTCTCACTCAATAAAATGCTTCACACACACACACACACACACATACACACACACACACACACACACATATATATATATATATATATATATATGTATGTATGTATATAAATAAATAAATACAATAATACTCACACAATAATATATATATATATATATATATATATATATATATATATATATATATATATCAAATCTATTTAACATTCATATGCTGCCGATCATGTGGTGGCATGCATCTTCTCTTTATTTTGTGAGTTTGGTCCACTTGATGTTCGTGATTGTTTTTTGTGTTTATTGAAGCAGTTTTTTAAAATTGAAAACAGGCGATTGTATTGACTAGATTTGTTTGAGATAACAAAGTACTCGTACCCAGCACAGAACGGGTAACTCTGCATTTTACATCAACTCATTCGAACTATGTTACTCGTCTGAACTTAAAAAAAAACAAAAAACATATGTCTAGGCAGCAAATAGATGAACTATTATGCCCGATATTCACGAGAACTTATCGATTGCAATAAACACACGGAAACTGGAAAACAGTGATCAAAATTTTACCATAAAAGCAACAAAGAAGTAACAAAAATACAACTGAATCAATGCATTTTTGTAAGAAAAATTTGTCTCCGAAATTCAGACAAATTTATACCGATTATCTAAACTGTTTTTCAAAAATACTTCAGAGAATTTATCTCGATCGTCGGATTTCTATGCAAAAATATAAAACTACTAAAGAAACACTCCTCCTTCTTCTTGCGCTTACGGCCATATCAGGTTGAAACACCGGTTCCTGTACGAAGACTAAAGTTAAGCATCGTCGATCCTGATCAGTACGTAGATGGGTGATCTCTTGGAAATACCAGGTGCTGTAAAGTTGGATGTGCGTGTGATATAATGAATAACGGCTGAACTTCAAATCGGATGGTCGAGTTCCAATTCCAGCTGGGTTCGTTATATTCACTTATGAGCAAATACCTCTGGGAAAGTATGAATCAACTTATTCTCCCGGCCTGCTATAGGTTACTTAGACTTATATAAGTACATTCTTAGTTGCACAAAACGTTCTTACAATATTAAAATATTTTCTGGCTTTAAATGATCTGTAAAATGTTGATAAACCGTAAAAAAGACAAACGAGCGAAATAAAGGATAAAGTTCGACATTCCAACCTCCTGAAGAAGGCCGGAGCGTACAACGGCCGAAACGGTGTAAAAGATATGACGACAAAGATGAGGACAATAGTCCGAATAATGTAAACTTTTCTCTTATTCAAGAAAATATTTTATCTTTAAGAATCCTTTTGTATATGTGTATCATATCCTCTTTAGTCATAACATACAAAAGATGCGTGTGTTTTGAAAAGACACGCTTTGAAAAGACTTTCCTGCTGTGTATATTCACTATTTTACCATAGATTATTTAATAACGATATTTTTCATATATCAGATTTATAAGAGATTTTCCCACGGATAATATTTTAACAGATTATTTATTTACGATATTTATCACATATTTTCATATTTATTATATATTTTCACTAGATAGTTTATTTACTAATTATTCAAATCAAAACCTTTCTCATTCGATTCTGCTCATTTCCGAACTCTTGGTGAGATTTCAGAAGTTTTTTCGTATCTGCATTTAATCTTGCAATTTATATAATTCCAAATTAAATACATTTACTCTTTATTGAACAGATGTGTCATGTGACATACAACATTTTATAAGATTTGCAAAAAAAAGGACCTTTAAAAACGCTCGTATTTAAAATATATTTTCTTCTGGAATCACGTAATCTTATATCATTTTTGGATTGTTGTTTTAGCTGATAGCAAGTGTTTAGACAAGCATATGTACTCAAATGAAAGAAATTAAACTTGGTTAAATTCTGAGTATTTGAGCTACATTCTCGGCTGTTTATGTATTTGTGTTGTGGTAGGATTTGCATAGTGGAGTACCGACTATATGAATATGGTTGGTACCGGGAAGACAGGGAGGCGAATCAAGGGATTCAACTAGAGACTCTGCCCGACTGCGATTTAGTCAACACATTCTCCAGGAACTGTCTTCCCAGGAATATACAAAAGACTATATGTAAATATTGTGTACACTTTCGTGTTTCAGTACATTTTATTCTAAGTACATTTTGTGTTTGCATTATTATTCCATGCATTAGGCAAGTTTCAACAATTTCTAAGATTTAGAATGAGTTATCTCCCTTAACGGAATGTGAATATAAGGTTTTTATAGGATGGAAAGCAAACACGAGTCTTGTTCTTAGACAACATTGTTATTATTTCACCCATTTTCTTTGCTATTGTTTTCTTATGGTGAAATAATAACAATGTTGTCTAAGAACAAGACTCGTGTTTGCTTTCCATCCTATAAAAACCTTATATTCACATTCCGTTAAGGGAGATAACTCATTCTAAATCTTAGAAATTGTTGAAACTTGCCTAATGCATAATTAATATTATTATATTTGGCCCAATATTCCGAGCAACTAGTTCGTTGGTATCATATGCATGCAGTTTTCTCAGCACTAAGAAAGAAAGCCTTTTTAACAGATTGCCAAATGAAATCGGGAGTTCAAGTAGACGCGTTTCTTTCCAACATAGCGATGAAGCACGTGATTCAGGGTGGCTCTTGTATCTAACGGCGACGTACTTCATCTTGAACGATCCTTACAAATACATTCGCAAATTATGACACACCGACAATCGAGTATAGAATTATAAATGTCAAAGTTATTGAAGACCATTTTTAATTGTGGATGATTTTGACACAAACCTCGGCAACATTGGCAATAGCTACTATATAGGCGCACCTGAGGCAATGCTTGCAGCTACATTCCGCATTTTCAGTAATGTTATTTATTTTAGGTTTTATATGCAATATCACAACCCGCTATCCATAGCATTACCTCGTAGTCTAAGCATAAAAATACCAGATTATATTTGGTGTAGGTAAGTTAATCTAGGTAGCTGGTTCACAAATTCTATTTTAAATTGAGTTAGTTTTTCTGTTTTATATTTTCATATTTGTATATTTTTTTATTTATTGTGTGCGCGAGCGCGTCCTTCTGTGTGACCCCATGATTACGAAGACGCGGTATTAAGAATATAAATTGATTTTCGGCGAATTATAATTTCTAGTAGACACCAAATATACAATTGGATTCTGCCAGATAACTGGCGGTAAAATAAATATGTGTTTCCCATGGACTCGTCGATTATTAGTAGGAAATTCTATTTTCTTCTTGGGTAATCTAATATTAAAAACCAGACGCCATTTAGTATGCAATGATGAGATTTGAAACAGAAGGAGAATGTCGAACGTTTTCGGAGCATCGGAAGCGTCAACTTCTGCACTTTGTTTCGGTTTGTTTAAACTTGTTTTTTTTTAATTTACTTTATGGTCATGTTTATGAATAATAATAGAAATAAGAAAATCTATAAATAATCTGTTTATTTATTAGGGAGATTAATAATAACATGTTATCAGTCTCTCTTTCCCTCTTCATCTATCTATCTATCTATCTATCTATCTATCTATCTATCTATCTATCTATCTATCATTTTGGGACATCCTGTATATGTTTATGCGTTTTTACATAAACAAGACACACACGCACACACACACACACACACACACACACACACACACACACACACACACACATATACATATATATATATATATATATATATATATATATATATATATATATATATATATATAAAAGTGAGGCGACAGTCTGTTTCATGCTAGATGCAATCATCGGGCCATATATATATATATATATATATATATATATATATATATATATATATATAAGAATTTATATAAGAACTGTAAAAAGGCAAATAATAATTACCTCAACATCATGGAGAATATTTATCCTCGCAGTAAAAAAATCACAGACAAACTGAAGATTAGTGATAAAGGTAGGTAAACTAAATGAAAAAGAGTGCTACATAAACTTAAATAACCACAAACCAAATTTCGAGACTAATCCGACTACAACGATAATAAATCCAACAAGACCTGAGATCGGAAAAAAATAGTAAAAAGATAAAGAAAAAAATAGGCCTGAAACTTTGGATTAATACCAAAAACGTGACAAACGGGTTTGCTGATATAAAGGAGAAAACGAACTGTACACTAATGCAGTTTGATATTGAAAATTATTATCAATCAATATCTAAAGAACTGTTCTTGAATGCGTTAGACTTTGCTACGCAGTACACGGGCATTACAGAAGAAGAAAAGAGCAGAATTATAAATGCTGATACATAAAGGTGAGCAATGGATAAAAAAATCATATGAGCACTTTGACATCACAATGGGATCATTAGACTCAGCTGAGTCTTCTGATCTTTTTGGTCTTTTTATATTATATAATCTCACAGCGTACCGTGAAATTAATATAACTGACATTGATTTATACAGAGACAATGGACTTATGGTTATAAGCAACTCTACTAACTTTAAAATCGATCAAATTAGAAAGATATCATGTAAGGAAATTAAAAGCCTAAACTTAAAAATTACGGTAAGCAATAAATTAAGAAATTAAATTGATATAACATTAGATTAAAAAAAAACTCAATGCCAATCCTTTATCAAATCATCCTTCATCTATAATTAAGCATATACCTTTATCTATCGAAAAAAGTATAAGTACAAATTCAGCAAATGAGGAGATTTTCTATGAACATATTAATTTCTATAATAAAGCTCTAAAAGTTAGTGGCCCAAAACTAACTTATATAAAAACAGAAAATGGAAAGCATTGAAAAAAAAAAAAAACAGAATTAGAAAAATAATTTGGTATACACTCCCCATACAACCAAATGTTTAAGAACAAATTAGGACCAAACTTCCTTGCATTAATAGTTAAGCACTTTCCTAGCGATAGTAAACTAAGTACTATTTTCAATAAAAATACACTAAAATTAAGTTACAGCTGTACTGAAAACTTAGAAAAAATTACTAAGAAACATAATGCTAATATCTTCAATAAACACTTAGACCAAAACCAAAGAAACTTAGACCATCTAAAAATAAAAATAAAAAGATATGGAAATAAACAAAACTTATGTAACTGTAGAAATCCTCATAACTGTCCTCTACAAAAGAAATGTCGCACGGAATCATTAGTATACCAATATCTCATCTATTGAGAATCCCCAAAATATAAAAATCTATATAGGTTGCACAAGCCATGAATTCAAAAAGAGGTTCAATCAACATCAAACTTCATTTAGGATAAGTAAATACAGAAACCAGACATCCCTGTCAACATATTTCTGGCACTTAAAAGAATCCAATAAAACAGGTACAGCAAAATGGAAATTAATAAGAAAAGCTAGAATATGTAGGTCATTAAATGACCCATGTCCTTTTTGCATAGATGAGAAACTATATATTACTAAGTTTATAAAACATAAAAAAATACTGAATTAAAGAAATGAAATAGCTATTCTTTGCCGTCATTGTCAAACATTTTCATTAAATGATATTTTAAAAAAATGTAGGTGGTAATATACATACTTATATTTGATATGAAAAAATAATTTTAAATAATTTAAGTAATTCTATTGCATTTACTTGATTTAAAAAGAAATATAATCTATTAGTAATTAAGAGTAAAAATGATATTTTAAAATTGTAGTCAAATATAACGTATTCTAAACAAACATCCCTAGAAAGGATCTTTAAGTATACAAGTACGAAAAAATGCCGAAAAACTTTTTGTCGTTAATAAAAAAACAAAACAAACCCAGACGACATGCGTTGAACGATGTCAGAATTCGTTAACCTCTTTTACGAACGTAACTCATAATTGATACAACAATAGTTAATAAAAATGAACAAGCTACCGTCCAGTAAATTTAAAAATAAGTTATTCCAAAATTCGCTTGAAGATGAAACAGAACTAATGCTTTTAATTTAATTATATAATTAAATTTGAAGTTTTTAGCTTCAGTTTTCGAAACAAGTTTATTACTGTGTAGCGAAGAAAACATATTTTCAATCAGTTAATTTATAATATTTATGCTCTGTAAATTTACTGTTTTGTAAAAATAAAAAATATCAATAAGAACACCGGGTTATATATCTTACTGTCTTTACATATATTCATCTGTGCGCCCACACACACACACACACACACATATATATATATATATATATATATATATATATATATATATATATATATATATATATATGTATATTTAAAGACATTTTTATGTTTAACATTGTTTTTATAGATACAAGTATTTAAGTAAATTCTCTGTTTATAATAAACAGTATTAAATAACATTTACCGGCCTGAATGTCCGAGAAATATTCATAGAAAATACTCGTCCTCGACAGGATTCTAACCTGTATCCTATACGGAACCGTCATATAGCCTGACGTGCCTTAACCGTTTCGGCCACTGAGGATCGTTCGGTGGCAAAGTCGAATTTACTGCTTATAAACTTCAATCTTCCATGAATCTCTCACGTACATTCATAACTTCTCATCCTCATTCAAATGAATATATTAAATAAATTATGCAGAACTGGCTTTAATCAGACAATTTACATACAAAATAATTTTCACAAATTATTCTTCTTGGAAAAATATTATGTCGATGTTTTTCTTCCTTCAACTTCAAGCCGTTACTAAATGCAGTTTTGAGTAATGCCAACTAATTTCAGACAATCTTTATTTCGACATTTCCATTTACAACAAGTAGCCCTCCCATGCACGTTGTTTTTGAGTAGCTCTTATATTGAAGTACAAAGCTTTAGTTTACATGCATGTTTCTTCCAGATATTGTTTTTATATCACACACTAGGGGTTCCTATTTGTCTTTCGCGTGTCACACGCATATTTTGCCAAATGTACTTTGACGGAATGTTAACGCATTGTTTGTATTTGATGTCGAAAGAATCAATAAATAAGACTTTTCAAAATATTTGGAAATATGGCATTATATATATATATATATATATATATATATATATATTGAAGTCAACACCCAGAGGTGACTTTCTGTTTCATAGTGAACGCAATACGATGTCTGATGAAAATGTTTTGGAACTGAAACCATAAAAAGAAAACTATTACACGTATTAATTCTGCAGTTAATCTCCTTCGAAGTACTACCCTTCTGAAGCGACACGCTTTATCCAGCGTTATTTCCAGTGATGGAAGTATTCCTGGAACTAGCAAGCAGGTGCTTGGTGGCATGAACTCAGATTTCCCTAGCATCTTTAAATCTTGTTCCTTTCAAGGGGGGCTTAATTTTTGATGAGGGATATTTCATAAGGCACAAGATCTGGGGGAAAGTTGTGTTTGGCCAAAAACTGCTGCACTAAGCAACAATTCCTGATGGAACATCTCTGGTGTAGTGGAACGACCATAATGTATACATTTTCCTTCAAAGCACTCCGAGATACAACAGATGTTCAAGGTCAATCTGTGCCATATTTTCTCAGAATACTTTAGTTCCGTTACCATAGCAAATCACCCGATGCTTTTTCCATCAGACCTTGTATATCTGCGTACATATAGGCGCAGCATATGTGTGTGCGTGTGCATTTGTATGCCGGTAAACACACGCACACACACACACACATATATTCATATAAGTTAGGATAGACTTTTGGGAATCCACATTTGGAATGACACAAAAATGGGGGTGCAACATAATGTAATGTAATTTGTGCGAAATGTTAAATTTTTTCTTTCTCTTTCGCATGTTTTCAAGAACATTGAGATGGCAATTTTCAGTCTGACACATGAAGTTCCGTCGTTTTTGTGCACGCTCCCCGCTGACCACATTGATTCGAAGATAGCATGGTTCTCGGATGTAAGCATAGTCTTTATGTAAAGGACAAAGAACGAAATAAAAGAATCTCTTGCGGTACGTGTTATCCGGAAAAAAGGAAAACTAGAAATATACAGTTTTAGGTTTTATTGTCATTTTATGCGATTAAGCGACTTCAACACAAGCCACTGGATCCTTTAAACCGAAATTATGCTGAAAGATGTTATGTGGAATTACTAATGAGAACATTGTTGTATTTCGCACCAGTTTTTTTTTTACTTCCCTCTGTCTCTCTGTCTGTCTGTCTCTGTCTCTCTATATATTTTTCTCCTCTTCATTACATATTTTCCTGTTATTTTAATCTAAGTTAAATCTCCCGTAGACGGCTGAAGATCGGGAGCGAAACCGGTTGCGTCGCTTTTAAAAGTGTCATGTAATATCCAGCTACACACTTTCATTTTCATTTCTTTAATTAGATTTTGTACCTTTTAAAATATTTTCAAATATATATATATATATATATATATATATATATATATATATATATATATATATATATATATATATATATATATATATATATATATATATATGTATATATATATATATATGTATATATATATATATATATATATATATATATGTATATATATATATATATATATATATATATATATATATATATATATATATATATATATATATATATATATATATAATGAAGCCTGTTTCTGTGAAACCCGTGGAAATATGATACAGAATACCGAACAAAAACCTGTCCCCCAAAAAAGAAAGCACATGATTTTAGGACATTCGCTAGCAGCAACATTTAAAATGGATAGGATATGTAAAGTAATGACATAATCAATTTGTTGACGTTCCCCACTATTTCAAATAAATGGCTAGGAAGGAATTCTCCAACAGTACTCAAAGGAGCGATAACAGTTACTGGACTTGAGAGACATTTTTTCCCAAAAAAGTATTTTAACATTAATATCTTATAAAGTATAAATGACTGTTCGGTCAATGAATGCCGAATGTTTCCTTATAAAGGAACCGCTGATATCACCTGTGCCATTACAATATATAAATAATAATAAAAAAATTACAAGGATAGCATAGGGAGAGGAATAGTTTCGTATTTTCTCAAATTCATTTGACTTTACAAGGAATTAAAAGAAGTTAGAGAATATTTCATGATATATGGTTTATATTTTTTTAAGATTTTTCTTTGATTCATTTTTAGACAAGCCGATGATCTTCATCCATTTTTCCAAATTCTCTCTTCCCGTTATGAAATTTAAACCCAGTACCGTAAAAGTGAATTATTGAAACAGCGTTTGGTCTATTAAATATGAGAAATTTGCATGCGTTTCTTGATCAGTTCAAACTTTTAAAATGGGATGGAGTGTCAAGTGGTTCAAGACTTCTACGTGACCTATTTTCAGCATCACCATGTACTCGAAGCTAATCCATTTAGTGCTGAATAAAATATCATCGATTCGTCATATTTTTAAAGTCATTTTTAAATCGCTACCTCATTTATTTGAACCATTTAACGCCTTTAACCATCAGAACAAACGTGGAAGAAAAATATTGATGAATAATACCTGAAAGAAATATTTAAGGAGAATACAGAATACAATTATATTGATGCTAGCGACTATAAAATTTCTGGGACACGTAATTAGAAAAGAGGGCATAGGACTTTTGTTGAAAGCAAGAGAGGCAGGGTGAATCACTGATAATTCATTTTATGTGCTTAGCAATATGATCCCTAAAGAAGCAGAGATAGAAACGACAAAAGGGAAAGGGTTACTTAAAGCAAAAAATGACAGGGAGTTGTGGAAAGCTATGAATTACGACATTCCGAAAGAACATGGCATAAAAAGGAGGAGTGCTTATAAAATGTAAACTATACTCCATCTTTTATCTATGTATCAGTAGAACAAAGTGATAAGATAAAATGTAAAATGGGAGACTTGTTTACTTGCAAAATATTCAGCAAACGCATTCACCGGTATCAATTCGGTGGGAGAATGAAGACAGGATATGAAATTGAAAGACGGAATTAGTTACTTCATTTGTATATTTGTAAAATATGTAATACCCCTGTGTTAAACATATCTTTTGGCATTCAACGAGAGAGTGAAGGCATAAAATGTGAGATGTAAGTGCAAAGCATAAGGGAATTTATGTATAGATTTATGTATCAATCTTCATATGCTACACGTTGCGAACTCAATGCATTCATCAAGAAACAGGAAATGAAAGACGCGGATGTTGAGGACATAATATTTGCATACATGAATGTGATAAGACACACATGAAGTAAAAGATGTTATATATATATATATATATATATATATATATATATATATATACACAAACACACACACACACATATATATATATATGTATTCCACTATTCAGCAAAAGTACTCGCATTTTACATATTTATGAGTATATTCCTATAGACTTGTGATCAAAATTATCTATCTATCTATCTATCTATCTATCCATATATATATATATATATATATGTATCTAAGAATGTCCCTTATCTATGTATCTATCTATCTATCTATCTATAAAACTGTCCTCTATCTATCTATCTATCTATAAAACTGTCATCTATCTATCTATCTATCTATCTATCTATCTATCTATCTATCTATCTATTCTTTTCAAGTTTCTCAGGTGATTAATTATTATTATTATTCATTAATCTGTTCGTTCTATGTTGTTCATCTCATTTTTTACTTACAACTTTTATCATTCAGCCCGGGTTTCTGTATCCGTCTCCTTCGGTAACATTTTGTAATATTCAAATTGGTCTGTTCATCCATATTTCCCTGGATAACATAGTTCTGATTAGGATTAGGATTCAAAAAAATATTATTTATGTGCCGTTCCCAATCATGATGTGGGCAATTATGACTCTGCATGTGTAGCTCATTGCGATATCTTTACTGTTGCTGGCACTTTCGGATTTCCCATCCATTTCGAGATGCTGGTTACTTGATGTTTACTCATATGCCTCTCTTGCCTTGAATACACTTGAAAAGAATGAATTTTTTCCAAACTCTCCATCTTCATTAAGTGCCAGAAATTTCAAAATTCTCTTTCCGATTTGAAGCATGTCTTTTTTTTTATTTAAATTTCCCTAAATAGAAATCTTTATTACTCTCACCTTCAATATATGGTGTTCCCACCATCCTTCTGTAGAGCTACGTCTTTGTTGCCTCAAGTCTTCATTTTATCACTAACGAAATTGTCCATCCTTTACTAGTAGGTTTTGTATTACGTATCAGTTCTTTTTTTGTTGTAAGCGTAGTTCACCTTATTCTTAATATTTTATTTTATTTTTTGGCAGCTGTCTTTTGCTGTTCGAATGTGCATTCGAATTTCGCTGACACATTTTTCATCATATGTTAACACATTTCCAACATATTCCTGTATTTACTTTATTGCGATATCTTCAATTCCTACTTCGCATCGGAGTCTGTTTATGTTATTCACAACCATACATCGTGTCATCTTGCAAAAGATCATTCGTCCTTTTCTTTACGCCTGTTTTATACCACCTTCTTTTGGCCTTCTAACAGTTTTCTCTTTCTCTTATCAAAACGGTATCATTTGCGTATTTTACGATTATTCCCAAAAATAAATGCGATCGGGACTTCTAGTTCTCCCAGGATTAGCCCGCTGTAATGTTTAAATAAATCCGGTGGGAAAACACATTCTTTTCTTATACTCCATTCTATTTTTGTGTACATATTCAGTTCATATTCAGGCGTTATATGTACGAGGGTCATTCAATAAATAAGTTGAATTTTTCGGTATAAGGACTTCTAATACAGATAGAAGCTAACTCTTTTTTTTTGTTTTACTTCTTTTTCACATGGATTTAATTTCTTTTGCAGATTAAAAAAAACTTTGAGAGTTTTGGCGATTAACAAAGATGGCCGACCAAGAAGCATGCTTCAGGATTGAAAAGCGGTCAGGTATCAAGTTTTTGGTTGCTGAAGGGTCCAAACCAGTTGAAATTCATAGGAGAATGTCAACTGTGTATGGTGCCACATGTTTCAGCCAAAAAATGTCGACAAGTGGGCTAAATTGTTTAAAGAAGTCCGGAGCAGTGTTGAAGATGAAGACAGGCCGGGGAAGCCTACAGAAGTGAGGTCTCCTGAGGTGATCCAATCAGTCAATGACCTCATTCAGTCTGACAGAAGGGTGACAGTGGATGACATTGCAAGGACTTTGAGCTTATCTGTTGGGACAAACGCAGAGGCCATCAGTCAGAAGGAGTCATCTTGCATCATGACAACGCAAGGCCTCACACAGCAGCCCAAACGGTGCAGACCATCAACGAGCTGGGCTGGGAACTGCTCCCTCATCCCCCTTACAACCCAGACCTTGCCCCTTCAGACTTTCACCTGTTTGGTTCCCTTGAAAGCGTTCACGAGAGGCACGAAGTTTAAAAGTGACGATGAAGTCAAGTGTTGTGAGCGACTGGTTGAGATATCAGTCCAAAGATTTTTACGCTGAGGGAATACGGAAGCTTGTGCACAGATGGGAAAAGTGTGTGTGACAGTGCTGGGAGACTACGTTGAAAAAAAAAAGAAGTAAGCTTCTATCTGTATTAGAAGTCCTTATACCGAAAAATTCAGCTTATTTATTGAATGACCCTCGTATATTAAAGTATTCCTATATCTTTCTTAAATAAATAAAGTTTTCCCACATTTCAAACAGTTCTTCGTGTCGGGTGTAATCAGGTGGTTCTGCGTAGTCTCTAAAACGCAGGCAATCATCATTCTGCATTTCTATTGATAGCTGCTTTCTCATCATAGATAAAGCCCTTCGTAAAGTGTGGGCTGTACTTGTCAGAACAATTTTTTGTATCTCTTTGAGGCATGGACTTCCAGGGATCACTTCAATTATTATTATTATTATTATTATTATTATTATTATTATTATTATTATTATTATTATTATTTCCTTTGATATCTGGCGTTTACACATTTCTTTTCCCGCCCAGGGACCTAAGGTTAGAAATGGCATCATGACACTTTCCACTGCAAAAAAAATAAAAAATAATTATATAGATAAAGCCCTTCGTAAAGTGTGGGCTGTACTTGTCAGAACAATTTTTTGTACCTCTTTGAGGCATGGACTTCCAGGGATCCCTTCAATCAGCCTACTGGAATCTTTTCCAACCAGTCCAAGGGCTCCAACTACAACAGGAATTGTTGATGTTCCCATGTGCCACATTTTTGAGATATCTTCAAAGACACATTGCAGTCTGCAGGGACTGCCATATCAATAAGGAGGCACTTATTTTGTTTGTGGTCTTTAATAACAATGTCTGGGCGGTTGGCTTTGATTGTTCTGTCAGTATGTATTGTGTTTATTATTATTATTATTATTATTATTATTATTATTATTATTATTATTATTATTATTATTATTATTTCCTTTGATTTCTGTTGTATACTCATTTCCTTGCAAGTCCCAATCACAGTCCTCGGGTCATAAATGGCTTCATGACATTTCCCATTGATAGATATTGTGAAAAAATAAAAAAAAGAACAAAAAACAAAGATCGCACACAATTTATATAGATAAAGCTCTTCGTAATGTTTGAACTGTAATTGTGAGTACAAGCTTTTTTATTTCTTTAAGGGATGGGCTAACAGGAATCTCTTCAATGAGTCTGTCGGAACATTTTCCAATCAATCGGAGGGCTCCAACTACAACTGGAATTATTGATATTCTCATGTGCCACTATTTTGTGAGATTTCTGTTTTTGTGGCCATTGACCAAGATATCTGGGCGAGTAGCTTTGATTGTTCCATCTGTAGCATTATTATTATTATTATTATTATTATTATTATTGCCTTATTTATCCATTTGGGATATGAGAGAGAAGGAAAATGTCATTTTTCTTGCCTCCCTTTGCAGTCTTATTGACCTACGTGCTTTAGCTAAATTTCCCACGGATTCGTTATTTGAAGGCTTGGTGAAATTCATCGAATGACCTAAGAGCAGTGAGTGTAATCCACGCCTCATATAGTGAAAATCAAATAGACAAGTTCTTTGAATAAACCGAAAGCAGGATCATAATGATGTATTAGCTTATGTAAGATATCAACTAATAGAGGCAGCAGAATGGAAACTTCTACTTAAGAGTCATAATAAAAAGAGATACATTTTTGTGACACATAGGAAAAGAAGTCTTGGAGAATTTGATATTTCAGGACACAGTAAAATTTTTGGATATATTGTTGTAGGTAGATGTAATTGCCAAACTTTCAACACTGTTTGGACAAGAAGGTAGCTATAATCACCTTCGCAGACCGACACAATTTAATAAATAAACGAGCAGAACTCATCTCAAAATGCAGACACGAAAACAAACTTTTACTACGTTACTTAAGAATCGAAAATTAAAAGCAAATACATTGTAAAATACCACTATGATAAATACAAATATATAAACTATCCTCAACGCAGATAATGTAACATAATTCAGACAAAGTAAATACTTTAAATAAACAAATATTTTTAGAAACCCCCGAAAAATGTAAAAATATATAAATAATTTAAAAAATTGAAGTAAATGATAAACAAATTAGCAAACAATGAAGGGACATATAAACAGAATTAAATGTAATGATATAATCAACAAGAAATAATTAAGTAAGAAATAATAATTAATAAGTAAAAAGTTAACAAACAAGATTACAAGATACTTACACATAACTGTATTTGTTTGCACAATTATTACTACTCAATAGCGTCTAGAATAATACCAACCGTTACCCGTTACTACGTACCCAGTAACTATTAGGATAATAGACCTTCGTACCAATGATGCACTATTGACAATTACATGCAAATAGTCGCGCCATAATACATCACACGGGCCCTGCTTTCAAACATAAAATTGACTGTCCCGGTGTTGACCTCAGTGTCTCGTTTTCTATTCAGTGTCCCCTTTTATATTTACATACATTCTATCCCTGATTTAAACGACTTTTATCCATAAATATAAGATACCTTAAAACTGTATTTTATCATATATATATATATATATATATATATATATATATATATATATATATATATATATATTAATACTTCAACCTAATTGTTAAGGACCCATGAAAAACATGCTTCGCGTAGAACCAGGCAATTATTATTATTATTATTATTATTATTATTATTATTATTATTATTATTTCCTTTGATATCTGGCGTTTACACATTTCTTTCCGGGTCCCGCCCAGGGACCTAAGGTTAGAAATGGCATCATGACACTTTCCACTGAAAAAAAAATAAAAAAAATAAAAATAAAATAAAATAAAATAAAAAAATAATTACATAGATAAAGCCCTTCCTAAAGTGTGGGCTGTACTTATCAGAACAATTTTTTGTATCTCTTTGAGGCATGGACTTCCAGGGATCCCTTCAATTATTATTATTATTATTATTATTATTATTATTATTATTATTATTATTATTATTATTATTATTATTTCCTTTGATTTCTGTTGTATACTCATTTCCTTCACAGTCCCAACCACAGTCCCCAGGTCATAAATGGCTTCATGACATTTCCCATTGATAGATATTGTGAAAAAATAAAAAATAAAAAAAAGAACAAAAAACAAAGATCGCACACAATTTATATAGATAAAGCTCTTCGTAATGTTTGAACTGTAATTGTGAGTACAAGCGTTTGTATTTCTTTAAGGGATGGGCTAACAGGAATCTCTTCAATGAGTCTGTCGGAACATTTTCCAATCAATCGGAGGGCTCCAACTACAACTGGAATTATTGATATTCTCATGTGCCACTATTTTGTGAGATTTCTGTTTTTGTGGCCATTGACCAAGATATCTCGGGCGAGTAGCTTTGATTGTTCCATCTGTAGCATTATTATTATTATTATTATTATTATTATTATTGGCTTATTTATCCATTTGGGATATGAGAGAGAAGGAAAATGTCATAGCATTTGCCGACTTGTAAAATAAGCGTAAATATATATCATTCAACAACAGAATGAAAAGAAAAGCAAATGTACAAGATGATAACAGAAGCAAATGCGAGAAATATGGCTGCCATGTACAAAAAATAAAACCAAGAATTGTTTGTTTCGAAATAGGATTTTTATATTTCAGCAAGAGCAAACATAATTCTATAAAAGTACTAATTGCTCTCGTGCGTATACGTGCTCGTAGTTGATATTTTATTGAATCTAACGGCCGTGTACATCTCGCGACCTAAGGTAATTTTGTAAAGAAATATATCGAAATAAACAATATTTTTAAAACATATCGGCATTGTCGAAAAGTACTTGGCACAACATGCAAATATGCTAAAAATGACATGAAAATGCAATGAAACAGTGAAATGTTTGGTTTACTTTCATTTTTTTAATTTGAACTATTTTGGTGATAGATATTAAAGTAGTAAGGAAGGATATAAAAGAATGTGAACTGAAATAAAGGGAAAATAAGGAATTGAGGAAGGACGAAATAAAGGAAGAGAAAAGATGAGGAAAGAAATGAGAGAGAAAGAAAACAAAAGAAGGAAATAAATGCGTAAATAAATTAAAGAAAAAAAGAAAATCATCTAAGTTCTAAATTGATAAGTTTATCTAAGTTGATAACCTTATTTCTTTCTTTTCTTTCTCTATTTCTTTCTTCATTTTCTTTCTTGCTTTTCTTTTTATTTCTTTACTTTTTCCTTTTCTTTCTTTCTTTTCTTTTCTTTCCTACTTTTCTTTCATTCTTTCTTTCTTTTTCTTTTTCCTTTTCTTTCTTCCTTTCTTTATATCTTTCTTTTCTTTATTTTTCTTTCTTTCTTTTCTTTCTTTCTTTTCTTTCTTTTTCTTACTTTCTTTATTTTTCTCTTTTCTTTCTTTCTTTCTTTCTTTCTTTTCTTTCCTCATTTTCTTTCATTCTTCCTTTCTTTCTTTCTTCACTTTTCCTTTTCTCTCTTTCTTTCTTTCTTTCTTTTTTCTTTCCTCCTTTTCTTTCTTTCTTCATTTTTCAAATTCGAATTTAAGTCAAAGTTGTTTGTTAATACTTTGTAATAAATTTTTCCATTGGGTAAGGAATGAATCCACTTTTTTTCCTCGAGTTAGTTCTGACAGACCTGTAAACATGACAGTCGCCATCCAATGTTGATTTCTATATCTCCAAATGATCCATCTCTGATACTGAGTCTTCATCATCTCCAATCAATGCAGAACATTTTAAGAAAACGCATATATACATGCAGCTACTTTTGCTATTGTTAAACCAATACAAGGCAGAAGACACATTCGATGTAGAGAGTTTACCGAATGAGGCTGCTGTACGGACGTGAGAGGTGGAGATAAGAAGTCCAAATTACGAGGATATGTAAGAGAGATAAAGGGTAGACCTAGACTCGAAGAGGTTAAAATTACAATGATCGAGGAAGTATCAACTCGGGAGACTATTTCACAAAGTAGCCTTGGGAATAAGCTGCCTGGATAAAACTTATTTCTGATGATGATTCGTTCGAGTTTACGTGGCATAGCGGGTCTTAGCTGAAAATGCCTGAACTGCTGGAACTAGGGGAGGCAGCTCGTAAGAACATGTTCTACAGAAATAACGATAGGATGGACATAAACATGCGACGTTTCATCTGTGAAAAAGGCAAGGTCTCAGGGTTAGTAAATCATTCATCCCACAAAAGGTCACGTAGACGCTTTTGAACCCTGATAAGCCTGGCAGGTGAGGATTGAGGACCTCTGGTACAGATATCCCAGAAATATCTAATTCTTGGTTTGATCTGAGTCTTGTCAGTTAGAGCATGGCATGAGGAGTTAGTGATTTCTGGAGCGCTACATGGAACCGACCATCTTTTAGCATCTTTAACGATGCATTGTATATATATACTTTAGATATCGACTGAACGTGATTTCTAATAGAATGCTCCGTGTCTGCTAGGTGATAATTAAACGTCATTAGCTTGGTCTTACAAACCAGTTTTCTCCCAATCAGCTGTTAGAGGTAAGGTCAATAGTGAGAGCAATTATCATGTTCCGGTCATCTAGAGTTTTGTAGATTTACCCATAATATATTGAATTATCTGCATAGGTATTTGATGATGATCGAAGTATTGTCTTACGCAGTTTGTTAATATAAATCAGGATTGGATCGAAGAGAAAGCTTTTGGTGAATCCTGAATAAATAAAGAGACTGGTCATTAAATACATCCTTCATGGACGTACCTGATATTAAAGGCTTTTTATATTGGCGAAAACGGTCTCGTGTTTTTTTTCTGGAGATGTTGCAGCACAAACCCTAGTAACATACGTTTTCAAAGGCCCTTGAGATATCGAAGACGATTGATTTCGTGATAAATTTATTTTTCGAGTACCTCACTGATGATTATGTGTGAAATGACAAAATAAAGGTGAACCGAGAGGAGTAAAAAGCCATGTACAGGTCGGTAAGCGGAAAAAATTATCAATTCAATCAATAAAACCTTCCGTATAAAAAAAGAAAAGTCTGATTAAAAAGTACAGGGGTTGAACAAAATAATTGAAACACTTGTTAAATTCAAAGAAAATTTATTTAATATGGAGTGGGTCCTCTTTTAGCCTCACATACAACTTTAATACGTCTAGGAATGGAATCATACAGCTTCCTGTCTTTATACAGAGGAATTTTCGGCCATTCTTCCATTTACAACCGCTCCAGCTTTGTGAGACACGGTGGCGGAAGATAGCGGCTCCTAATTTATCGCTGCAAAATGCACCACAAATGTTCAATAATATTGTTATCTGGAGATTGGGGAGGCCACTCCATGTTTTCTAGCTCACTTTCATGCTCTTCATACCAATTCTTAACAACTCGAGCGGTATGTATTGGAGCATTATCGTCTTGGAAGATGCAGTCACCATCAGGGAATAAAGTCTAGGCCATTGGATGAACATGATCTCCCAAAATTTTCAGGTAATCTTTGCTGCTGATTCTACCATGCAGGGCAGCTATTGGACAGAAACATTTCCATGATATGCCGGCCCAAACTATCACTAATCCACCTCCATGCTTCACTGTTAGAAGAATACAGTCAGGGTTGTCAGCTTCTTTGAGCTGCCTCCACACATAAACTCACCCTGAAGTTGGGAAAAAAGAAAAACTGGACACATCTGAGAATATGACTTGCTTCAATTGGTCTGCAGACCAGGCATTGTGAACTCTGCACCACTTCAAGCTCTTCTGAATGTTGCGAGTGGAGAGAAGAGGTTTTCTTACGGCGGAACTTCCATGATATGCAGACTAAGAGAGCTCACGACGAACAGTTTTAGTAGAAACCGGACTATTCAGATGATTATTCAACTCAACAGTCACTTTGGCAGAAGTAGTCCAATGCTTTTTTGACACATTGCGTCTCAATGCACGTTGATCCCTGTCAGCAAGTTTGCAAGTCCGGCCGGAATTTTTACGGTTTCTCGAATTGCATCATAGTTCTTGATATGGTAGCTCTTGAAAAACCAAACAGTTCAGAAACCTTAGTTAGCGAGGATCCTGACGTGCGAACTCCAACTATTTGCCCTTTTTGAACTCGGAGAGGTCATGCATTTAGCTTAAATTTTACTAAATTCTAAAAATAAATAAGACAAAGACAGTAAATTAGATTAATAAACGTATTTACAATAGATATAATCTGCAATTACGAAGTTTTAGTTTAAGTTCTTAATATAATAAGTCTTTGAAATATAGGAGTGGAATTTGCACCTGTTTCAATTATTTTGTCCAACACCTGTATATTCAAGTTTTTTTAAACATATTTTTGCTAACGTTTCTTGTATAAATGTAGAATGTGTGATGTATTTGTGACGTTCAACTTCTGTTCATTTCTGGATCAAAAAATCTAGTCGTAATGTAGTGATTTGGATTCTGATATATTTAAGAATTAATTGGTGGTTTTTCGTGGCGCATTCGTTGTTGAAATTTTCTCACAGAAAATAGCTACAGTATAACGGTATCCAACAATTTATGATAGTTCGAGATGCGTTCTTATG
The DNA here is from genome assembly GCA_964036315.1 of Acanthosepion esculentum. NCBI lineage: Eukaryota > Metazoa > Mollusca > Cephalopoda > Sepiida > Sepiidae > Acanthosepion > Acanthosepion esculentum. The sequence continues at coordinate 5,846,793 of OZ038495.1, forward strand.
TTCAACAGATTGGTAAATGAATCGATATTTTCGAAATTTGGAGCCATTATTTGAGGGTCGTTTTCAGTCTTGCTTTATTTCAAAGTTGACTTCGGTCTGAGTGCAGCAGAATGGTGCATAAAAGAAGAAATATTATTATGCAAACACATGCCCAAATGCATAGCATTCAGTAGCACAAAAACCTAACCCTAACCTGGCTAGTATCGATTCATCCTCATGATCAGACGCTGAGACTTCTATTGTACAACGAACGTGTTGACTCTCAATTAGGTGCAATAATCTGATCGACTTTTTGGGGGTTTCAATTTCATTGCACCGCTCGAGTGTTACTCATATCTACGATCCATTGCTAAAGAGCGTTGAGAAATGCTTAGCTCATTCTATCATTCCAGACACGATTTATTTTTTTGAGTCGATCAGTTAAAAAATAGCAAGACATTTTGAATGTAACATTCTAACTTGAGTGTCTCTCTTGCCTTGTGTCGGGAGAGACTTCTATATATAAACCTTTCAACAACCACAATAACATATACGGCGTATGCCAACAACTAATTTAGCAATAATGACACATCCGGATCCCAAAACTTGTTGAATCAAAATTCCGAAATTATGAACCGTTGCATCCATACAAAAGAATTCCTCTTAATTTATATGAGGTTGGATAAAATATATATACTTTTCAATTAACCCCCACTGATACCTTTACAATACCATTTCCCCCCTCCTCTTTCTCCTACTCCTTCGCACCCTCCTACCCTCTTCCTATCATACCCAACGTCGTGCGTTTATTTATTTTTTTTAAATAAAAAAAAAGCGTTCATTAATAATTGAAAAATAACGCGTTTAGAAATCAGTTTATACAATCCACTTGACACGATACCGAAAGCCTGAAACCAAGGTAGCGGAATCGATTAATATATATAAAGATGGGCACAGAAAATCCTATGGAATTAATTCCATGCAGAAAACACGTAGTGCAAGCTAGAAAATGATTTGCTGTGAACACGTATAACTTTCCGGCGACTTCTGCAGCCAAACCGGCTCAAATTTTAATGACATTTTTTCGTTTTAATCTTGTCCGAATGGTCGAGAGTGGCGGTGTCAGGGAGTCTGTATTGATTGAGGTATTGATTGACTTGAACATTACTTGCAGCAATTTTCTTGTTTCCCAAGACTCTTCGATTGAATACCGTTTACCATTCTCATACATCTTCTGTAATTATGGATCGTGATATTTCTAAAAGAATAAAAACTGGTGAAGCTGGGAGATATTCAGTTAATTTTGTGTCTTTAAAGATTTTTTTGGCAAGGTAGGAATTATATATATTTGCAGAATGTGGTGGAACAGAGCCTGAAAGTAATAGGCACTTTCGTTTAAAGATTATTGGCAGTGACCTGCATCACTGAGACAATTTCTCATCTAATAATCGCATTTCACAGCCTTTTTCTTGATAACATCATCAGCTCATATAATCGTTCTCTTTACAATCTGTACGTTATTTTTATAGATAAAAACATAAACATAAAAATATCTTAAGAAATAATTGTCGGACTTTGTGCATTTCATAAAGTATGGCGTCATTTATTTACATTTGGATACGCATTGAGCAGATATGAATGAATGAGAGAAAATCATGGAGAATTGTGTTTAAAAACAGTAAAATCGACTTTGCTAACCGAACGCTCCTCTGTGATCGGTTAAGGCACGTCAGGCTATATCACGGTTCCGTATAGGATACAGGTTCATTTCCTGTCGGAGGACGCATATTTTCTATGAAAATTGCCAGGATATTCAGGACGGTAAATGTTGTTAATACTATTTCTTATAAACAGTGCATTTACTTAAATATCCATATCTATAAAAAGATTGTATAAACATACAAATGTCTTTAATTGTCGGACTTTGTCCATTTCATAATATATATATATATATATATATATATATATATATATATATATATGGGGGGTGTTGGTAGAAGGTGTGTCTACTAAATGACATAGATAAAAATTTAGGTCTATATATGATCAAATATATTTTTGCGAACTTAATTATAGTTGACAATTTTGATAAGAAAATGATTATACAGAGGTACCTATATATACATAAATATCGATATCTATCTCCAAATAGTTATCAATGTCTACCTTTATATACATATACATACATACATACATATATATATATATATATATATATATATATATATATACATATATATATACACTTATGTTTTGTGTATTCTGATAACTATTACATATACTAACATTAGTATAAACCAATATAATCAGTCTTCGCTTTTGTGAAAAATAAAAAAAGAACATATTGAAATATCCTGATTCATTCATGGTAACAAAAATGGGGGTCTGTTCCACACGCTAAACCAGAACTATAATTTCAATCTATAAGGAAACAAAATTGAGAAAGTCAATATATTTCGCGTCTAAAATTTAATTTGCCCACACAATTCCAACTGCCCACCAGCACATAAAACTGTAAATCAATAAAACTATTAAAAAAATGAAAATAAAATCATGAAAATAAAGGCAAGTGTACCAAAAAATTGACATGTCAGAAATCATCAGAATTTCGCGAATTGTACCTGTGTAGGAAGAAAGTATTTTTTTTGCATCGCAATTTAATTCCATATTGACATGAAGGATATGTTTTTATTTGTTTTGCCAGTAACATAATTTTTAACTTTTTTTTTTATACATTATCATAACAAAACCATGCAAGTGAAAATAATCATGTATTGCAATTCTTGTCACGCTGCCAGTTCATTTTCAGAAGAAAAAAAATGCTCCCAAATATAACATTTTGATATTATTATTGTTCAGGTTTCTTTCTCTCACTCTCTCTCTCACGAACACACGTACGCGCACGCACGTGCGCTCACACACACACGCATATATATATATATATATATATATATATATATATATATATATATATATATATATATCAAGATAGGCCCGTCCTGTTTGCGAAAATCTGAAAAAATGATGCAACATCAGGCTGCATGTGAAAAGAGCTTCTTATGTTTACTTTTTCTCTCTGTGATTACTCTTTCTCTCGCACACACACACACACACACACACATATATATATAATATATATATATATATATATATATATATGGAGAGAGAGTGAGAAAGAGCGAAAGAGAGATAGGAGAGAGAGAGAGAGTGAGAGAGACAGACTGACAGCCAGACAGCCAGACAGAAACATAGAAGAAATCAAATATACTTGAGAGAGTTCATAAAGGTTCAGGGCTCATCAACCCACTAAAAGTTCAGAAATTAACCTAAATTTAGAGTTTATGAATGCAAGTTTTCTTTGTCAACCCCAGAAAATTTCAGCATACACTCGGGTCTGCATATACACACACACATCTAGATAGATATATAGATAGATAGATAGATAGATAGATAGATAGATAGATAGATAGATAGATAGATAGATACGTACATACATACATACATACATACATACATGTAGTAATTTATTAAACATAGCTTCGGAACATCCCGCGAAGATCAAACTCACTATTCAGTCTTACTCGATCTAGCGAGACAGAATTGCTACCATGACGCGAAATCGATGTTCCCAAATGAATGTAGCCAATGGAATATTTACTACCACTAAAACTGAAAACGCAGGGTTCTTCATATTAACTGAGACAGCGTAAAATACTTGAACACACAATAGAACAAATATGAACTTCGGACAGTGTTTTTGCCTTCCGTCAGCATGGTTGATGCTAACTTTTATGATTCATTCCCCTTTTCGGACTAATGTTTTCCGATTACATGTCGTGGAAGAATTATATTGAATCAATTGCTAAATCTGCAGCTATGAAAGTTTATTCACTGTTTTCCAGCCAGAATTTATCTAGTTTATTTATGAGTCTACCATTCGTCCTTGCTTTGAACATATCTTGCCTGGTGTTCTTGCTAGATTCTTGATAAAATCAAAAGAAGAATATGCAATGTTATTGGTCCTGGCCTGGTATCTCGGTTTCGGTTACTTGCCCATCGCCGTAAAGTAGCTTTTTTTAAAATAAATACTTTCATGGTAATTGTTCTGATAAACTTTCCTCTATGGTACGTAGACTTTATGATGTTAAGCGCAGTGCTTGATTGGCGGTAAGGTCTCATCATTTTAAAGTTGAAATTGCTAGATGCAACAATTTATCTATTACACTTCCCGCTTGTAGAACTCTTTTAGGCTGTTTTCTTCCCAGTCATATTTGACCTTCAAAAATTTAAAGGTAACGTCAATCGTTACCTCCTGTCTTCTTAAGTCTTGTTCTTAGATTGAGATGACGGAAACACTAATGCTGTTTTCGTCTTTAAGAAGTGCACGTCATCCAATCAGTAGTCTTATTAATATTATCAAAGTAAATTGAGGAATTGACAGATATCCCACTGTAACATCTTTTCAAATTGTATTTTAAGTATTATATTTTTACCTGTTTTAATCCGTTTTATTAATATTGTCATATTGTCCTATCAACACTGATTCAACAGGCTGTTTGTTTCAAACTCCGAACATTACGAATTTCAAGCTAAGATTCAACTTTCATCGGAACATGAAGTCGTATCTCAAACCTCTTTTTATAGGGTGGGGTAACGGTCACGAACAAGTTTGAATTTGCAAAGTATATTTTTAATTAATTAATTTAATTAATGCTTTAAATTAATATTTAATTGTTTTTTTGAAAAGTTTTCTTAAATGTAATATCTGTGATACTCAGTTATTTTAAATGTAAAACAAAGAATAAAGTAGTTTCGGAAAACCTTCAGTATCTTGATTTGAAAATAATCAAACCAATACCAAAGGGGAAAAAAGGTATTAAAAAAGAAACTGCAACTCCAAATATATGATCTATGCATTCAAATGTACAAAATGAAAGAAGTTATATATATACATTAGCCAGACACTTAACAACTGATTTGCCTCTCACAAAAGCACCATCAAATAACACTACAGCAGAAAATTCTTTGTATCGCAACACATCTAAAAATGCAATCAAGGCAAATTTAAAATTATGCCAATATAACATCAGCTACTCTTTCCTACAAATTCAGGAAAAAATCTTAGATGAATTTAAACCAGCACTGAGCAGATCATAGCCCCAAACACATGGACACACCGCTTGCACACATGATGGCCACATACACTGATCGAATCGCACGGGCAAACAGATAACCATGGAGAACAAAATATATATACATACACTGGCAAAAACAGATAGACTACTCACGGGCACACACACGAACACAGGAAGAATGTGTGTATGTGTGCCTGTATGTGTGTGTGGGAGTATATGTTTGTGTATGTGTATGCACATATACATAGATTTGTATGATGATTCCTTATTATAAGACAGCATGTATATAAGGGGAGGGAATTTATATATGCTGGCCAACAGGGATAGGAATACATCTCTCATCAACACATCTATTATCACCAGCTCTCATACCAAACCTACTGGTTTTATTAAGCCTTAGGCAGAAATTCACTTATGCCAACAGTCCAGAAAGGAGTTCAAGGTTCATTAACAAATACAGAAAACGAAGTAGACATTAAAATATAATAAGGAAATTTTTTACAAATTTATCCCTTTTATTTGCCTGAAGGAGGTTACGAGACCGGAAACAATGTAGCAGAAATAGGAAGAATAGAATATAATATATATACTAAAACAAATCCACATTATAATAAAAACATTAGCGGTTTCTCTCTTATTTAAATATGCATTTTTCTCTCATTTGAACAATTCCACCTCCCTCTCTCTCTCTCTCTCTCTCTCTCTCTCTCTCTCTATATATATATATATATATATATATATATATATATATATATATATATATGATTACTAGATTTAATTTTTGATCCGTCATTATTTCATTTGCTCTAAGCGTTATTACTGTGGATACTCGTGTTTGAAATATACACCCTATTTTTTAAATTGTTGTATGTCTCTTGGGCGCCGTATTCGTGAAATCTTAAATGGAACATGTACTTCCAAACCAATATATTTTTCAAATATGATTATCCACTATAATAATGTTTGAAATGGCTAACAAGTGTCAAATTAAAAATAAATCCATTAATTCACTAGATATTGCTTTGTTTACATTTCTATTAATAAATTGAGCAGCTATGGACCTTCGAGAAAATATCTTGGTGAGGGAGTGTGCCTTCCTTAGAAAGAGAAAAGTAGGCCTGCCTTTAATGCGACGTCCTTCGTAGCCAAGCAGTATAGCCCACCGCGGATCAAATACTGGTTTCTACTACAATGAGGGACGTCAGCTTGATTCCTGCGGGAGAGCACATTTTTTTTATTACGATTTCTCGAATGCGCAGGTCAATATATGCGATACACATTGTTTAAAATTTAAAAAAAAAATGGACCGTCGTTTTAATCATATAATCTTGATAGTAAAGTAGTTATTGTAGAAGGCGATAAATTAAAGAAAATTATTTAATTTTATTATTAGTTGTAATTTTATCTCCAGTCGAATTAGGCTTGATCTCTTTCTGAAACCAACTCATTTTAGACTTCATATCTGCATCGTACTTTACTATATTTCTGCTCTTTTAAGGAGTTTCAATGGTTTGTGTAAATTTTATTTTATACGGTATTTCCATTAGTTACGCTATTCTTGAGGAAGATTTCAACACTACTTCTGTTTCTCTAATGGTTTTTCTTACAATAGAAGCTACAGCGGAAGTAGAACTAATGACGACAGATTCGTAGGAGTAAATGCGAAATTTTTGTAACGTTATTATTTTTCAAAAAATAATTCAAAAATAAATTTACAGTACGTTTCTTTGTGTTTCATTTATTTTTCACTTACTTATTTAAAAAAAAAATCATTCCTTCTCTCATTTATTCAAAACTTTCTGCTTTTCCAGTTTTTTAGTTTAGTTTGTTTACCATTTTGTTTTTTACCCGTAGCGATATTTGCTACTGCATGTTCTTATTTTTGAAATCATTTTTACAAAGGTCTATATATATATATATATATATATATATATATATATATATTGCTATGCAGACTTGTATTTCGGTACACTCATTTTAGTGACAATGAAATAAGTACAGTTATTTTTCCATGTTTATTATTACATATTTTATTTATATGTTCATCTTATTGGTAATTTTATGTGAACGCAAAGAAATATATATATATATATATATATATATATATATATATATATATATATATATATATATATATATATATATATATACATGTGTGTGTGTGAGGTTATTTTCTCCGTATACACAGGGGTTTATACACTTTTAGAAATATACCATAATACTTTCCCATGAGACGGGAGACAATTTACGAATATATATTCCTTTAAGCGCACATTAAGAAAAATATGACAATCTGTTTTCAAATCTATCTCTATCTGTCTCTAGGTCGGTATAAGTGTCATTCCTCATATAATCCGCTATTTTTCACACCCCAAAATATATACAATGGCTGTTGCACTTAGTCATGTAAGGAGACTGAATTTCGCACTGAAAATACCTGTTATTTACTGCAGTATGAAAAGCATAAAAATATGCACTGTATCTTCTTTGAATTTCTGTATTTTTTGTAACAACCTTTACTCGCGAACTATTTGTATATTTTTTTCTGTTGTAGAGTGTCTTTCAGCTCATAATCAATAGAGAATTCGTAATTTTATGCAAAATAGTTAATAAATAATAATTAGTAATATTAAAAATAATGAAAATAATATATAAAATACTATTAAATACATTCTGGTGTAACACATCGGTTGGCGTAACTCGATCATGAGTTGTGTGTTTGATCTGCGAACAACTGCCGGTGACACTTTGATTTGAGGATCCTTCAACTCAGATTGTCTTGAAGTTCAATCAGAAAAAGAAATGCTGTTTGGTGAAGGAATTATCCTGAATCGTTTCCTGAAATAAAGGCGGAGAAACCGAATTAACAGGAATAACTTAGATCTTGATTTATTTGTCATTATTGATGATAGATCACTAACGATTCTATATAATCATTCCATACTTGTTGAGTTCGACAAAGGGCTGCATGCCTGATTGATGAGACTTGACTACGGTTGCTTGTTTAAAGAGTTCCTATCTGGAACTCCTTTGCCTGCGGTAGACGGTCAAGTAGAAACTGTTACTAATCTGTTTAGGACTCTGTTGGATCGTTTCCTCAACTCCGGTAGAAATGTGATGTAACCTGTCACAAACTGCCTTGTCTGTATACTTGCTGTATATATGAGCAAACTACTTATTTGTACTACCATCAGTTATTTTTTACCATAATTCTCCACTTGTCTGATTAATTGACTTTCGTAATAACCAATATTTTATTGAGATTTACATCAGCTGTACCAATTCGTTCGATTCAATTCTATAGGTGATCATCTAAGAATAAGCTTTTTTTCCCCTGTCGGTTAGTATTGCAAGTAAATATTTGAAATTTAGAATTTCAGGTGTAATTTTCCAAGTTATCTCACGTTATTTCTAAAGAGGATGAAAGTTTGCGCGGTCCATACTTAGTCTCTCTAGTAAAGTTCGAATTAAATCTTTTGGTTCCATGGATCACTTTAACAGAACCAATTAGTCGTCTTCATTATTTCCTTCGGAATATTTCAGTCCTAAAAAACATGAAATAATCTCGTTCAATCTCTTTGTTCCGATGGAAACTAAATATATCTGCCTTAAACACGTGTTTCACCTTAAAATGAGCCCCTATCTACCTTTCGCACAGCAGAATCGTTCATATGTGAATTCATTGCTGTCTCCAGAAAAGAAATGTTGTAATGTTGCTACTTTATAGCCCCTTCTTAAATTGAACGAACTTCGGAAAAGATGTCTCCCTGAACACAACAGATTTAACCTCTTCAAGTACAGGGTCAGTTCTTAAATATCTTACATATCCTCATCATATGCACATAATAACTCTCTACTTTTTGCCTTGTATTTGATGAAAAATAGTAAAAAGAGAATACTTTCTATCATCTAGCAATTTCGCCCCAGCCCCTCAAACTCCGGCGTTTTACTCTCTGGGTTGAGGTGTCTACTGGGTCCTAACCGAACTTAAGGGAGTGGCCATAGGTCTCCTTGAGCATCCGTAGATTATTCGATCGGTCCGCGAGTTTAATCCTGCTTCCTGCCCACGTTGTGATTTGTTTCATCCAGAAAGCAGAAGTGATGTCCGTCCATTAACACGGCTGGAGGGTCTGCGCTAAGAAATTTAGAATGAGGCAAAAAAATATTTTTAAAAATTACTATCTGCAGAAAGCCGGACAAACAACTATTCAATGGTTGAATTGTTAATATATTTATATAGCAGAATAGAATAGTAGAGAAAAGAAACGGGTTACAGAAAAGAAAAATATTTAACGTAAAAACTCATACACTGAATTCGAGAGAGAGAGAGAGAGAGAGAGAGAGAGAGAGGGGGGAGAGAGAGTGCGTGTGATTAACTTGTTGTTAAATCGTTTCAGAACGATATATGACTCTTGTGATGGAGGGATAAAGATTTCTGTGCGGGGTTTAAAGTTATAGTGGCGTTCCTCCTCCCAACGCTTGCCCGGGCCAATTCTCTATTCTCTCTTCAAGAATTTTCTCCAGTCTGCCATTTTCCGCATAAGTACGCGTTTATATAGATAAACCGGCTGGTTTTAACTGACCCTCGGTCCTACTATTTCGCACGCGATTATTACGATGTTCTGGCTGCTTCAACCAAAATAATGTGAATTCCAAAGTTCCTTCTAGCTTAATCAGCTCTATTTCAATTTTTAATCGATAAAAATTATTTCGATCATCCACATTGGCTTCTGATGACCCAGATTCAATGGGTTCAATAGATTAGATTTCCCCATCAGTAAACAAAATGCTCTGATTTAATTTCTCTATTCAAATCTACTCTAATTTCACTAAAAAAATATACGTGTGTGTGGGATTTCACAGACTCTCTCTCTCTCTCTCTCTCTCTCTCTCTCTCTCTCTCAGTGACAATCATAACACTGATATTTGATATTGAAATGGTAATTTTCTACTACGATATTGAAATCATACACACACACACACTGTTATGTTTGCGTGAGTTCTGAGGACAGAGCAATGCCTTTGTTGATTGGAAATAATTACCAATAACGATTTTTTGGTTTACAGCATTTTATTAATTACTAGATAAACTGAGTTAATACTATTCTACAAAAGAATTAGTGAAATATGGAGAGACGTTTGCCACACGTGTCCCTGTGTAGTCCGCCATCTTGGATCTCTCTCTGTATTGCCACACGTGACTGTGACGTCACGATGTCCGAAACAAGTGGGATAACTCTTACAATACTTTGGAGTTATCTCCCTTTATGTTTCCTTCCAACACCTCCCTTTGAAGTATGATAGTCGTAGGATGATTGTTGAGGATCTACTTGTAAGGATGAGGTTGGTTTGCCCTTACGCTGCGTCCTTCTAGTTGGTAATTTCTTTTGAGACTTACTTTCTTTACTACATTTTGTTTGAACACTTTGGGGTAATTCAAATGTGTCCAGTAAAACGTTTAAGGGAATGACTGTGTCATTAGAGTGTCTTTCAGGAAGGTATGAATGACGTAGCTGATTCGCATGTCTGACCCAAGTAGTGGATTGTACATCTACATCATAGATTACATTACCAGAACGGCGTATTATGTAACCTTGGGTCCATTTTTCTTTACCATTGCGGTAATCTTTTGCCCACACAGGTTGTCCAGGTAGAAATTGATGTGGCACTGCTCCATGGCGGTGGTTGAATTGTCTTTCCATGGTTTTATTTCTCTTGAGAGAATTGCTTGGTGATGGACGAATAATATCAATTGGTAGCCGTATTATTCAAGGCTCATCAAGGCTTCTGCAGGTGACTTTCCATTCGGACAGTTTGGATTTGGGGTAGCTCTATAGCTACTTAGAAATATGTCTATTATTTCTCGTGTAGATCCTTCCCCTTTTAATTTTAAGAGTGCTCTCTTAAACGTGTCAACGAAGCGTTCGGCTTGACCATTTGGTGGAAGGGTGGTGATCTGAGGTGTTGAATACTGTTCTTTTTACTGAATTCTGAAAATTCTGCTGAAGTAAATGCCGTACCGTTGTCAGAAACCAAGATTTCCGGAGTACCAAATCTGCTGAAGATCTCCTGTAATTTTCTTACAGTTTCAGTGGATGTAGGGTGATTCATGTGAAAGACTCCCGGCCATTTGCTGTAAGCATCCACCAATATTAGGTAATGTTGTCCATTTATTGGTCCAGCAAAATCAATATGGAGTCGTGACCAAGGAGATTCTGGAGTAGGCCATGAATACAGTGTTGTTTTCCGAGGAGACTTTGCAACCAGTTGGCATTTGGTACAACTCTTAACAAGTTCCTCTAGTTGTTTGTCCATGTTTGGCCAGTACACGTATCCGCGTGCTAAGGCTTTCATCCGATGAATCCCTTGATGTCCATAGTGAAACTGTTTGAGAACTCTGTTTTGAAGTTCAAATGGAACAACAACGCGTTCAGAAAAAAGTAGAATCCCATCGATTTCAGATAAGGATGATCTCCGCTGAAAAAATGGTTGAAGTTTCTGGTCAGTGCATATATTTGGCCAGCTAGTGGAGTGAAAATGTAGGACTTTCTGCAGTATTGGGTCTGCGGCTGTAGCTTCTTGAATCATCTCTGATGTGACAGGTAGTGTTCTAACTGTGGAAACAAGTCCCGAGACAACTTCAGGTTCTACTGATATAGCTGCGATGACTCTGTCCTCCGGTACTTTTTGATTCGAAGAGATGACTCTGGACAACGCATCTGCTTGACTAATTTTGCTGCCTGGTTGGTATTTTATTGAAAAATTGTAGTCCAGGAGCATAGTGGCCCATATTTGCAACTGGTTAGCTGTATAAGCAGGGATTCCTTTCTTGGAACAAAATATACTGATCAACGGCTTGTGATCTGTGATCAGGGTAAAATGACGACCATATAACATTTTGTGAAATTTCTTCAAAGCGAAAATAAGTGCCAGAGCTTCTTTCTCAATTTGACTATATTTGCGTTCGGTGGGTGTCAAAGACTTGGATGAGTGCGCGAAGGCTTTTTCGCTTCCGTCAGGAAAAATGTGTGATATCACAGCTCCGACTCCGTAATCTGAGGCATCAGAAACCACAGTAATGTCTACGGATGGGTCATAGTGAGTCAGTAATAAGTCGAACTGAGAAGGGATTTTATCTTCTCAAACGATTCTTTACATGTATTTGACCAGTTCCAATTAGTATCTTTTTGCAAAAGATTATTAAGAGGTACACGTAACTTGTGCAGTTCTGGTAAAAAAGAACTATAATGACTTACGAGGCCCAGAAAAGAACGTAAATTCGATACATCCGTTGGTGCTGCCATTTACTTTATCGCATGGATATTTTCTGGATCCGGTCTACGGCCATTTTTGTCAAATATAAATCCAAGGTATTTAACTGAAGTTTGGAAAAAATTGCATTTGTCTGACCTTAAGCGAAATTCATATTGTTGAATTCGATCCAGCACAGAAGTTAAGTGATGTAGAAGTTCCTCTGGAGTTGTGCCTGTAATAATGATGTCATCAATGTAGGCAGAAACTCCTGGTAATCCTGTGAGCATTGTATCCATTGTTTGCTGGAAAATTGCTGGTGCTGACTTGACACCAAATGGAAGGCGACAAAATTGGAATAAACCCTTATGTGTGTTAATCGTAAGATTTTTGGAATCTTCATCCACTTCTATTTGAAAATATGCATCTGCAAGCTCTAATTTTGCAAAACAAGTTCCACCGTTTAGTTTTGTGAACAAGTCTTCCGGTGCAGGTAGTGGATACTGATGTATATCCAGTGAATCATTTAGTCCTGTGGAGAAATCTGCACATAGACGTACCTTGCCGTTTGCCTTTTTCACCATGACAATGGGTGCTGCCCAGGATGAGTAGTTTGTAGGCTGGATAACTCCTGCTTGTTGGAGGCGCTTTAGTTCCTCTTCCACTGTAGCTAAAGCTGCATATGGTACCGGACGCTTGGGTCTGAAAATTGGTTTTGCGTCGGATTTCAATTTTAACGTGGCTTTAACTTTTGTGCAACATCCGAGACCCTCTTGGAAAACATTGTTAAATTTAGCTTTCAGCATGCTCTTAAAATGTTTTTCCGTGTCTGCTGCAGAATTAACTTGGCAGGTATTGAAAATGGTGTTCAAGGGAACCTTGAAAATGTCAAGTTCCTCAATAAAATCAAGGCCAAGAAGATTCAAGTTTGAAGTGTCCGTAATGTAGCACACACCTGAAAAATGTTTGTCTTTGAAAGAGACATCACAAATTAATTCCCCATTTAATTGTATTTTATTCCCGGAAGCACTACACGCAACATGCGTTGTGTCTTTCAGGGGTAGTTTTCCCAGTGACTCCCATGTTGTACGTGAAATCAAAGTGATATCTGAAGCAGTATCGAACTGAAAATTTATCGGTCTTTTGTTTATGGATAACACTATGTATTTCCTCCGAGCTTCAAAATTTACATTAAACGTAGCAAAAATCGAATTTGAAAACGACTTACGGGAATATCCTGTCTTTTTGTGATGAGGTTTTTCTCTTACAGGTGTATTATTCTTTTTCGTAGCTTTGTTATCTTTGCGTTCACAGAATCCGTCCTTATGCCCACGACGTGAACAGAGTTGACACGTGTGTTTTTTGTATGGGCAATATATATATATATATATATATGTATATATATATATATATATATATATATATATATATATATATATATATATATGTGTGTGTGTGTGTATGTGTGTGTGTGAATCATTTCGCTGGAGAAGGTGATAATGCCACCAATGCGCAAGGGGCTACTGGGAGTGAAAGACATGAGAAAAGTTAGGAAACGAAACCGCAAACAAAAACCTAAATATAAAATAAGGGACAAACTCCTGTTCAAAAGACGGTGAACTAGCGTGAACCCGGGAGTGGGCGCACCTATCTAATCGACTTGACCTAATTTCTGTTAGAGAAACTATTGTATTATAAATCCAGTTCTATATTCATCTTGTTTCTACTTTTGATCGTAACTTTCGAACGGTTACACTCTTCGACTGTCTGAACAAAGAGATTGAAAGAGATTATTTCATGTTTTTTAGGACTGAAATATTTCGAAGGAAATAATGAAGACGACTAATTGGTTCTGTTAAAGTGATCCATGGAACCGAAAGAGTTAATTCGAACTTTACTAGAGAGACTAAGTATGGACCGCGCAAACTTTCATCCTCTTTAGAAATAACTTGAGATAATTTGGAAAATTACACCTGAAATTCTAAATTTCAAATATTTAGTTGCAATACTAACCGACAGGAAAAAAAAAAGCTTATTCTTAGATGATCACCTATAGAATTGAATCGAACGAATTGGTACAGCTGATGTAAATCTCAATAAAATATTGGTTATTACGAAAGTCAATTAATCAGACAAGTGGAGAATTATGGTAAAAATAATTGATGGTAGTACAAATAAGTAGTTTGCTCATATATACAGCAAGTATACAGACAAGGCAGTTTGTGACAGGTTACATCACATTTCTACCGGAGTTGAGGAAACGATCCAACAGAGTCCTAAACAGATTAGTAACAGTTTCTACTTGACCGTCTACCGCAGGCAAAGGAGTTCCCGATAGGAACTCTTTAATCAAGCAACCGTAGTCAAGTCTCATCAATCAGGCATGCAGCCCTTTGTCGAACTCAACAAGTATGGAATTATATATATATAGGACTGGTATATACAGAATAAATAAATAAATAATTATATATATATATATATATATATATATATATATATATATATATATATATATATATATATATGTATGTATATGTATACGATTTCGGAATCTCCTGCATCTCTTCTGGACTCTCTCCTTGTTTAAGTTTGTGCATGCTGCCGTCGGTTCATCTTTGGTCTTATAAAGATTTTTGTTGATCTCTCGCTGAATTGCTCCTCGCACTTAATAATCAAGGGGGCTGTAGTCTGGGAAGGGATTTGGCCACCCTTCAGGGTTAATGTTTTCGCAGAAATTCTGTAGTATTGGGAAAATTCCGCAAATTTTAGTGACAATTTTCCTCTTCTTGTTTTTCAGGATTTTTGTGAATTTTAGCAATTCCCAATGTTGTTTTCAGAAACGACATTCTGTACTGCTTGGCATTCGTGCCGTAAGCTCCAATACGAATTTAAAAGAAAAATGCCACTAAAATTTGCTAAAAATTGAAATGCTAATAAAATTAACGGATGGATCAGCAAGAAAATAGTTGAAGAATTTGCTGTTGTGATTATAAACAGATGAAAATTATGAACATTCGCTCTAGTCATGAAACCATCCAAACTAAAGCCATTACATGTATATGTATCGAATACATTTTTGTTAATCATTTCACCCCAAGCAAGGCAGTTAAAAAGGGGGGTTATTGAGTGTGAAAAGAGTAAGGAAACGAGAAACATTATTAAAAAGCGAGAACAATAAAAGATGTGGATCAAAAAGACTGTATATAGTGATTGACATTGCATTTAATTTTTTTGTAAAACAAATTTACTGGAATGTAAAAAGCCGGACGGGATTTCCAAGGAGTTGCGAGAGAAGAAACTGTTAGTGTAAAACTTAATGTGGAATTTTGCCGTTTATCTGTAAATTGATGAGAGCTTGTTGCCAATCTACTGCTGGGGTTAAATTCATAAAACTACCTATCATAGCGGAAAGTTCTTTCGAACAGTTATCATGAAAGTATTCATAGGATAGTGGTCATTCATGAAAGAAACCAAGCAGCACGTTCGAAGACAGCAGAAGTGAGGTGGAATAATGTTTGGAGCTCGTGTATTGTAGACAGAATTATTAACAATCGCGCCTTTAAAATTGAAGAGGTCAACTTAAATACAGAGAAGAATTGTACGTTCATGGAGAATACGGCATTTTTATTTGTGCACCTGCCAATCAAATAGCTTTAAATTAAAGTTTATAAGTCGTATGTAAATATAAAATTGTAGACTGTGGTCAACACCAAGTGGCAACAGTCTGTTTCAAGATTGAAAACAACTTTCGTACGCCCACCCACAAACATATATATATATATATATATATATATATATATATATATATATATATATATATATATATATATATATATATATATATATATATATATATATATATATATATATACAGATATTTTTGAAGGTACAGCATTTTATCACAGAAATAAATGTGTGAAGCTTAATATTACCAGACATATTAAAAATATATATATATATATTTCTGTAGTTTACTGCCACCAGCAAGCAGAAACATTTTTTTCTCTCCCGATGATGGCCATGTTGGCCGAAACTAGTCGAGGAATCTAAATGAAATAATAATAAAAAAAAAATAAGAATATTAATCTACAACCCAGTATATCTGAAGATTTTAATTAATTTTTTAATAATTTTTATCCTTCAAAATATATATATATATATATATATATATATATATATATATATATATATATATATACATATATATATATATATAGTTCTGGTTGATGGTTGTTTTTATCTGAAACATGATAATATTACTATATTATATTTAGACCATGTTGACTTTGATATTGAGCTCAAAATTTGTTTTATATTTTACGCTTTTAAATTAATTTAAGAGCCTTAGACGTAATTCTTACTAGATGTTTACATACAGGTTGCAATGCATAAATTATAGTCTAAATGATGCAAAAACAAAAATGACACTGACATCTCATTTTAACTGATATATATCAGTTTTTTAGTTGTGCATCTGCCAATAAAGTAGTTTTAAGTTAAATTGCATTTTCATGAAAGTCATTGATTTGTCTCAGTCTGTCTAGCTTGCTCATTTCCTTACTGCCAAAAAGTTTTTAAAGACAATTGCTTAACGGAATGTTTCTTTGGTTGATGTTATACTTACTTGCATGCTAATAAATATCAGCTCCAAAACAAGTTATCAAAATACATTCTATATATGAGGGTAGATAGAATGAGCAGACAGCTATTCCATATATTTGTCCATATAAATATATGCAGAACATTTTACCAGCATTGTTTGTTTAATATTGATTACCCTGTGAAAACATTGATTTTCATAATGAAACTTGACATAATGTAGATATTTCAATTTATTCGCCATCTACTTTTACTCGCCGTCAGAATGTATCGATGTTACCCACCTGGCAAACGAACCTACGCGTGTAAGAAAGAAAAAAACAAACAAACAGTGAAAATCTTGATCAGTGCCAACTCACACAAAAATGAAAGTTCGTATTTCTTTTGTCTTCCGGAAGTATGTATATCTTCGTTTATATTTTGTCTGTATCTCCTTCCGAAAACGTTTTTTCTCTATCAAACTCAGATCATAGATTGAAACACACCTACTTGAAAACACACCCACGTCCTCCGATATCCAGAGACGCATGCGCCACTACATATTCACGTGTAAATAACGTACGTAACACAGTAAACTTAATCGACAAACGGAGTTCGGCTAAAGTTGTTTACAATCTTTTCGTATTATTGCAGTTGGTGGCATTTTGAACTGTCTCTGCTCTGTTTTATCAACTGATATACTGAATATTATATTTTCACTGGTATGTACGCAGTATGGAGTTTAAGTAAGTCCGAGTATACCATACTATCCAGTTAAATTAGCGAACATAATCTTAGGGATAAATAATATGCAAATGACACAGTGTTTATAGCACACCCAAAAAGGAAACTGCTGAAAAAGTCCGAGTATACCATACTGTTATGATCCAGGTTAGGACCAAGGAAGAACAACACGAACACAAGAGTAGAAATAACGAACATATATTACACGGAATAATAATAGAAGACGTGGAAGGTGTTAGTATGACTGTCAGTCTGGTTTAGAGTGAACTACTATCGGTTCGACTCGATTCGTCCCTCTCTCTCTCTTGAGAGGCGTAGTATACATACTGTTAGGAAGAGTTCATTCTGTAGTTATAGGTAAGGACCCATAACACATACTATCCAGGTAAATTAGCGAACATAATCATTAGGGATAAATAATATGCAAATGGCACAGTGTTTATAGCACACCCAAAAAGGAAACTGCTGAAAAAGGTTGTAATTTAAAGGCAGAAAAAGACTATCAATTTTAAGTAAACACTGAAGTTGTCAGCAAGACGTGCAGCACAAAATGCGAATTGCGATTACAAGCAAATCTAAAATCATCAACTACGAACATTTAATACAACTGCAATTAATAATAGTGTGAATAAATGGTTTAATCTCGAACTTAGATCTCCATAAATCATGTGCACCCGATGTTACTTCTGTAATAATTATTAAGAAGTGTGCTCCCGAACTGGCTCCAGTTCTCTCTAAACTGTATAACAAATGCCTTTCTGCCTCCTGCATGCTGGAATTCATCGTTTGTTGTTCCACTTTTATAAGTCTGATGAGACGTCCGAACTTCCAAATATCGGCCTATCAGTCGTCTGCCTCTTTTTGGGAAAATCCTAGTCAATGCTGACTTTGTTCATCATCTCTCATGACAGGAGCTTTTATCAGACAATCAATATGGCATTCGTTTCTCCAGGTCAACTGTTGATAATTGCAGAAAGATGCTATCACAATCTAGATAAAAAGGGTGAAGCCCAGGCTCTAGAATTGAACATCTCGAAAGCATTTCACAAGTTCTGGAATTCAGGTCTTCTTCACAAGCTGAAAAGTTACGCTGTCTCCGTACACTTTTTTGAACTCGTGAATCTGTGAATATGAAGGTTAACCTGAACGGCCACTCGTCTAGATCCTTTCGTACTCACGCTGGTTTCCCCAGTGCACTATCCTTAGTTCTACGCTGTTTTATATTACCATTAATGACCTTCCTGATGACATCAGATCTCAACTTGGTATCTACGCTGATGGTATAACAATTTGCTCCTGCCTCGATAGTAAAGCTGATCAGTCTGACAAAGCCAAAATGGCAGCCGATGCCCAAAACGGCCTGAAGTCCGTCGTTAACTAAAGGCAAATGATGGTTTGTTAATTGTAACACCTCCAAAACTGAACTTCTCTCCATTCATCATCTGAGAAACTCTTCTCTCCCTTCTATCATTATGGCTGATGCTAACCTTCAGAAAAGTGATTCATTGTACTTACACGGGTTTATTTTCTCAGCTGATATGAAATGGAAAGGCTGTAGTGAATCCATTTCTAGGTTATCAGCTAAGAAATTCAGTTCACTGTGTAAGGAGAGAAAACTTTTCCCTCTAGAATCTATCTTACGTATCTATAAGTCTACCATTCGTCCATCCTTAGAATATTACTACCACATATTGCCCCGTGTCCCTGCTATTTACCTTGATCTCCTTGATAAGACCCAAAGAAGAATCAGCAATATTATTGGTCTTGATCTGGCGTCTCGCCTTCAGTCACTTTCCCACTGCCGTAAGGTTGCCTCTCTAGGTCTTTTCTATAAAAACTTTCATGGTAATTTTTTGAGAGTTCATCAATTTACTGTTGAGATGGCTAGATGTAGGCGTAAATTCTATGCTAACAGTTTCTTTTCTCATACTTCTCGCTTGATGAACACCCTTCCGGATCCATGCCTTCCAGCAAACTTCAATTTTCCAAATATTTAAATGCAATGCCAATCGCTATCTAATGTCCTCTTCATAACTCTCTTCTCTTTCTGCTATCATTATTTTTTCTGATCCTAGTTCTCCCACACCCTGTAACCTCTTGTATCTTAGTGGCTTTACTGTCTTTCTTGGGGTGATACAAATTATATATATATATATATATATATATATATATATATATATATATATATATATATATATATATATATATATATATATATAAACAAAATATATCAGTTGAAAATTAAAAAGTATATTTGTCATATAGATATAAGTATATCCTGAAAATTACAACAAATTTGGTTGGTTAACGCCTAATTTATCTTGGAAAAATGCATATTAAACTTTGGAATAGTTCTCATATATAGAGAAAAATAGCAATAATATATAGAAGGGAACTTCTGAATTTTCTGTACTAACAATATTTACAGCCAATCCCATCACCCAGTAAACCAAATGTTTATCCTTTTAAATATTTCAGATTTACATACGTTGATAATTTTGTATTTCAACTATCTTAGGAAATTAACTAAATGCTACATTTCTGGTCTAAGAGCACCAGGTCAATCCCTTGTTAACAATGATATGTCAACTTATGACATTATATCAATACATAGACATTTCTCCTATCATTTCTAATGATACACAAAATGTTGGATCAACCTGATTCAGATGGCGTAGCACGTTTTATAGGAGGTAATTAAGTATTTAAAAATATTCATAAAATATTACAAGGAATAAAAAAATTAATAAATACTAAATAGTATACATGAAAATGTTTGTTTTTCTGTTTAGAAAAATCAATATTTTTTTCGGATGATATCATGTGACAAATATGTTGTATCATTCATACTTTTAACCCGCGACTCATCTTGATTATACAAAACGCTTTTCAGCAAATCATCACTTAATATTATTGGACACTAAGTAAACAATTCAAATTATGACGGTGACTAACAAGAGAAAGAAAGTCCTACCCCCCCAAAAATACCTATTACGTGTTTTGTTTATTTTAACGCAATAGGATTGAAATCCTAGATGTATGAAATAATTGGTACAATATATTATGAGTGACGCCAAGCAAAATAACGTCATGTATTAAAATATACACTATATTTATTATCTAAAGTTTATATTTATTATTAATATACAAAAATGTTTTTTAAAGAATAGTCACTAGTAAGGAGAAATGTTATGAGATAACAGAATAATAAGGAATGTATTTGTAATTGAAATGGAGAAACGACTTACGTAAATTAATTTTGTCATCAAATTAATTTAAAATACGTCTACGACCCTCCTCAGTCTTTAGCTGACCCCTTCTGACGTAATAATCCTGTTTTGAGAACTTACGATTTAAATGCTAAATATTTCTAATTTAGTAAGTGCAATTTCTTAACAAGATTATTTTATACAGGACTTCATATTCAATACAACGTAGAGTGTAAGTGTTCACCCATGTTTACCAATCATGGCTCGGAGTTCATTGTTTACCAATCATTTGTTTACCAATTCATTGTTTACCAATCATTTGTTTATCAATCATGCGTCGGGGTTCATTGTTTTAACCAGTTCAGTTTTGAAATGGAGAGTTCTCCAGTGTTTTATGAAAACAGAGCGATAAATATCTGCACAGCGAATTTTCTTCATTTATAAAAGAATATACTAAAGAATTTTTTTTATAAAACAGTAAGGCACTAGCGTTATATTTATACCTTTGGTGCCAATATGAAAATCAAGACCAATTTTCATCAGCTTTTTAAACTTACCCAAATTCTTCATCCAGGCTTTTTTCCAGATCTTCCGGATATGAATCAATGAGATATGATGACCTCTTTATACTCGTATAATGAAGGTCGACGCTTTTACATATTTTCACTTTAATGCCTAACTCCCCCCAGGGATAAACCTTTTAAGCTACATTGTTCCGTAACTTCATCGAAGGCGTCTCTGATGTTATCGGCTCCCATCAAGCTATTTATGCTGTTGATACAACTATTTACTCCTGTTTTAATAGTAAAGTCCGACTAAGTAAAAATGACACCTACTCTCAAAAATGGCCTCCGTCCAGTTTTAATTGGAGTAAATGTTGATGCCTGCAAAACAAAAATTGCTGTTTTCGTCACCATAGAGAACCATTTTCGATTTCCTTCAGTATGGCTATTTCTAAAGTCCAGAAGAGCCGCACATTGTTACTTCTTTGCACCGCGTTTTCCAATGACAGGAAGTGAATCAATTTCTAGGTCTGCATCTGACACATTTATAGATGTACGATTCGTCCGAGCATTGAATATATTCTTACCATATCTGATGTGGTTGTTCTACTAGATATCCCTACATTCTCGAAAAAAAGTTCCTGTAATATTATCGGTCCGGAACTACGATTTCAATCACTTTCTAACCGCCGTGATCTGGCTTTTCTCCGATGGGTAATCCCGAGGCCGCAGTATGTGGCGGTCTGCGCTAGTTCCCTTCTGGCACATGTTACATTAGACGATCGACTGCTACTACCACACCCTATGTCTTAACTTACTAAAACAATATACGATGACGACATTATACCAAAGATATAAATCTAAACCAGCTCAACAAAATCTCACTAAACCTCTCGACCTTCCCATTTTCAACATTCGTGGTGTTCGTAAAAACTTCTGTAGAGTGGAATCATTCCGCTGTGAAAAGTTTCCGGACATCCTAGCTGTCAGTGAAAATAATATTAACTCTTCAATCCCCTCCTTTGAAAATTTCCGGACATCCTAGCTGTCTGTGAAACTAATCTTAACTCTTCATCCCCTCCTTTGGAAAGATTCCGGACATCCTAGCTGTCTGCGAAACAAATCTTAACTCTTCAATCCTCTCCTTTGAGAAGATTCCGGACATCCTAGCTCTCTGTGAAACTAATCTTAACTCTTCAACCCCACCTTTGAGAAGTTTCCGGACATCCTAGCTCTCTGTGAAACTAATCTTAACTCTTCATCCCCTCCTTTGAAAAATTTCCGGACATCCTAGCTGTCTGTGAAACTAATCTTAACTCTTCAATCCTCTCCTTTGGAAAGATTCCGGACATCCTAGCTCTCTGTGAAACAAATCTTAACTCTTCAATCCTCTCGTTTGAGAAGTTTCCGGATATCCTAGCTCTCTGTGAAACTAATCTAAACTATTCAATCCCCTCCTTCGGAAAGATTCCGGACATCCTAGCTCTCTGTGAAACTAATCTTAACTCTTCAATCCCCTCCTTTGGAAAGATTCCGGACATCCTAGCTCTCTGTGAAACTAATCTAAACTCTTAGTCCCCTGCTTTGAAAAGTTTACGGATATCCTAGCTCTCTGTGAAACTAATCTTAAATCTTCAACCCCCTCCATTGAAAAGTTTCCGGACATCGTTGCTCTCTGTGAAACTAATCTTAACTCTTCAATCCTCTCCTTTGAAAAGATTCCGGGCATCCCTGCTCACTGTGAAACTAATCTGAACTCTTCATCCCCTCCTTTGAAAAGTTTCCGGACATCCTAGCTCTCTGTGAAACAAATCTTAACTCTTCAATCCCCTCCTTTGAAAAGTTTCCGGACATCCTAGTTCTCTGTGAAACTAATCTTAAATCTTCAACCCCCTCCATTGAAAAGTTTCCGGACATCCCAGCTCTCTGTGAAACTAATCTTAACTCTTCAATCCTCTACTTTGAAAAGATTCCGGACATCGTAGCTCTCTGTGAAACTAATCTTAACTCTTCAATCCTCTCCTTTAAAAAGATTCCGGACATCGTAGCTCTCTGTGAAACTAATCTTAACTCTTCTATCCCCTCCTTTGAAAAGTTCCCGGACATCCTAGCTCTTTGTGAAACTAATCTTAACTCTTCAACCCCCTCCTTTAAAAAGTTTCCGGACATCCTAGCTCTCTGTGAAACGAATCTTAACTATTCAACCCCCTCCTTTGGAAAGTTTCCGGACATACTAGCTCTCTGTGAAACTAATCATAACTCTTCAATCCCTTCCTTTGAAAAGATTCCGGACATCCTAGCTCTCTGTGAAACTAATCTAAACTCTTCAATCCCCTCCTTTGAAAAGGTTCCGGACATCCTAACTCTCTGTGAATCTAATCTTAACTCTTCAACACCCTCCTTTGAAAAGATTCCGGACATCCTAGCTCTCTGTGAAACTAATCTTAACTCTTCAATCCCTTCCTTTGAAAAGTTTCCTGACATCCTAGCACTCTGTGAAACTAATCTTAATTCTTCAACCCCCTCCATTGAAAAATTTCCGGACATCCTAGCTCTCTGTGAAACTAATCTTAACTCTTCAATCCCCTCCTTTGAAAAATTTCCGGACATCCTAGCTCTCTGTGAAACTAATCTTAACTCTTCAATCCCTTCCTTCGAAAAGTTTCCGGACATCCTAGCTGTCTGTGAAACTAATCTTAACTCTTCAATCCTCTCCTTTGAAAAGATTCCAGACATCCTAGCTCTCTGTGAAACTAATCTAAATCTTCAGTCCTCTCCTTTGAAAAGATTCCGGACATCCTAGCTCTGTGTGAAACTAATCTTAACTCTTCAAACCCTTTCTTTGAAAAGATACCGGGCATCCTAGCTCTCTGTGAAACTAATCTTAACTCTTCAATCCCCTCCTTTGAAAAGGTTCCGGACATCCTAAATCTCTGTGAAACTAATCTTAAATCTTCAACACCCTCCTTTGAAAAGTTTCCGGACATCCTAGTTGTCTGTGAATTTAATCTTAACTCTTCAATCCCCTACTTTGAAAAGATTCCGGACATCCTATCTGTCTGTGAAACTAATCTTAACTCTTCAATCCCCTCCTTTGAAATGTTTCCGGATATCCTAGCTCTCTGTGAAATTAATCTTAAATCTTCATCCCCTCCTTTGAAAAGTTTCCGGACATCCTAGCTCTCTGTGAAACTACTCTTAACTCTTCAATCCCCTCCTTTGAAAAGTTTCCGGACATCCTAGTTCTCTGTGAAACTAATCTTAAATCTTCAACCCCCTCCATTGAAAAGTTTCCGGACATCGTTGCTCTCTGTGAAACTAATCTTATCTCTTCAATCCTCTCCTTTGAAAAGATTCCGGGCATCCGTACTCACTGTGAAACTAATCTGAACTCTTCATCCCCTCCTTTGAAAAGTTTCCGGACATCCTAGCTCTCTGTGAAACAAATCTTAACTCTTCAATCCCCTCCTTTGAAAAGTTTCCGGACATCCTAGTTCTCTGTGAAACTAATCTTAAATCTTCAACCCCCTCCATTGAAAAGTTTCCGGACATCCCAGCTCTCTGTGAAACTAATCTTAACTCTTCAATCCTCTACTTTGAAAAGATTCCGGACATCGTAGCTCTCTGTGAAACTAATCTTAACTCTTCAATCCTCTCCTTTAAAAAGATTCCGGACATCGTAGCTCTCTGTGAAACTAATCTTAACTCTTCTATCCCCTCCTTTGAAAAGTTTCCGGACATCCTAGCTCTTTGTGAAACTAATCTTAACTCTTCAACCCCCTCCTTTAAAAAGTTTCCGGACATCCTAGCTCTCTGTGAAACGAATCTTAACTATTCAACCCCCTCATTTGGAAAGTTTCCGGACATACTAGCTCTCTGTGAAACTAATCATAACTCTTCAATCCCTTCCTTTGAAAAGATTCCGGACATCCTAGCTCTCTGTGAAACTAATCTAAACTCTTCAATCCCCTCCTTTGAAAAGGTTCCGGACATCCTAACTCTCTGTGAATCTAATCTTAACTCTTCAACACCCTCCTTTGAAAAGATTCCGGACATCCTAGCTCTCTGTGAAACTAATCTTAACTCTTCAATCCCTTCCTTTGAAAAGTTTCCGGACATCCTAGCACTCTGTGAAACTAATCTTAATTCTTCAACCCCCTCCATTGAAAAATTTCCGGACATCCTAGCTCTCTGTGAAACTAATCTTAACTCTTCAATCCCCTCCTTTGAAAAATTTCCGGACATCCTAGCTCTCTGTGAAACTAATCTTAACTCTTCAATCCCTTCCTTCGAAAAGTTTCCGGACATCCTAGCTCTCTGTGAAACTAATCTTAATTCTTCAACCCCCTCCATTGAAAAGTTTCCTGACATCCTAACTCTCTGTGAAACTAATCTTAATTCTTCATCCCCTCCTTTGAAAAGTTTCCGGACATCCTAGCTCTCTGTGAAACTAATCATAACTCTTCAACCCCTCCATTGAAAAGATTCCGGACATCCTAGCTCTCTGTGAAACTAATCTTAACTCTTCAATCCCCTCCTTTGAAAAGGTTCCGGACATCCTAAATCTCTGTGAAACTAATCTTAAAACTTCAACACCCTCCTTTGAAAAGTTTCCGGACATCCTAGTTGTCTGTGAATTTAATCTTAACTCTTCAATCCCCTACTTTGAAAAGATTCCGGACATCCTATCTGTCTGTGAAACTAATCTTAACTCTTCAATCCCCTCCTTTGAAATGTTTCCGGATATCCTAGCTCTCTGTGAAATTAATCTTAACTCTTCAATCCCCTCCTTTGAAAAGTTTCCGGACAACCTAGCTCTCTGTGAAACTAATCTTAACTCTTCAATCCCTTCCTGTGAAAAGATTCCGGACATCCTAGCTCTCTGTGAAACTAATCTTAACTCTTCAATCCCTTCCTTCGAAAAGTTTCCGGACATCCTAGCTCTCTGTGAAACTAATCTTATCTCTTACACACCCTCCATTGAAAAGATTCCGGACATCCTAACTCTCTGTGAAACTAATCTTAACTCTTCATCCCCTCCTTTGAAAAGTTTCCGGACATCCTAGCTCTCTGTGAAACTAATCTTAACTATTCAACCCCTCCATTGAAAAGTTTCTGGACATCCTAGCTGTCTGTGAAACTAATCTTAACTCTTCAATCCCCTCCTTTGAAAAGTTTCAGGACATCCTATCTGTATGTGAAACTAATCTTAACTCTTCAATCCAATCCTTTGAAAAGTTTCCGGACATCCTAGCTCTCTGCGAAACAAATCTTAACTCTTCAATCCTCTCCTTTGAGAAGATTCCGGACATCCTAGCTCTCTGTGAAACTAATGTTAACTCTTCAACCCCCTCCTTTGAGAAGTTTCCGGACATCCTAGCTCTCTGTGAAATTAATCTTAACACTTCATCCCCTCCTTTGAAAAATTTCCGGACATCCTAGCTGTCTGTGAAACTAATCTTAACTCTTCAATCCTCTCCTTTGGAAAGATTCCGGACATCCTAGCTCTCTGTGAAACAAATCTTAACTCTTCAATCCTCTCGTTTGAGAAGTTTCCGGATATCCTAGCTCTCTGTTAAACAAATCTTAACTTTTCAATCCTCTCCTTTGAAAAGTTTCCGGACTCCTAGCTCTCTGTGAAACTAATCTTAACTCTTCAACCCGCTCCTTTGAGAAGTTTCCGGACATCCTAGCTCTCTGTGAAACTAATCTAAACTATTCAATCCCCTCCTTTGGAAAGATTCCGGACATCCTAGCTCTCTGTGAAACTAATCTTAACTCTTCAATCCCCTCCTTTGGAAAGATTCCGGACATCCTAGCTCTCTGTGAAACTAATCTTAACTCTTCAATCCACTCCTTTGAAAATTTCCGGACATCCTAGTTCTCTGTGAAACTAATCTTAAATCTTCAACCCCCTCCATTGAAAAGTTTCCGGACATCGTAGCACTCTGTGAAACTAATCTTAACTCTTCAATCCTCTCCTTTGAAAAGATTCCGGACATCCTAGCTCTCTGTGAAACTAATCTTAACTCTTCATCCCCTCCTTTGAAAAGTTTCCGGACATCCTAGCTCTCTGTGAAACTAATCTTAACTCTTCAATCCCCTCCTTTGAAAAGTTTCCGGACATCCTAGTTCTCTGTGAAACTAATCTTAAATCTTCAACCCCCTCCATTGAAAAGTTTCCGGACATCCCAGCTCTCTGTCAAACTAATCTTAACTCTTCAATCCTCTACTTTGAAAAGATTCCGGACATCGTAGCTCTCTGTGAAACTAATCTTAACTCTTCAATCCTCTCCTTTGAAAAGATTCCGGACATCGTAGCTCTCTGTGAAACTAATCTTAACTCTTCAATCCTCTCTTTGAAAAGTTTCCGGACATCCTAACTCTCTGTGAAACTAATCTTAACTCTTCTATCCCCTCCTTTGAAAAGTGTCCGGACATCCTAGCTCTTTGTGAAACTAATCTTAACTCTTCAACGCCCTCCTTTAAAAAGTTTCCGGACATCCTAGCTCTCTGTGAAAATAATCTTAACTATTCAACCCCCTCCTTTGGAAAATTTCCGGACATACTAGCTCTCTGTGAAACTAATCTTAACTCTTCAATCCCTTCCTTTGAAAAGATTCCGGACATCCTAGCTCTCTGTGAAACTAATCTAAACTCTTCAATCCCCTCCTTTGAAAAGTTTCCGGACATCCTTTCTGTCTGTGAAACTAATCTTAACTCTTCAATCCTCTCCTTTGAAAAGTTTCCGGACATCCTAGCTCTCTGTGAAACTAATCTTAACTCTTCAAGCCCTCCATTGAAAAGTTTCCGGACATCCTAACTCTCTGTGAAACTAATCTTAACTCTTCAATCCTCTCCTTTGAAAAGATTCCGGACATCCTAGCTCTCTGTGAAACTAATCTTAACTCTTCAACCCTCTCCTTTGAAAAGATTCCGGACATCCTAGCTCTCTGTGAAACTAATCTTAACTCTTAAATCCTCTCCTTTGAAAAGATTCCGGACATCCTAGCTCTCTGTGAAACTAATCTTAACTCTTCAAACCCCTTCTTTGAAAAGATTCCGGACATCTTAGCTCTCTTTGAAACTAATCTTAAATCTTCAATCCCCACCTTTGAAAAGTTTCCGGACAACCTAACTCTCTGTGAAACTAATCTTAACTCTTCAATCCTCTCCTTTGAAAAGTTTCCGGACATCCTAGCTCTCTGTGAAACTAATCTTAACTTTTCATCCCCTCCATTGAAAAGTTTACGGACATCCTAGCTCTCTGTGAAACTAATCTTAACTCTTTAACCCCCTCCATTGAAAAGTTTCCGGACATCCTAACTCTCTGTGAAACTAATCATAACTCTTCATCCCATCCTTTGAAAAGTTTCCGGACATACTAGCTCTCTGTGAAACTTATGTTAACTCTTCAATCCCCTCCTTTGAAGAGTTTCCGGACATACTAGCTCTCTGTGAAACTAATCTTAACTCTTCAATCCCATCCTTTGAAAAGTTTCCGGACATCCTAGCTCTGTGTGAAACTAATCTTAACTCTTCAATCCCGTCCTTTGAAAAGATTCCGGACATCCTAGTTCTCTGTGAAACTAAGGTTAACTCTTCAATCCCCTCTTTGAAGAGTTTCCGGACATCCTAGCTCTCTGTGAAACTAATCTTAAGTCTTCAATCCCGTCCATTGAAGAGTTTCCGGACATCCTAGCTCTCTGTGAAACTAATGTTAACTCTTCAATCCCCTCCTTTGAAAAGATTCCGGACATACTAGCTCCCTGTGAAACTAATCTTAACTCTTCAATCCCCTCCTTTGAAAAGTTTCCGGACATCCTATCTCTCTGTGAAATTTATCTTAACTCTTCAATCCCCTCCTTTGAAAAGTTTCCGGACATCCCATCTCTATGTGAAACTAATCTTAACTCTTCAATCCCCTCCTTTGAAAAGTTTCCGGACATACTAGCTCTCTGTGAAACTAATGTTAACTCTTCAATCCCCTCCTTTGAAAAGTTTCCGGACATCCTAGCTCTGTGTGAAACTAATCTTAACTCTTCAATCCCGTCCTTTGAAAAGATTCCGGACATCCTAGCTCTCTGTGAAACTAATCTTAACTTTTCATCCCCTCCATTGAAAAGTTTACGGACATCCTAGCTCTCTGTGAAACTAATCTTAACTTTTCATCCCCTCCATTGAAAAGTTTACGGACATCCTAGCTCTCTGTGAAACTAATCTTAACTCTTTAACCCCCTCCATTGAAAAGTTTCCGGACATCCTAACTCTCTGTGAAACTAATCATAACTCTTCATCCCATCCTTTGAAAAGTTTCCGGGCATACTAGCTCTCTGTGAAACTTATGTTAACTCTTCAATCCCCTCCTTTGAAGAGTTTCCGGACATACTAGCTCTCTGTGAAACTAATCTTAACTCTTCAATCCCATCCTTTGAAAAGTTTCCGGACATCCTAGCTCTGTGTGAAACTAATCTTAACTCTTCAATCCCGTCCTTTGAAAAGATTCCGGACATCCTAGTTCTCTGTGAAACTAAGGTTAACTCTTCAATCCACTCTTTGAAGAGTTTCCGGACATCCTAGCTCTCTGTGAAACTAATCTTAAGTCTTCAATCCCGTCCATTGAAGAGTTTCCGGACATCCTAGCTCTCTGTGAAACTAATGTTAACTCTTCAATCCCCTCCTTTGAAAAGATTCCGGACATACTAGCTCCCTGTGAAACTAATCTTAACTCTTCAATCCCCTCCTTTGAAAAGTTTCCGGACATCCTATCTCTCTGTGAAATTTATCTTAACTCTTCAATCCCCTCCTTTGAAAAGTTTCCGGACATCCCATCTCTATGTGAAACTAATCTTAACTCTTCAATCCCCTCCTTTGAAAAGTTTCCGGACATACTAGCTCTCTGTGAAACTAATGTTAACTCTTCAATCCCCTCCTTTGAAAAGTTTCCGGACATCCTTTCTGTCTGTGAAACTAATCTTAACTCTTCAATCCCCTCCTTTGAAAAGTTTCCGGACATCCTAGCTCTCTGTGAAACTAATCTTAACTCTTCAATCCCGTCCTTTGAAAAGTTTCCGGACATCCTAGCTCTTAGTGAAACTAATCTTAACTCTTCAATCCCCACCTTTGAAGAGATTCCGGACATCCTAGCTCTCTGTGAAACTAATCTTAACTCTTCAATCCCCTCCTTTGAAAAGTTTCCGGACATCCTAGCTCTCTGTGAAACTAATGTTAACTCTTCAATCCCCTCCTTTGAAGAGTTTCCGGACATCCTAGCTCTATGTGAAAATAATCTTAACTCTTCAATCCCCTCCTTTGAAAAGTTTCCGGACATCCTAGCTCTCTGTGAAACTAATCTTAACTCTTCAATCCCGTCCTTGGAAAAGTTTCCGGACATCCTAGTTCTCTGTGAAACTAATGTTAACTCTTCAATCCCCTCCTTTGAAGAGTTTCCGGACATCCTAGCTCTCTGTGAAACTAATCTTAACTCTTCAATCCCGTCCTTTGAAGAGTTTCCGGACATCCTAGGTCTCTGTGAAACTAATGTTAACTCTTCAATCCCCTCCTTTGAAGAGTTTCCGGACATACTAGCTCTCTGTGAAACTAATCTTAACTCTTCAATCCCCTCCTTTGAAAAGATTCCGGACATCCTAGCTCTCTGTGAAACTAATCTTAACTCTTCAATCCCCTCCTTTGAAAAGTTTCCGGACATCCTAGCTCTCTGTGAATCTAATCTTAACTCTTCAATCCCCTCCTTTGAAAAATTTCCGGACATCCTAACTCTCTGTGAAACTAATCTTAACTCTTAAATCCCCTCCTTTGAAAAGTTTCCGGACATACTAGCTGTTTGTGAAACTAATGTTAACGCTTCAATCCCCTCCTTTGAAAAGTTTCCGGACAGCCTTTCTGTCTGTGAAAATAATCTTAACTCTTCAATCCCCTCCTTTGAAAAGTTTCCGGACATCCTAGTTCTCTGTGAAACTAATCTTAACTTTTCAATCCCGTCCTTTGAAAAGTTTCCGGACATCCTAGCTCTCTGTGAAACTAATCTTAACTCTTCAATCCCCACCTTTGAAGAGTTTCCGGACATCCTAGCTCTCTGTGAAACTAATCTTAACTCTTCAATCCCCTCCTTTGAAAAGTTTCCGGACATCCTAGCTCTCTGTGAAACTAATGTTAACTCTTCAATCCCCTCCTTTGAAGAGTTTCCGGACATACTAGCTCTCTGTGAAACTAATCTTAACTCTTCAATTCCCTCCTTAGAAAAGTTTCCGGACATCCTAACTCTCTGTGAAACTAATCTTAACTCTTCAATCCCCTCCTTTGAAAAGTTTCCGGACATCCTATCTCTCTGTGAAACTAATGTTAACTCTTCAATCCCCTCCTTTGAAGAGTTTCCGGACATCCTAGCTCTCTATGAAACTAATCATAACTCTTCAATCCCTCTGCTTTGAAAAGATTCCGGACATCCTAGCTCTCTGTGAAACTAATCTTAACTCTTCAATCCCCTCCTTTGAAATGTTTCCGGACATCCTAAATCTCTGTGAAACTAATCTTAACTTTTCAATGCTCTGCTTTGAAAAGTTTCCGGACATCCTAGCTCTCTGTGAAACTAATCTTAACTCTTCAATCCCCTCCTTTGAAAAGTTTCCGGACATCCTAGCTCTCTGTGAAACTAATCTTAACTCTTCAATCCCCTCCTTTGAAAAGATTCCGGACATCTTAGCTCTCTGTGAAACTAATCTTAACTCTTCAATCCCCTCCTTTGAAAAGTTTCCGGACATCCTTTCTGTCTGTGAAACTAATCTTAACTCTTCAATCCCCTCCTTTGAAAAGTTTCCGGACATCCTAGTTCTCTGTGAAACTAATTTAACTCTTCAATCCCGTCCTTTGAAAAGTTTCCGGACATCCTAGCTCCCTGTGAAACTAATGTTAACTCTTCAACCCCCCCATTGAAAAGTTTCCGGACATCCTAACTCTCTTTGAAACTAATCTTAACTTTTCAATCCCCTCCTTTGAGTTGTTTCCGGACATCCTAGCTGTCTGTGAAACTAATCTTAACTCTTCAACCCCCTCCACTGAAAAGTTTCCGGACATCCTATCTCTCTGTGAAACTAATCTTAACTCTTCAATCCTCTGCTTTGAAAAGTTTCCGGACATCCTAGCTCTCTGTGAAACTAATGTTAACTCTTCAACCCCCTCCATTGAAAAGTGTCCGGACATCCTAACTCTCTCTGAAACTAATCTTAACTCTTCAATCCCCTCCTTTGAAAAGTTTCCGGACATCCTAGCTCTCTGTGAAACTAATCTTAACTCTTCAATCCCCTCCTTTGAAAAGTTTCCGGACAACCTAGCTTTCTTTGAAACTAATCTTAACTCTTCAATCCCCTCCTTTGAAAAGATTCCGGACATCCTAGCTCTCTGTGAAACTAATGTTAACTCTTCAATCCTCTCCTTTGAAAAGATTCCGGACAACCTAGCTGTCTGTGAAACTAATCTTAACTCTTCAATCCCCTCCTTTGAAAAGTTTCCGGACATACTAGCTGTCTGTGAAACTAATCTTAACTCTTCAATCCCCTCCATTGAAAAGTTTCCGGACATACTAGCTGTCTGTGAAACTAATCTTAACTCTTCAATTCCCTCCTTTGAAAAGTTTTCGGACATCCTAGCTCTCTGTGAAACTAATCTTAACTCTTCAACCCCCTCCATTGAAAAGTTTCCGGACATCCTAACTCTCTGTGAAACTAATCTTAACTCTTCAATGCTCTTTTTTGAAAAGTTTCCGGACATCCTAGCTCTCTGTGAAACTAATCTTAACTCTTCAACCCCCTCCATTGAAAAGTTCCCGGACATCCTAACTCTCTGTGAAACTAATCTTAACTCTTCAATGCTCTGCTTTGAAAAGTTTCCGGACATCCTAGCTCTCTGTGAAACTAATGTTAAGTCTTCAACCCCCTCCATTGAAAAGTTTCCGGACATCCTAACTCTCTGTGAAACTAATCTTAACTCTTCAATCCCATCCTTTGAGTAGTTTCCGGACATCCTAGCACTCTGTAAAACTAATCTTAACTATTCAACCCCCTCCATTGAAAAGTTTCCGGACATCCTAACTCTCTGTGAAACTAATCTTATCTCTTCAATCCTCTGCTTTGAAAAGTTTCCGGACATCCTAGCTCTCTGTGAAACTAATCTTAACTCTTCAATCCTCTGCTTTGAAAAGTTTCCGGACATCCTAGCTCTCTGTGAAACTAACATTAACTCTTCAATCTCCTCCTTTGAAAAGTTTCCGGACAACCTAGCTTTCTGTGAAACTAATCTTAACTCTTCAATCCCCTCCTTTGAAAAGTTTCCGGACATCCTAGCTCTCTGTGAAACTAATGTTAAATCTTCAATCCCCTCCATGGAAGAGTTTCCGGACATCCTAGCTCTCTGTGAAACTAATCTTTTCTCTTCAACCCTCTCCATTGAAAAGTTTCCGGACATCCTAACTCTCTGTGAAACTAATCTTAACTCTTCAATGCTCTGCTTTTGAAAGTTTCCGGACATCCTAGCTCTCTGTGAAACTAATGTTAACTCTTCAACCCCCTCCATTGAAAAGTTTCCGGACATCCTAACTCTCTTTGAAACTAATCTTAACTTTTCAATCCCCTCCTTTGAGTTGTTTCCGGACATCCTAGCTCTCTGTGAAACTAATCTTAACTCTTCAACCCCCTCCACTGAAAGGTTTCCGGACATCCTATCTCTCTGTGAAACTAATCTTAACTCTTCAATCCTCTGCTTTGAAAAGTTTCCGGACATCCTAGCTCTCTGTGAAACTAATGTTAACTCTTCAATCCCCTCCTTTGAAAAGTTTCCGGACATACTAGCTGTCTGTGAAACTAATCTTAACTCTTCAATCCCCTCCTTTGAAAAGTTTCCGGACATACTAGCTGTCTGTGAAACTAATCTTAACTCTTCAATCCCCTCCTTTGAAAAGTTTCCGGACATACTATCTGTCTGTGAAACTAATCTTAACTCTTCAATCCCCTCCTTTGAAAAGTTTCCGGACATACTAGCTGTCTGTGAAACTAATCTTAACTCTTCAATCCCCTACTTTGAAAAGTTTCCGGACATACTAGCTGTCTGTGAAACTAATGTTAACTCTTCAACCCCCTCCTTTGAAAAGTTTCCGAACATCCTAGCTCTCTGTGAAACTAATGTTAACTCTTCAATCCCCTCCTTTGAAAAGTTTCCGGACATCCTAGCTCTCTGTGAAACTAATCTTAACTCTTCAATCCCCTCCTTTGAAAAGTTTCCGGACAACCTAGCTGTCTTTGAAACTAATCTTAACTCTTCAATCCCCTCCTTTGAAAAGATTCCGGACATCCTAGCTCTCTATGAAACTAATGTTAACTCTTCAATCCTCTCCTTTGAAAAGATTCCGGACAACCTAGCTGTCTGTGAAACTAATCTTAACTCTTCAATCCCCTCCTTTGAAAAGTTTCCGGACATACTAGCTGTCTGTGAAACTAATCTTAACTCTTCAATCCCCTCCTTTGAAAAGTTTCCGGACATACTAGCTGTCTGTGAAACTAATCTTAACTCTTCAATCCCCTCCTTTGAAAAGTTTCCGGACATCCTAGCTCTCTGTGAAACTAATCTTAACTCTTCAATTCCCTCCTTTGAAAAGTTTTCGGACATCCTAGCTCTCTGTGAAACTAATCTTTACTCTTCAACCCCCTCCATTGACAAATTGCCGGACATCCTAACTCTCTGTGAAACTAATTTTAATTCTTCAATGCTCTTTTTTGAAAAGTTTCCGGACATCCTAGCTCTCTGTGAAACTAATGTTAACTCTTCAACCCCCTCCATTGAAAAGTTTCCGGACATCCTAACTCTCAGTGAAACTAATCTTAACTCTTCAATCCCCTCTTTTGAGTAGTTACCGGATATCCTAGCTCTCTGTGAAACTAATCTTATCTCTTCAACCCCCTCCATTGAAAAGTTTCCGGACATCCTAACTCTCTGTGAAACTAATCTTAACTCTTCAACCCCCTCCTTTGAAAAGTTTCCGGACATACTAGCTGTCTGTGAAACTAATCTTAACTCTTCAATCCCCTCCTTTGAAAAGTTTCCGGATATCCTAGCTCTCTGTGAAACTAATGTTAACTCTTCAACCCCCTCCTTTGAAAAGTTTCCGGACATCCTAGCTCTCTGTGAAACTAATGTTAACTCTTCAATCCCCTCCTTTGAAAAGTTTCCGGACATCCTAGCTCTCTGTGAAACTAATCTTAACTCTTCAATCCCCTCCTTTGAAAAGTTTCCGGACAACCTAGCTGTCTGTGAAACTAATGTTAACTCTTCAATCCCCTCCTTTGAAAAGATTCCGGACATCCTAGCTCTCTGTGAAACTAATGTTAACTCTTCAACCCCCTCCATTGAAAAGTGTCCGGACATCCTAACTCTCTGTGAAACTAACATTAACTCTTCAATCCCCTCCTTTGAAAAGTTTCCGGACATACTAGCTGTCTTTGAAACTAATCTTAACTCTTCAATTCCCTCCTTTGAAAAGATTCCGGACATCCTAGCTCTCTGTGAAACTAATGTTAACTCTTCAATCCCCTCCTTTGAAGAGTTTCCGGACATCCTACCTCTCTGTGAAACTAATCATATCTCTTCAATTCCCTCCTTTGAAAAGTTTCCGGACATCTTAGCTCTCTGTGAAACTAATCTTAACTCTTCAACCCCCTCAATTGAAAAGTTTCCGGACATCCTAACTCTCTGTGAAACTAATCTTAACTCTTCAATCCCCTCCTTTGAGTAGTTTCCGGACATCCTAGCTCTCTGTGAAACTAATCTTAACTCTTCAACCCCCTCCATTGAAAAGTTTCCGGACATCCTAACTCTCTGTGAAACTAATCTTAACTCTTCAATCCCCTCCTTTGAGTAGTTTCCGGACACCCTAGCTCTCTGTGAAACTAATCTTAACTCTTCAACCCCCTCCATTGAAAAGTTTCCGGACATCCTAACTCTCTGTGAAACTAATCTTAACTCTTCATTCCTCTGCTTTGAAAAGTTTCCGGACATCCTAGCTCTCTGTGAAACTAATGTTAACTCTTCATCCACCTCCATTGAAAAGTGTCCGGACATCCTAACTCTCTGTGAAACTAACATTAACTCTTCAATCTTCTCCTTTGAAAAGTTTCCGGACAACCTATCTGTCTGTGAAACTAATCTTAACTGTTCAATCCCCTCCTTTGAAAAGTTTCCGGAGATACTAGCTGTCTGTGAAACGAATCTTAACTCTTCAATCCCCTCCTATGAAAAGTTTCCGGACATACTAGCTGTCTGTGAAACTAATCTTAACTCTTCAATCCCCTCCTTTGAAAAGTTTCCGGACATACTAGCTGTCTGTGAAACTAATCTTAACTCTTCAATCCCCTCCTTTGAAAAGTTTCCGGACATACTAGCTGTCTGTGAAACTAATCTTAACTCTTCAATCCCCTCCTTTGAAAAGTTTCCGGACATACTAGCTGTCTGTGAAACTAATCTTAACTCTTCAACCCCCTCCTTTGAAAAGTTTCCGGACATCCTAGCTCTCTGTGAAACTAATGTTAACTCTTCAACCCCCTCCTTTGAAAAGTTTCCGGACATCCTAGCTCTCTGTGAAACTAATCTTAACTCTTCAATCCCCTCCTTTGAAAAGTTTCCGGACATCCTAGCTCTCTGTGAAACTAATCTTAACTCTTCAATTCCCTCCTTAGAAAAGTTTCCGGACAACCTAGCTGTCTGTGAAACTAATCTTAACTCTTCAATCCCCTCCTTTGAAAAGTTTCCGGACATACTAGCTGTCTGTGAAACTAATCTTAACTCTTCAATCCTCTCCTTTGAAAAGTTTCCGGACATATTAGCTGTCTGTGAAACTAATCTTAACTCTTCAATCCCCTCCTTTGAAAAGTTTCCGGACATCCTAGCTCTCTGTGAAACTAATCTTAACTCTTCAATCCTCTCCTTTGAAAAGATTCCGGACAACCTAGCTGTCTGTGAAAATAATCTTAACTCTTCAATCCCCTCCTTTGAAAAGTTTCCGGATATACTAGCTCTCTGTGAAACTAATCTTAACTCTTCAATCCCCTCCTTTGAAAAGTTTCCGGACAACCTAGCTGTCTGTGAAACTAATCTTAACTCTTCAATCCCCTCCTTTGAAAAGTTTCCGGACATCCTAGCTGTCTGTGAAACTAATCTTAACTCTTCAATCCCCTCCTTTGAAAAGTTTCCGGACAACCTAGCTGTCTGTGAAACTAATCTTAACTCTTCAATCCCCTCCTTTGAAAAGTTTCCGGACATCCTAGCTGTCTGTGAAACTAATCTTAACTCTTCAATCCCCTCCTTTGAAAAGTTTCCGGACAACCTAGCTGTCTGTGAAACTAATCTTAACTCTTCAATCCCCTCCTTTGAAAAGTTTCCGGACATCCTAGCTCTCTGTGAAACTAATCTTAACTCTTCAATCCCCTCCTTTGAAAAGTTTCCGGACATACTAGCTGTCTGTGAAACTAATCTTAACTCTTCAATCCCCTCCTTTGAAAAGTTTCCGGACAACCTAGCTGTCTGTGAAACTAATCTTAACTCTTCAATCCCCTCCTTTGAAAAGTTTCCGGACATACTAGCTGTCTGTGAAACTAATCTTAACTCTTCAATCCCCTCCTTTGAAAAGTTTCCGGACAACCTAGCTGTCTGTGAAACTAATCTTAACTCTTCAATCCTCTCCTTTGAAAAGTTTCCGGACAACCTAGCTGTCTGTGAAACTAAGCTTAACTCTTCAATCCCCTCCTTTGAAAAGATTCCGGACAACCTAGCTCTCTGTGAAACTAATCTTAACTCTTCAATCCCCTCCTTTGAAAAGTTTCCGGACATACTAGCTGTCTGTGAAACTAATCTTAACTCTTCAATCCCCTCCTTTGAAAAGTTTCCGGACAACCTAGCTGTCTGTGAAACTAATCTTAACTCTTCAATCCCCTCCTTTGAAAAGTTTCCGGACATCCTAGCTCTCTGTGAAACTAATCTTAACTCTTCAATCCCCTCCTTTGAAAAGTTTCCGGACAACCTAGCTGTCTGTGAAACTAATCTTAACTCTTCAATCCCCTCCTTTGAAAAGTTTCCGGACATCCTAGCTGTCTGTGAAACTAATCTTAACTCTTCAATCCCCTCCTTTGAAAAGTTTCTGGACAACCTAGCTGTCTGTGAAACTAATCTTAACTCTTCAATCCCCTCCTTTGAAAAGTTTCCGGACATCCTAGCTGTCTGTGAAACTAATCTTAACTCTTCAATCCCCTCCTTTGAAAAGTTTCCGGACAACCTAGCTGTCTGTGAAACTAATCTTAACTCTTCAATCCCCTCCTTTGAAAAGTTTCCGGATATCCTAGCTCTCTGTGAAACTAATCTTAACTCTTCAATCCCCTCCTTTGAAAAGTTTCCGGACATACTAGCTGTCTGTGAAACTAATCTTAACTCTTCAATCCCCTCCTTTGAAAAGTTTCCGGACAACCTAGCTGTCTGTGAAACTAATCTTAACTCTTCAATCCCCTCCTTTGAAAAGTTTCCGGACAACCTTGCTGTCTGTGAAACTAATCTTAACTCTTCAATCCCCTCCTTTGAAAAGTTTCCGGACATACTAGCTGTCTGTGAAACTAATCTTAACTCTTCAACCCCCTCCTTTGAAAAGTTTCCGGACATCCTAGCTCTCTGTGAAACTAATGTTAACTCTTCAACCCCCTCCTTTGAAAAGTTTCCGGACATCCTAGCTCTCTGTGAAACTAATCTTAACTCTTCAATCCCCTCCTTTGAAAAGTTTCCGGACATCCTAGCTCTCTGTGAAACTAATCTTAACTCTTCAATCCCCTCCTTTGAAAAGTTTCCGGACAACCTAGCTGTCTTTGAAACTAATCTTAACTCTTCAATCCCCTCCTTTGAAAAGTTTCCGGACATCCTAGCTCTCTCTGAAACTAATCTTAACTCTTCAATCCCCTCCTTTGAAAAGATTCCGGACATCCTAGCTCTCTGTGAAACTAATGTTAACTCTTCAATCCTCTCCTTTGAAAAGATTCCGGACAACCTTGCTGTCTGTGAAACTAATCTTAACTCTTCAATCCCCTCCTTTGAAAAGTTTCCGGACATACTAGCTGTCTGTGAAACTAATCTTAACTCTTCAATCCCCTCCTTTGAAAAGTTTCCGGACATAATAGCTGTCTGTGAAACTAATCTTAACTCTTCAATCCCCTCCTTTGAAAAGTTTCCGGACATACTAGCTGTCTGTGAAACTAATCTTAACTCTTCAACCCCCTCCTTTGAAAAGTTTCCGGACATCCTAGCTCTCTGTGAAACTAATGTTAACTCTTCAACCCCCTCCTTTGAAAAGTTTCCGGACATCCTAGCTCTCTGTGAAACTAATCTTAACTCTTCAATCCCCTCCTTTGAAAAGTTTCCGGACATCCTAGCTCTCTGTGAAACTAATCTTAACTCTTCAATTCCCTCCTTAGAAAAGTTTCCGGACAACCTAGCTGTCTGTGAAACTAATCTTAACTCTTCAATCCCCTCCTTTGAAAAGTTTCCGGACATACTAGCTGTCTGTGAAACTAATCTTAACTCTTCAATCCTCTCCTTTGAAAAGTTTCCGGACATATTAGCTGTCTGTGAAACTAATCTTAACTCTTCAATCCCCTCCTTTGAAAAGTTTCCGGACATCCTAGCTCTCTGTGAAACTAATCTTAACTCTTCAATCCTCTCCTTTGAAAAGATTCCGGACAACCTAGCTGTCTGTGAAAATAATCTTAACTCTTCAATCCCCTCCTTTGAAAAGTTTCCGGACATACTAGCTCTCTGTGAAACTAATCTTAACTCTTCAATCCCCTCCTTTGAAAAGTTTCCGGACAACCTAGCTGTCTGTGAAACTAATCTTAACTCTTCAATCCCCTCCTTTGAAAAGTTTCCGGACATCCTAGCTGTCTGTGAAACTAATCTTAACTCTTCAATCCCCTCCTTTGAAAAGTTTCCGGACAACCTAGCTGTCTGTGAAACTAATCTTAACTCTTCAATCCCCTCCTTTGAAAAGTTTCCGGACATCCTAGCTGTCTGTGAAACTAATCTTAACTCTTCAATCCCCTCCTTTGAAAAGTTTCCGGACAACCTAGCTGTCTGTGAAACTAATCTTAACTCTTCAATCCCCTCCTTTGAAAAGTTTCCGGACATCCTAGCTCTCTGTGAAACTAATCTTAACTCTTCAATCCCCTCCTTTGAAAAGTTTCCGGACATACTAGCTGTCTGTGAAACTAATCTTAACTCTTCAATCCCCTCCTTTGAAAAGTTTCCGGACAACCTAGCTGTCTGTGAAACTAATCTTAACTCTTCAATCCCCTCCTTTGAAAAGTTTCCGGACATACTAGCTGTCTGTGAAACTAATCTTAACTCTTCAATCCCCTCCTTTGAAAAGTTTCCGGACAACCTAGCTGTCTGTGAAACTAATCTTAACTCTTCAATCCTCTCCTTTGAAAAGTTTCCGGACAACCTAGCTGTCTGTGAAACTAAGCTTAACTCTTCAATCCCCTCCTTTGAAAAGATTCCGGACAACCTAGCTCTCTGTGAAACTAATCTTAACTCTTCAATCCCCTCCTTTGAAAAGTTTCCGGACATACTAGCTGTCTGTGAAACTAATCTTAACTCTTCAATCCCCTCCTTTGAAAAGTTTCCGGACAACCTAGCTGTCTGTGAAACTAATCTTAACTCTTCAATCCCCTCCTTTGAAAAGTTTCCGGACATCCTAGCTCTCTGTGAAACTAATCTTAACTCTTCAATCCCCTCCTTTGAAAAGTTTCCGGACAACCTAGCTGTCTGTGAAACTAATCTTAACTCTTCAATCCCCTCCTTTGAAAAGTTTCCGGACATCCTAGCTGTCTGTGAAACTAATCTTAACTCTTCAATCCCCTCCTTTGAAAAGTTTCTGGACAACCTAGCTGTCTGTGAAACTAATCTTAACTCTTCAATCCCCTCCTTTGAAAAGTTTCCGGACATCCTAGCTGTCTGTGAAACTAATCTTAACTCTTCAATCCCCTCCTTTGAAAAGTTTCCGGACAACCTAGCTGTCTGTGAAACTAATCTTAACTCTTCAATCCCCTCCTTTGAAAAGTTTCCGGACATCCTAGCTCTCTGTGAAACTAATCTTAACTCTTCAATCCCCTCCTTTGAAAAGTTTCCGGACATACTAGCTGTCTGTGAAACTAATCTTAACTCTTCAATCCCCTCCTTTGAAAAGTTTCCGGACAACCTAGCTGTCTGTGAAACTAATCTTAACTCTTCAATCCCCTCCTTTGAAAAGTTTCCGGACAACCTTGCTGTCTGTGAAACTAATCTTAACTC
This sequence comes from Acanthosepion esculentum, assembly GCA_964036315.1. NCBI lineage: Eukaryota > Metazoa > Mollusca > Cephalopoda > Sepiida > Sepiidae > Acanthosepion > Acanthosepion esculentum. Next base: position 5,888,577 of record OZ038495.1, read on the forward strand.
TTCAATCCCCTCCTTTGAAAAGTTTCCGGACATACTAGCTGTCTGTGAAACTAATCTTAACTCTTCAACCCCCTCCTTTGAAAAGTTTCCGGACATCCTAGCTCTCTGTGAAACTAATGTTAACTCTTCAACCCCCTCCTTTGAAAAGTTTCCGGACATCCTAGCTCTCTGTGAAACTAATCTTAACTCTTCAATCCCCTCCTTTGAAAAGTTTCCGGACATCCTAGCTCTCTGTGAAACTAATCTTAACTCTTCAATCCCCTCCTTTGAAAAGTTTCCGGACAACCTAGCTGTCTTTGAAACTAATCTTAACTCTTCAATCCCCTCCTTTGAAAAGTTTCCGGACATCCTAGCTCTCTGTGAAACTAATCTTAACTCTTCAATCCCCTCCTTTGAAAAGATTCCGGACATCCTAGCTCTCTGTGAAACTAATGTTAACTCTTCAATCCTCTCCTTTGAAAAGATTCCGGACAACCTTGCTGTCTGTGAAACTAATCTTAACTCTTCAATCCCCTCCTTTGAAAAGTTTCCGGACATACTAGCTGTCTGTGAAACTAATCTTAACTCTTCAATCCCCTCCTTTGAAAAGTTTCCGGACATAATAGCTGTCTGTGAAACTAATCTTAACTCTTCAATCCCCTCCTTTGAAAAGTTTCCGGACATCCTAGCTCTCTGTGAAACTAATCTTAACTCTTCAATTCCCTCCTTTGAAAAGTTTTCGGACATCCTAGCTCTCTGTGAAACTAATCTTAACTCTTTAACCCCCTCCATTGAAAAGTTTCCGGACATCCTAACTCTCTGTGAAACTAATCTTAACTCTTCAATGCTCTTTTTTGAAACGTTTCCGGACATCCTAGCTCTCTGTGAAACTAATCTTATCTCTTCAACCCCCTCCATTGAAAATTTTCCGGACATCCTAACTCTCTGTGAAACTAATCTTAACTCTTCAATCCTCTGCTTTGAAAAGTTTCCGGACATCCTAGCTCTCTGTGAAACTAATGTTAACTCTTCAACCCCCTCCATTGAAAAGTGTCCGGACATCCTAACTCTCTGTGAAACTAACATTAACTCTTCAATCTTCTCCTTTGAAAAGTTTCTGGACATCCTAGCTCTCTGTTAAACTAATCTTAACTCTTCAACCCCCTCCATTGAAAAGTTTCCGGACATCCTAGCTCTCTGTGAAACTAATCTTAACTCTTCAATCCTCTCCTTTGAAAAGATTCCGGACATCTTAGCTCTCTGTGAAACTAATTTTAACTCTTCAATCCTCTCCTTTGAAAAGATTCCGGACATCCTAGCTCTCTGTGAAACTAATCTTAACTCTTCAATCCTCTCCTTTGAAAATTTTCCGGACATCCTAGCTCTCTGTGAAACTAATCTTCACTCTTCAATCCTCTCCTTTGAAAAGTTTCCGGACATCCTAGCTCTCTGTGAAACTAATCTTAACTCTTCAATCCTCTCCTTTTATTTCTCGATTCCTGGCCTGCTTCCTCTCCTTCGAAAAGATTCTAATGGCCACATGCAAGGCGTGGGAGTTTATGTCTGTGAACATGTCCCGCAGGATAGGGAACTCTGTCTTGAATCTCCACACCACTCTTACATGTGTCTCCGTCTGTCTCTACTTAACTTAGTCAGCGATCTCTTCTTTCTCTACCGTTCACCTTTCTCTCATGAATATTGCCTGCTAGAGACTGTGACTGATAATATAGACAAGGCCATTCTCCCTACATCCATCTACAAATATATTTACCTTCGGTAACTTTAATGCCCATCATGCCAGGTAGCTTAAACACTCTGTCACTGTCCCCACTGGAATCCAGGCACTTAATTACTCAATCGCTCAATCTCTCACGCATGCGGTGGATTTCCGAGGAATAGGCTTCCCTTTTAGTTCTCTTTTTTTATCTCTTGCCCGGACTCATGTCGTACTTTGCAGCTCTGCCCTCTTGGCAACTCTGATCATGCGATCAGTCAGTTATACGCTATGCGTAATACACGCTTAGGTGATCATGTGTTTTCGATACATTACTGACAAAACAGATTTTTCCCGCAGTAGGTTGCCATATTTTCTGTAAACATCTTATTCCACTCCTCTACCTGCCAGGAACTTCTTACCAACAGAATATACTTATGTTATCAACGTGTGGATTGGAACTAGTTCCGTGAATTCTTTCGTGACGTCCCCTTGCATGCAGTTTTTAATGATCTGGTCCATAAAAGCGCGTCTGTGGTCTACTCCTGCGTGAAAGCCGGCATCGATGTTTTCATCCCAGCGAGGAAATACCAAGTTAATACGCATTCACCTACTTGGTTCTCACTTGCATGCACAGCCGCTATTGCCCCCATGAATCAGGTATTCCGGCTGTACTGGATTGACATGTTTGATTGCAGCAGACGTCTCATTGTCTCTGCTCGTAACGAGTACAAGAGTGTCCTCAAAGACGAGATGTTACTGTTTGCTTATAAAATAAAACAACGGCATGTTCGGTTCCAGAGATTATTAGCCATTCTGCAATTCCTCCTTCCCTCTTCTATTCAATCAATTCGAAGTCCTGACATTTTTTTTAAGCTTATCACCACAAGCAAGGCTGGAGGCCACTAGCACGCAAGGGGTTACAGAAGGTTTGGAGGAAGAGCAGATATGAATGGTAAAGGAGAGGATGTGGAGAAAGATAGTGGATCGATCAAGGCAAGGGGGTTACAGAATATTTGGAGCGAGAGCAGATAGGAATGAAAGGTGAAAGGATGTGGAGAAGGGAAGTGGATAGATCAAGGCAACTGGAGATGTCGATTGACGTTACACTTAAATAGTTGGAGATTGTATTTGTCAGGGAAAAAAGAATAAGGAAGGGAGTTCCACAGGCGAGATGTGCGAGACATGAAGCTATTGGAGTAGAAGAGACGTTTACATCTAACAGTTTCTACAGCAAAGTTGAATGCTTTGCTTGGAAATTCTCTTCCAACTTAACATTCGACTCACTTGGAGTAACCACACCTGATTTGCCGCCTAAAACAGAGGCTCTTCTGAGTGCATAAACCGTCACAGGTCTCAGACATTATTTCTAAATTAGACTCACATAAGGCAAGCGGATGTGACTGGGTCCCAGTCGTAACCTACAGAAATGTACTCCCAAGCTGGTTCCAGTTCTCTCTAAACTCTACAACTTTTGATTCGCTGTTTTTCTGATTACTTTTCTGTTTGTCAGACGTTCCCCGTTGTAGATCCTGATTTTAAGAAATCTGTGACCCATCTAACTGTCGCCCTATTAGTCTCCTACCTCTTTTCAGCAAAGTATTCGAAGCTTTAACCAAGCTGACGTAGTTAAGCGTCTTAACACGCACGGTCTTCTTTCTGACAATGGCTATCAGTGAATATGTCTATGAAGCTCTAGTTATGGCTCTAGATATCTCGAGGGCATTTGACGGTGTTTGGCACTCTGGTTTTCTACGTAAGCTCCAGAGTTACAGTATTACTAGACGTGTGTTTGATTTAATCCAATCGTTCTTATCAAATCGAGAAATGAAGGTCATTTTGAACAGGCTTGCTTCCAGATCCTTTCACACGAACGCGGGTCCCCCTCTAATGCTCTATCCCGTGTGCTACGTTGTTTCTGATTTCAATCAATGATCTCCTTGATGTCATCAGTTCCCAAGTAGGCACTTATGCAGTTGACACTACCATTTACTCCTGTGTCAATAGCAAATTCGTCAGAGCTGACAAAATCAACCTGGCCGCTTGTTTTGAAAAGGATCTCCAATCAGCGGTTAATTGGGGAAGGAAATGCCTCGTAAATTTGAACAGCTCCAAACCGAAACTGCTCTCATTTAACAAAAATGTAATTGGCCCTGATCTGTCATCTCGTCTGCAGTCGCTCTCTCACAGACGCGACGTTGCCTCGCTCTGTCTTTTTTACAAATACTTTCACGGTAATTGCTCCGAGGAGCTGCTTTCGCTGGTTCCTAGGCCTCATGAATTTAAACGTCCTACGAGGCTGGCATCCTGTTCCCACCCCTTCATCGTTGAAACTGTTAGATATAGACGTCTCTTCTACTCCAATAGCTTCATGTCTTGCACATCTCGCCTGTGGAACTCCCTTTCTTATTCTTTTTTCCCTGACAAATACAATCTCCAACTATTTAAGTGTGACGTCAATCGACATCTCCAGTTGCCTTGCTCTATCCACTTCCCTTCTCCACATCCTTTCACGTTTCATTCCTATCTGCTCTCGCTTCAAATCTTCTGTAACCCCCTTGCCTTGATCGATCCACTATCTTTCTCCACATCCTCTCCTTTACCACTCCTATCTGCTCTTCCTCCAAACCTTCTGTAACCCCTTGCGTGCTAGTGGCCTCCAGCCTTGCTTGGGGTGATAAGCTTAAAAAAAAATATTGAGAAACTTTTCCGCCCACCATCAGTATGTCTGATCCTAGAATCATGGAATCACTTCGCCTTCTTGGCTTCACGTTCTCAAATGAGTTAAAGTGGAAAGCCTACATCGAATCAATAGCTGTATCTATTGCAAGGAAATTTGTGTTACTGTATCGTGTCAGAAGTTTTCTTTTTTCAAGTCAGAGTCCATTTGCGCATTTAGAAATCTACTATTCGTCCGTGCATTGAAATCTGTTGTCATATCTGGTCAGGTGCTTCTGCTATTCATCTTGATGTTCTTGACAAAATCAAAAGTAGGATCTGCAATGTTATCGGTCTTGACTTGGCATCTCGACTTCAGTCACTTTCTCACCAACGTGACGTAGTTTCCCTCTGTCTTTTCTATAAACATTTTCATGGCTATTAATCTGAGGAGCTTTTTTCCCTGCTGCCCAGTCTATGTGTGCTTAAGCGTGATACTACATGCCAATCTAGGCTCCACCCTTATATTTTTTAAATAGTTAAATGTAACCGCCACTTCTACTCCAGCAATTTCATTTCTCGCACTTCCCGCCTCTGGAAATCCTATCCGTTTCCTTGCTTCACTGATAACTGTATTCTTCAAAAATTTAACTGCAAGGTCAATCGCCATCTTCTATCTTCTTGAGCCCCGTTCAGCTAATATCCTCTCCTCGGTCCTCTCTGTACTCAGTAATTTCACTCTTTGTAACCCCCACCCCGGGTACTAGTGGAATTTCCGCTCTGATTTGGGCGAAAGGATAAAAAATATCATCAGAAACATCAAATTGTTCTCTGAACTTGTCTCATGAGACCAACATGTGGCAGCGAAAACACTTGCTGCCACATGTTGGTCTCATTGCGTCAAATCTTGCTCTGAAACATAACGTTGTTCAATATGTTGTCTGGTTTTACAGTGCGATCTGCTCTCGAATATATACAAAAATTCAATTAATGAATCTTTTTGAAACAGTTTCTTTCATGTCTTTTATTAGACCAATGATGAGGTGAAAAGCTATGCTCAGGTGACAACGGCGTGGAAACATCGGGATGTAAGGCGTGGACGAAATCAAAGTGGGTCAAACAGACATCCGGGTGATCGTAAGTGATAGGTTGACCTTTTAGTTACTATTTTATTTTCGTTTCACATCTGCCCAAATATGGTTGGCGTCAGACTGTTGTTTTGTAATCGTCATTTCAAAAGCGATTCTTACAAGTTAAATTATTTAAAATTAACACATTCTCAAGGCGACAAACTCTTTTCAATAGTTTCTTCAAAAGAACTTTTATTTCAATCTGAAGAACATTTCAATTGATTCAAATTAATCTCAATTATAAAAAGTAATTCATATTTGTCTGTACACACACACACACACACACACACACACACACACACACATACACACATCCACACACTCAAAAACACGCACACAAACACATCTCTCTCTCTCTCTCTCTCTCTCTCTCTATATATATATATATATATATATATATATATATATATATATATATATATATATATTTGTGTGTGTGTGTGTGTATATATGAGTTTTCTAATGGCTATCAAAGAAATATTGTCGCAAATATTTGTATATTTCGTCTTTGAAGTTTTCTCAGACTAATGAAAATTGTACATTTTTTAGTTTAATCATATCTTTGCCACTTGAAGTTTTGTTACTGAACTTACACCTTCAAATCATAAACTGTGATTTGTGTCTTCCAATCGTAGTAATTTCTGACGTAAGATAATTTGGCCTTGGCCGGTTTTCTTTTTAATAATTCTGAAATTATATTAAAAAGAATCATGTTCCTATATAAATTTTTATGAATATTATTTTTTACTAACGGGCTCTCGTTTACTTTTATTTGAGAAAAAAATTCCTTCAGGATAATGAAAAAACAAAATGAAAGAATTAATGAAAATAGACGAATGACGTTATATATGCATACACTGCATGCAATAAAGAATTAATGTTCCTTACCAGATAGAAACTGTGTTTGCGTTTGCTTCCTTTTTTCCATGGAAGAGTGTACATTGCTGGTGAACGGGAAGTTATCCGGGACTGGACTATAAATTGCCAAGAGGAGTCGCAGTGTGTGGTGAGGAAGATGAAGAAATTGTAGCTAACGGAAAGTACACAAATCGATACCCGATCAGTATCTACTGGGTCACCGTGGAGAGGGGTATGTAAGATCCAAAACCCCTAATGGACCTCCATGAGAAACATCAATGATGATGTGTACCAAAGCATCCAATAGATGTATTTTACGAAAAATCCAAACATTTATCACTAGATTTGCGTGTCGTAATCTTTCTGCATAATTTATATAACAGAAAGGAGTCAACAGTTTCTATTTGTGTCCTACTATCTATGTAACGTCTTCTTCTTCTTCTTCTTCTTCTTCTTCTTCTTCTTCGATTTCTTTTGTTTTAGAAAATCTTGGTAAAAAAAAATATGTTCCCCCCAACCACTAACTTAATTTCATGAAATTTCGCGAAATTCCTTTTTATTTCTAGAATTTTTTTTATTAATTAAAAGTAACACTTGGAGAATTTCAAACTTTTGCCATTTTAACAGAAAATCTACTCCGAATAGTATACTAAAAAATTTAATCAAACTATGAGATGATTTAATTAGAAAAGCTTACCGAAAATTTATACCGAATTAGTGTAGGTACCTAATTTTAAACCTCGGTTTATGTATTTTCAATGATTTTTCATTAATTTCTTTTAAGCCGTAGACACCAATTAATCTAGAAACACACATATACAAAAGTGTATGCGTCTTTGTGGAGTAATGTTTAACAAACTACTTTCACGGACATTTCCAACTGTTGTGAATTCTGTTATAACAATGTGTTTCGTTTGTAGCATGTTTTTCACACTGTGAAATATCACATGATCTGAATCGAATTTAATGATAGTAGACGTCTTTATTTTAAGATAAGTTAATCTGTGATGATGCGATATGTACAAGGCTCGCTTTACGAGATTAATATAAACAGAATTTGCTTTCAGTGTTACACAAGAGCATCATACAAGCTAGAAGCATCAGAGGGTTTACATCATTAGCCAGAAGGTATCCATATAACCACCAGGTGCATATTCGCGCCTCAAAATATACCACTGATATGTAAACAGGTGGTTGAATCTGCTTAGTAAATAACATTTATATATATATATATATATATATATATATATATATATATATATATATATATATATATATACATATATATATATATATATATATATATATATATATATATATATATATATATATATACTCTCCACCCGAAAGGGAAAAAACAGTTTGCAAAATACCCCAATGCTACTACGGTATTAAGTAATGAGATAGTCTTTAGTTCGTATTAAAATTTACAACAGCCTTGCACATTTATATTTAAATCTATTATGCACATTTTTTCACAGTAAGTTTCCCACTGTACAAGGACCATGACCACACGAGTTCGAGGGGTACTGTATGGGGTAGTTTATATGGATAGAAGGGGAAGATAGCGGTTAACTTTAGACATGGACAGGTTAAGATTGTAAGGATCGGGGAACATATCCTCTTGGGAAGCAATTCCACAAAACAGTGGTTCGCGGGAAGAATCTTTTCGAGTGAAACTTGCTTATCACCAATGGAATACAGACGGAATATGTCTGGTTTGCTACAATTTAAATGACATGGTGGAACCTAGGAATTTAGTTCGTTCGACCATTTTCCATAGAAGCAGCAATAGAGTAGCACAGGTAGCCAAATCAAGACTGAAAAGTTATGACTGGATGTCTCTCGACGAAATATAAAAAATACTCAATTTTCGGTAAATTCACTTATCATTAGGTGCAAGATACCTATGCGTGTCTGGCGCACTGTTTTTTTGTGTGGAAGCCTCATTCACCTGCTCTTTCTGTAGTAATGGGTTCGATAATTGTTCGGCGGCCAAGACTCACTGCCTTGTGTCAAACTAAATTATGTTAAGAGAATATATTCATACAAGCTTGTTAATTTTAATGCTTCCAAAATCGTTTGCGAGTACCCTATCTGACATCCATCCGCATGGCTGATGCCGACCCCCCCAAGAGAGAGAAGGTATTTATAGAAACAAATCACACAGAGAGGCAACCATACGGCGGTGGGGAAGTAACTAAGGCCGACCTGCCAGATCAGGACCAATACCATTGCCGATTCAAGAAGCCCAAGTTAAATAACAGGGTCACCGGACCATATCTATCAGTTAGATTCTGGAAATTGTCTCGCACGACACAGTGAACTAACTTTCTTAGCAGCTGACCTAGCAATGAATTCAATATACTCTTTAAACTTCATACCAGCTGAGAACGTTAGCCCGATAAGGTGCAACTAGTCACTTTCCTGGAGGTTAGCATCAGCCATGCTGATGGGAGTCAACGATGGCTCTCTGAGATGATTAATGGAAAGGAATTTAGTTTTCGATGCGTTAAAATTAACGAGCTATCACTTGTCCCCGTTAACGACGACTATTAGGTCATTTTGGACATCGGCTGTCATTTTGACCTTGTCAGACTGATCGTCTTTACTATCGATGCAGGTTTAAATAGTTGTCTCATCAGCGCATATACCAAGTTGAGAGTTGATATCATCGGGATGGTCATTAATGAAAATTAAAAATAGGGTTGGACCAAGGCTCAATCTTTGGGTTAGTACGAACAATTCTTAAAAGGAGAATGGTCGATTTTGTAAATAGTTATTTTTGAAAGTGCGTTTTAATTGAAACCTGCTCAAAGGCGTCTTTCTGACTGGCCCTGCCACGCGATGCTTCTAATACAAGCTTGATAAATGTAAGAATTGTTTCGCCTCGCTTATTAAGTTTCAACGCTCCTCGAACGAATTAGCTTCTTAGTAGTGGAAATTATACTGAACTAGATAATGGAGCTGTCATTTAAGTGACAAGATAAAAGCCTGGTAGAGACAGGCAGTTGATCCCTACAAAGAAATTTTAAGTCGGGAAAGAAAAATACCGGATTCGAAAACTCATTCGAATTCCATCATCCATTTATTTCAGAAACATCATGAGTGTTCTGCAAAATTATAGATATCCCTTGCTTAAAGATGCAACAGTGTGCATGTGAAAAAGAGATTAACAGGATAAGATTAAGGATTAAGGAAAGAAAGAAGGATCTATCTAATGAAAAGTCACCGATTTTGTTAGAAATACACCCTTGTGCAAATTAATTGAAACAAAACGAACAATTCCGTTATTATTTATTTTTACGTATTTTTTTTTATCAATGAAATATAACTTAGTGCACATGTTAGTACTTCGTATGTTCATTCCACGAAGTCGTTTCCTTCAGATTGACCCCATATTCTCGACTGGGATTAAATCAGGAGAGTTTCCGGGACAGTCTAGTACGTTAATTTGCTAACTGATAAGGCTTGCCAGTATGTTCGTGCAGCGTTAAAAAATTCCTACGCTTACTTGGAGTAATGTCGGACAATAGCCGTAGAATATCTAATCGACTGTCAAGACAACAGTATCTGGGCCTGATAAAAATTTGATTCAATCACGGATGACGCAATATTTTTCAAGGCTAAACAAATTTAATCACGCATCCCGAAACAGATTATTGCTGCACACCACTGCAAATGAACTAATCTGAGGAAAAAATATAAATCGATTACACCCTATCACACCAGTGAGTCTAAAACTGACCGTATAGTGAAAGAAAGGAAACTAAAGCGGTTGTTTCAATTTATTTTCACGAGGATGTATGTGGTATTTCTGAAATACGATATAGTTTATAGGGTCAGCTGAAGGTCATTATGTTGGTCGATAACCCATAGCAAAAAGAAGCGAAGAAGAGTAGTGGATAGGAGCGCCTTTCCTTTGACCGTGATTTAAAGATTCCACAATTAGTGCGAAGCCGATGAGATTTCATTTTAAAAAAGAAATTTCACCAACTCACAGAATTTTTCAGTGGGAGATTTTGAAGCTTAACACCGCAGGCCGAAACTTTAGCTGGCAAAGGATTGGAAGTTTCATTAACCCTAACCCTTTCCTTCTCTCCATCCCTCTCACCGCACTCTCCTTTACCAACAAGTAGTCGGTAATGTTTCCCGACAAAGAATAATAACAGCAGTAAATATAGACCGTGCGCGTTGTGTTTTTAAAACTTTTTCTATATGCCGTTTCCTTTCAGGGCGTTGGAGATTATGACTCCACACGATGTCCTGTCGTTTACAGCTATTAATAAATGTTGGCTTTTTGATATATCTCCTAAACTTTGTTCTGTCATTCATTTAATGATGTTCACTAGCTAAGTTATACATTGTTTTCCTCTGTCTTCCTTGCCTTTAATCCGTCCTGTGAGGAACCAATTTTCCATGTACTCTTTCCTCATTATGTGTCCTAGAAATTTCAACTGTCTCTTTCTGATATTAACTATAAAAACATTTCTGTTTTCATTTGCTCTAAAACCTCGTAAACAAATTTCTTTCCGTAGTTAAAAAATATAGCTTGTTTACTTTTTCGCAAGAAGCAGGGTGTCAAACGTTGGTATATATAAAAAAGGCCGGATAAACTAACGTTGCAAGGAAACCAACTAGGCCCACTACAGTGGTCGCCAAAAACCATTTCGAATGACATATCCAACAGCATAGCATGCACTGACAATATTACAAAAAATACATGTGGTCAGCTTGTCTTAGTCAATGTATGACAGTTTACCTGTAATTAATTAATTGATCCAGATTAAGCTCGCCTGTGAAAAACATATGGTCAGTAGTAAGAATAAATGAGCCTAATGTATCCGTGCCGTCAAACTGACGTCAATTGTTAGAAAGTTTAATAGTGAGATTCAATGAAACAAAAATCATGAAACAATATATTCAATTTTACCAAGCTCTTCATAATAATGGAGAAGCTCCTGCCGTGGCTCGAGATATCGTCAAAGCGTTTGATAGGGTTTGGCATGCCGGCCTACTTCGCAAGCTTCAGTGTTATGGAATTTTAGGTCGATTGTTTAACTTAATACAATAATTCCTGTCAAACCGTGTATTGAAGGTCGTTCTCAACGGATTCTCTTCCAGCTCCTATACCATGAACGTAGGATTTTCCCCAAGGCTCCATCCTAGGCCCTACTCTGTTCCTTATCTTCATCAACGATCTTCCTGACGTCATAGATTCCCAAGTAGGCATCTACGCGGACGACACTACAATTTACTCCTGCCTCAAAATCAAATCTAGTGTTGCTAACAAAACTAACCTGGCCGTCTGTCTCGAAAAGGACCTCCAATCGGTTGTGAAATCGGACAGGAATTGGCTGGTTAACGTTAACGCTTCAAAAACAAAACTGCTCTCTATTACTCACCACAGAGAACCATTCCTGCCCACCCCCGATTAGAATTTATGACGCTCAACTTCTAGAGAGCACCTCTTTGCGACTACTCGGTCTCACATTGACTGCTGACCTGAGATGGCACAAATACATTGAGTCAATAGCTTCGTCCACCGCAAGGAGAGTTGGCTCCCTGTGCCGCGCCAGGAAAAGTTTTTATCGATCCTTCAAATATACAAATCAACCATTCGCCCTTGAATGGAGTATTGCTGCCATATATGGTCTGGAGTCCCTTCTGTTTGTCTCAAGGTTCTTGATAAAATCCAGAGAGGATATGCAATGTAATTGGCCCTGATCTGGCATCTCGTCTGCAGTATCTCTCTCACAGACGTGCTGTCGCCTCCCTCTGTCTTTTTTACAAATACTTTCATGGTAACTGCTCCGTTGAGCTGCTTTCGCTGGTTCCCAGACTAGGCCGCATCTCGCACTCACCCTTTCACTGTCGAAACTGTTAAATGTAGCCGTCTCTTCTACTCCAATAGCTTCATGTCTCGCACCTCTCGCCTGTGGAACTCCCTTTCCTATTCCTGTTTCTCCAATTATTCAAATATAATGTCAATCGACGTTACCAGATGCCTTGATCTATCCCCTATCCTTATCTTCATGCTTTCCTCTATCACTCCTATTTGCTCTCGCTCTAACTCTCTGTAGCCTCTTGCGTGCTAGTGGCCTCCCACCTTGCTTGGGGTGAAACGCTTAAAAAATTTAAAGAATTGCCAACCAGAATAGAGACCAATGAACGGTTTTTATTTGTTTTTGTTCTTTTTTAGGTTCTCTGGGATTTATGTTTCATTGATTATTTCTGGTATTATATAAATAGCATTTTGCTCATGGTCTGTTCATGTTTAATTTTTTGTTTAATATAATAGGGAAAGTGAAATATCTCTCGGGAGAAAAAAGATTAGCAACAGAACGACAAAGTCGGCGATAACAAAGCATATTTCAAATCGAATTTGAAGAAAGACGATCATTCAATAGACAAAATTTTCTGAGTGGCTCATATGAAAGGCTTCGACAACTAAGACTGCAATCTAAGAATGAAGCAAGAGTAAATGAAGTGATTAATTATACGCTTCATTTTATTCGGGAATTAATTTTATCTAAATGCAGATAAATATTTTGTTTGTATAGATTATTAAAACCACTAAGGGAAACACTCACTCATACATTACTAATTTGATTTGCATCCGTTCTCACGACAGATGGGAGAGGGTATAAATAAACACTGACAATTATTATATAGTTTGATTGTTTTAAGCCAATCACACAAATGAATCTGATCTGTTTGTCGTTAAAATCAGTATTCGATGTCATGAAATAGACTGTTGTTTTTTTTAAATTGTGTAAATTATATTTACAGGCTAGTATATTCGAGAGTCTAACTGACACACAAATTTGAAGACATTGCTGCCTAATATGGTGATAGGACCTCTTTAATAAGGAAATATACGATGTCACAATATGGAACTGATATCTAAATTATACGGAATAGCAGAGTGACCGAGTTGCGATAAAATACAAAAGAATGACATTATTGCGAATAACCAATATTAAATATCACGGTAAGTTTAAAGATTGTGATTTGTTCATTTATTTGTTGAACAAAAAGCAAACAATTTGCATGGACAAATAAAAAATGAAATCTTGAAGAAAACGAGGTTTGGTCTCAAAATAACAGATTTTAAGTGTCAGAAGTTACAGCAAAGATTTAAGAATTAATGTAAAAAAAGTTTAAAAAAAAACCAAAAAAAAACCACAGGATTATGTAAAGTTAAATTTTGTATTGTCACGCAAAGAACAGATAAGAGGGAAAAAAACAGAGCTGATCTTGAAGATATGAAGGTGTTAACTGCTGCGAGCAAGCGAATTGATAAGCCTGAAAAAAGTGAGATAAGCGAAGTTATGTCCGATCCTATTGAAAAGAGCGATTATTTCCTCGTTCTCTTATATTTAACCACATTAAAGACGTTGCTGAAGTGAGATAATTTCTTTCTCCAAGATTCTGATGTAGTTTTCTGTTTAAATCTCGCTCTTAATTGTCACATGCCTAAATCATTACATCTGTTTGTCAAATAACTCAACTTCAACGCAGGTTTATATCCGAGAAAGGTTTGAAGAAAGCTCTATAGCAACGCTAATGTCAGCAACCTGAGTCATTTCTTCAGGCATTATTTGTAACCTTTTTACGATACACAGCTGTTTGTCGCATCCAACTTTTTTGCTGATTTCCTTTGCTTTTATTCCATACATACTCATTACATCTACCTCTAACCCCCTCCCCATCACGTGAAAACACACACACACACACACACACACACACACACATATATATATATATATATATATATATATATATATATATATATATATATATATATATATATATATAGATTGATATATTTATATATATATGAGGCAATGGGTATTCATCCAAACAAATTTTATTACATTCGAGCGACAAGGTTGTTTAAATTTTCATTGTATTAATTTAACTTTCGAATATAAAACTGTATAGCAGATATTTGTTTAAAACACAATACTAACCGCCCATTTCGTCTCATGATTTTCAAAACTATAATCCCTCTAAATTAATTTGTCAAAACTATAAAAAAAACTGATAGTGCCATACTTGACTAGTAAATATTACCTAAACTCGACTGAAGAATAACACGACATATTCCACTCCAATAATCGGCACCTTCCCCTCGATAGACGTTTAAACTCTACTTGAAAATGTTCCAATCTAAGAAACTAAGACTGGCAGAACATGATTCTTGAAAATGACTGAGTAGGTCGAAAAACGAACAAAAAACAAACAAAACAAAACAAAAACACAACAAACATGCACTTTGAGAGTTTTTTGACAATTTTAATCCAGATATACAAAATCTTATTCAAATATTGCAAGAACCAATGATAAATTGAATAGAGATAACTTCTTGCATGACTTTATCAATATATATATATATATATATATATATATATATATATATATATATATATGTGTGTGTGTGTGTGTGTGTGTGTGTGTGTGCGCGCGCGAGCGAGTGTGTGTGGGGGTGTATTATCATTTATAAATGTGAAATGAGGACGAATAGAACGCAATTCCGATGTTCATAACATCCACTATAAAAGAGGGCTCAATACAAAATAGGGCAATATTCTTTATATATTTCTGATGAGATGTGGTAATACACATCGAAACATGATTGCATTTCTGTATCGTTTTTGTGTTTTTGATAAATATTAAATTAAAGTATATTACCATTTAGAGATATTAGAAATGCCCGTTCATCTTGTAAATCGTGTCCAATATGCAAAACATTGGAAAGACACTTTTTAACAAAATCAAGTAATCCGAAGACAAGCCAAACCGAGATATCTGGCTTCACCGAGTGACATTAGAGTTTCTTTCTCCTAGTCTGCTTTCCAGTCAAGAAGAAACGTAAAAGACAGCAATGATTTGAATTCAAAACTTTCCTTCTCCTACATGGATTGTTTTCAACAGGGCTCATACTCAATGAACGATGAAAAATTTAAAAACGATTTGAAAAAAGCATTTTAAAAATATATATTGTTCATTTCATCAGATTTTGGGAATTGATTCGGTCTGCACACTCTCATGTGTCTTTCTTTTTTTCTACCTCTCCCTCTCTCTCACACAAACAAACACACACACACACACGCATATATATATATATATATATATATATATATATATATATATATATATATATATATATATATATAAGACTCTTCGGTAAATCGAATCGAGTTCTCTCAGTCACTGTGTGTTTATCTAAATATAAATACGCTTAAATTCACCTTCTTCTCTGCCGTGCGCCAACGGCTTCAGGGTAAAATTTCCGACTGACGCGAATTCAGCCGGTTTTCGATCCTAGCCAGAGGCAACTGGACGTCTAGTCACACTGATGAGCGAAACAGTCTGCCTGTGGATGACAATATATATATATATATATATATATATATATATATATATATATATATATATATATATATATACCCAAAGAAAGAGAAAGAGAGAAGTGAGAGAGAGAGAGAGAGAGAGAGAGAGAGAGAGAGAGAAAGAGAAAGAGAAATAAATTAACGTGTGGAAGCAAAAAGTCGCTGTTCTAATCGACATATCAGGATATCGGTGGTTGAGTATCTACACATGATGACTCTCTGTTGTAAAAGGTTAACCCGGTGCAACCTGTTTCCCTCGATTTCACACCAAGTGCTCTTGTACTGTACTTAATTACGCGCAGTACTCGGCAAATGGTTACCAAAGCCCCATCCTGTATATATATATATGCTTTGTAATTATTTACAAACAAATAAATAAACTTACTCTGTGAATTTCTCTGATCATCCATAAAAACGTTATAGATTATCGATCTAAAGAGAAATGGAATTAAAATAATAATAATAAAAAAAACAATATTCTTCGTATTATTTTGATTGACTTGGAATTTCTCCTCTGTAGAGGAGGAATTAGATTAGATCTTTGTGTTTATCTTAACGACTGGTATCATCCAGGAACCAGTCGTCATTCATTGAGCGAACAGTAAGTTATGTCGTTTGAAATTCATAGAATGTTTTTGTCAAAACGTTTGACTTTTCATGTTCAGTAAATGTCAGTTTTCTTTTTTGTTTTGATAGCAGTTTCCTTGCATATTTTTTGTTTTTTGTTTGGTGGAAAGCTAACATCTTCATCTTACCATTATGTTCTCATTTAGCTATTCATTCTTGTTCTTGTTGCTTTTGTAAATATTAAAGTTGTGTGTGTGTGTGCGTGCGTGTGTGTGTGTGTTTTATTTGGTAAATTACTTTGTTTGGAATTTGGTTGTGTCAATCCATAGTTTTATAGGATTAATTCGTTCGAATAGATATTTAACCAATGAACTGAGAAGCATTATATGATATTTAAAATCTCTCAAAAGTAGTTTTTCACCATCCATAAAATCCGTCTTAAAAAATGATATCCGAAAAGGCTGGTGTTTTAATGACAATAATTTTCCTGTTATATTACGTTGCTGCTCAAATGTCTTCCTAGTGCAAATTATTCTTTGTTCAACTGCTTTCTCTTCTTTACCAGATTTTTTGTAATTGATACAGACCCCAAAATATTAAAAAAAGTTTATAATGACTTTTTATGATGGATTCGAGGTATCAGTGCCATTACCCTTGCCCTCCTTCCAATTACAGATCAGGGTTTTGAAGTTATAATTCTTGGAACATTTGGTACAAAATAATCATCATTTGTCCCAGACTATTCTTAAACCCATTATTCACATCTATATCTCCAACAGATGCTCACTCATTATCCAGTGCACTGGAAGATATAGGGAAAACAAAGGCGCTATTTTCTATTTGTGTATACGTTTGGAATGAAGCGAGTCCTATTTACAAAACATAGACCAATATCTTCAACCGTTTGTTTAGGGAGGCGCAAAAATATTGAGAATCTCATTTCTATCATGCTGAAATCATGGGGAGGTTTGAATTGAGGTAAATTTCGAGTTTTTTATAAGACACACATATTTTTGTTTATCGATGGATTTCCTCTCTCAGATCAAACGGTCAATAGAGTAAGAGCTTGGAAGACAATTTGTGAGAGATGGAAAAATAATTCACTGTTGATACGATTATATGCGGCTGAGAGATCAACTCAGCATGGATACAAATTTGTCAAATGCAACCGTATTTAAATTTTAATGTTTGCTTTAATTGTAATTTTACTAATCCCTAATAAGCACATGTCTATTTTTAAATGATCTTTGAACATAATTTTAATTTCTGAAAAATATTTTATAATAAAATATTGAAATGATCATGAATAAAGCAAAAAATAAAACTATATAATGATACATTCATTTTTTCAAAATAACTGAAAATTTATTTTTATTTTTAGAAGTATTGTTATTTTATATATCAATTAAAAATATTTTAATATGGTTATAATTTCCTTTTCAATTTTTAATAACTACACAAACAAAAAAATGAAAATATCGGATTATTATTATTAATTCTAGCAAATACATTTTCTACGTTATTATTTTAAGTTACATATTGGACGGTTTATTTATTTGTTCTTCAAGTAAAAGAATTTGTACTGTATTGCGCTAAAAGTAATCTCGCTATGACGTGCTGCTTTTGTTTTGTTGTAGCAAGCACAGCCAAATAGAGACATTAAATACTTATAGATTCACGGATATGAAAATATTATTATTAACACTATCATTTTTAAGTGAAATTGTTATTGAAAGACCTAAATGGTTCATAAACTCATAAAGATTAAAATTTGCCAGAACTGATATTAATAAACTTTTAAGTGTTTCAATTTTCATATATCAAATTCCTCAGATTTACTAGCGTTGCTCGTGGAATATAAATAAAAAGAGTTCACTACAAGAAAACGAAGCAAATATTTTTAGGGCTAAATGCTTAAACATGTTTCCGGTTTTCGGACACTAGCATATTTATTAACAGTCATTGTTAAGGTTATTACTGATTTTTTATAGAGCGGTGAAATAGGCTTCAGAAATTGATTTATACTTTTTTTCTAATTCCTTATGTCATTTGGATCCGTATCCTTTATGAATAGGTTAGAAATTAAACCAAATCTCAGCTACAGGATATTGCAATATATTTTTTTAGAAAACATGTTTCACAAATCAGGGCCAAGAATCTGCCATTTATGAGAGTGATCTTCTTCAATGTCACTTTATGGCGTGGATGATCGCGGCTATCCACACTTTCCTGTATTTGTAGTTATTTTCATCTTTAAATTGAGTACAATCATGTTCGTCGCGCTTCCTAAGAAACCAGGCGTGAAAGAATACGAACTCAGATCATCAGGTTAATCTTACTAATCTTTTCTTTCACATTAATCGTGTGCATTGCCGAATTAGACTGCACATATCAACAACATCGTCGCTGAGACAAAGAACCTAGAAGAAGAAATGCGATCTTTATGATGAGAGCAAAATAAAAACAGAAAGACATATGAGAAATCTGGTGTTATAGAATTGTAAAAAATGCACTAGATTCATATGTATTTCTTAAGCACAAAATGAACTCATTATTGTGTATGTTGTCGGCTCCAAATTTGAATTTCTACATTCACATGTATTAACCAATCAGTTACGTAAACGTCCTTTGAAATATCCAGTTCACTATGCATATTGTCTGCGATAACTTTAACAATATTTACCTTCGTTAAAATGGATATTTAAAAATTGGGAAAATATTTATTAACAAATAAACTTATAAGATTAATAAAATTGATTTTTTAAATTTTTTCTGGAGCCGATGTTTCGGTTATAAATGCAATCATTTTTGGTTCGCAAAATTGATTTTTTATTTAACCTTTGACCAGGGCCGTTCGTTGAAATTTAAATTCTAAAATCTTAATTAATTACTCTCATTTTCTCATACTTATGCGAGTGTACCATATTACAAAAAAAGACTTAGTGATATTGACACATTAAAAAAAAACAAAAAACATATGACCTGAATTATTTCCCAAAAAGATACATTTTTTGCTGTAGTATTAATAACGCATTCACGTCTGGCATCTTGGTTTCCTTCTATTAGCTGCCGATTGTTACAAATTTACACGCATACATAAAACAACGTAAATGTGTGACACATTCCCACATGTAGAGACTTTCTGTTTCTTCTATATTAACCCAGCTGCTTTGATTGTATCGTAATGACGACAACAAAAGTATTTTCTGAAATTGTTTCACAAAGAATCATTGTAATTCATATTTTTCAATTTATTTGAATTTGTAGAGCCCTGTTCTTCGTTTTGTCCACGAATTCCTCTACACGAATACACATCTATCATAGACTAGGAAAAATATTTGACAAGGTGGGGTACTTGATTTGTTTAGGGAATATATTGAAATAATCATGAATATATAGTGATAAATAAGCCACCTGCACACGGATATAAAATGAATTGCTCAAGTATACAAAATTAGAAAAGATCATAAGACAAGAATGTGCATTCTTACCTGATTCATTTAAAATATACGGTGAGGCGAAGAAAAGTGAGCTTTAGGATATGTCGGGATTTAATTCTGGTGAACACAACCGTGACAACGTAAAATATGCAGATGACACCGCATTTTTGGTAGACACAGAAAGAAAACTGTAGGTTCTTATAGATTCCTTAGTAAACGAAAACGAGACGAAAGGCTTAACAATGAATTTTATTTAGGATGTATTGTCATTACAAGCTTGAAAGACTACGAGTTAAAAAATTGGTGATTTGGAATTAAAGAACAGAAAAATAACTACATAAATTTAATGTGGATATATTATGAATATAATAAAATTACAAATACAGGACAGTGTGGATAGATGTGATCATCTGCCCCATTAATCTTTCAAGAGGGAATGAGAGACAAGCTTGCTTGTAAGCGCTGGAAATTTAAAGAAGAGGTATTAACAATATTTTTCAGATGCTACAGTCAGTATTTTTCCGTGTGGAGACCGTTCACATCAACTCGATTTGAAAATATACAAGTCCGAGTTGTTATCTGTATTTTCTTCTCTCTGTTAGTTCGTATAAAACATATTAGTTCATATACCGAACGGATTAAAGAAACAGTCGGCAGCTAATAGACGGAAACCAAGACACATGCGTGAATGCGTTATTAATACTACAGCAAAAATAGTATTTTTTGACCAATAAATTTGTTCATATGTTTCTTTTTATTTGTCAATATCGCTATGCCTTTTTTGTAATATGATATACTCGCATAAGTATGGGAAAATAAGAGTAATTAATTAAGGTTTGATAATATCTCACTGGATAATGAGGACTGTAACACAGAAACCTTAAGGCATATTGGAATAGAGAAAGATGCCTTTCAGAAATTAAGACAGTAACATGAATATTCTAAGAAAGACAAGAGACTTCAATATTTATGTAACATGAATCTTCCTATATGATAGTGAATAGTCGACAATTCACAGGTAAATAGGAGATATGAGGCAGTAGCGAAGACATTCTACAAAGGAATACAGAAAATAGCAGTAACGGAACATGTGATCCAAAGATGAACTCTGAAGAAAAAGGATAAAATAGGATCAGAGAGAAAATGTTGATGTTAATGGCAACTTATTAAGGAAAGCGGGCTTGCGTAATCTGTTACTCAATTGACGTATTGTAAGCAACAGGGAGAGAAGGGAAGATCGCGTATCCTAAGTAAAGGTCTGTGTAAGTGGTTGGAAGAACATGAAGTAGGAGAGATAACAAGGTGTCAAAGATTGCTTAATACTATAAGAGTTATGTATACGTGGAGAGCCATCCCAGTTTCTGTATTGAAGGAACAAAGTTCATAAAAGAAGAAGAAGATGATAATGAACGTCAGGTTATTCAAAGAAAGTTAATTGATTAATAATAAATAAGAAGAACATCTTATTAGGGTAAGACTGCAAGAACATCGTAAAGCCGTAATACGAGGGGAAATAGAAAAATAGGCCTAGATGACTATATATGGAGGGAAAAGGGAGATCACCTCTCCCTGTTGGATGAGGTTGAAATAGCAGACAGAGAACATCACTGGAAAATACGAAAACTTAAGGAATCAGCACATATGCTAGGCCACAAAAATCTCCTGAGCCGACCAAGGATAGAAATGAATACAATACTCGGACTAGTAATAAGGAGAACTAGAGAATAGCGATAACAACAAAATTGCAGTATGAGATCTGGTCCCAAAATTCACGTAAATGTCACGTAGATCTAGAACAATCTACACCAGTGTCCAAAATTAAGAGTTAAATTCGAAATTCCAATCATGATTTTTCTATTGTTAAACCATAGGCTATTATACAGAAACCATTTGAATTAACTTCTGTTGTGTTGTAAGCTCTGGAGATAACGGGAGAAATTGAGAAAAAGCTTTTCGGATAACGCGTTTCACCTCTTTATGGCAAGCGTTTTCATGACGGAATGAAAGACGAGCTTGTTTGTAAACGTTGGACCTTTAAAGAAGAGGTATTAAGAATATTTTTATCTGATGTTACAGTCATAATTGTTCCATGTGGAGATTGTTAACATCAGCTGGATTTGAAAATATACAACTCCGAGTTGTTATCTGTTTTTTTCTCTGTTTTAGTTCGTATAAAACATATTAGTTCATATACCGAACGAATTAGAGAAAACAAAAATATATAGCATATGTTAACAACTTCAATACGGAAAGGAAAACTTTCTGGTCGTAGCATTTGATTAAACCATTGAATAGCATCTCCTAAAAATTACACACCGGTTTGCTCTCATGTTGACATGAAGGCGCGCTATGCATAAAAAGGTAAAAACGTGTTGTGTGAACAGCTTTTCCATATTATCGTCACTTTTGTTTGGTACAATTCTATATCCTACCAACGCACATAATAAACTGTATAGTTATGAATGGATTTCTTCTTCGGTGTGCAGTGTCCGTTAAGAGCGTTGTCGATCATCGATCTCCAACAATTGCTCTCCTTTGTAGCTCTTAATTAGTTTTGTCTTCTTGTTATCTCACTCAAACTCTGTTCTGCCATCCATTTACTCAAGCTTGCTAGGTAGTTTTTCCATTGTGTTCCTCTGTCCCTCTTGCCTTCAATCAGTCCAGTGAGTATCAAATTTTCTAAGTCTTCTTTCCTCATTATGTGACCTATCGTTTTCAACTATCTGTTTCTGATATTACGTATCGTTTTTGTTTCTGTTTTCTTAAAAACTTCGCCTTTGCATCCTTCTGTGGAAGAGCATAATTCTATAACTTCAAATGTCTTCGTCTGTGAGCAGATTGTCCTGCACACACTGCCAAATACAATGACTGATATTAGTACTTTTTTCTAGTCAATGATTTTATCTAGTCTAACTTTGATGAAGACAAAAGGCTATTTAACATAGGTTTTATGTTATTAAGATTATTATTATTATTATTATTATTATTATTATTATTATTATTATTATTATTATTATTATTATTATTATTATTATTATTTCCTTTGATTTCTGTCGTTTACACATTTCTTTCCGGGTCCCGCCCTGGGACCTAAGGTTAGAAATGGCATCATGACACTTTCCACTGACAAAAAAAAACAAAGAAAAAAAATTACATAGATAAAGCCCTTCGTAAAGTGTGGGCTGTAATTGTGAGAACAATTTTTTGTATTACTTTGAGGCATGAACTTCCAGGAATCCTTTCAATTAGTCTACTGGAATCTTTTCCAACCATTCCTAGGGCTCCACCTACAACAAGGATTGTTGATGTTCCCATGTGCCACATTTTTTAGATTTCTATTTAAAGGTCCTTGTATTTTGATAGCTTTTTGAATATCTTCAAAGATACATTGCAATTTGCAGGGACTGCCCTATCAATAAGGAAGCCGTTTTTTGTTTGTGGTCTCTAATAACAATGTATGGGCATTTGGCTTTGATTGTTCTGTCACTGTGTATTGTGTAGTCCCATAGAATTGTAACAGGTCCCATCTCCGTAACCGGGTCTGGGTGGTGTTCATACCAGTTTCTTTCAGTTTCCTTTCCGTAGAAGTTGCATATTTTTCAGTGCAGATATTGGCCAACTCTGTCATGCCGGGTTTTATACTCAGTTGGGGCCAATATCGTGCAACCAGATACAAGATGATCAATCGTTTCTGGATTATTATTATTATTATTATTATTATTATTATTATTATTATTATTATGATTATTATTATTATTATTATGATTATTATTATTATTATTATGATTATTATTATTATTATTATTATAATGATTATTATTATTATTATTATGATTATTATTATGATTATTATTATTATTATTATTATTACTATTATTATTATTATAATAAATACTTAACTGAAGAGCGCGATATACGAAAAGAAAAAGGAAAGAAAAACATAGTGCAAATGTAGTAAAAGTTTCTTAATGGGGATAACTAATTTACATATTCAGTTTTTAAAATATATAACGTTCTTTTGTTGAGTGCTCTTATAATTAAAGAGCTTAATTATTCCCAGGAAAAGCATATCTGCTCTGAAACTGTTTCAGCATTTACGTCATAGCAAGCCAATGAATGGAAGAAAGCAATGGCGACATATTTAGATTTTGAAAATGAAGCAAATTTTAAAATTTCATTACTGAATATTGATATTTTTATGCTGTATTCATAAAAAAAGTATGTGCCCCATTTGATTTGTCTAATTCACTTATTTATTTATCTTTATTGTGTTTATTGAGAAAATGCAAGCATTTTTTAAACTAAAAATATATAAGAATACTTGAATGAAAAATTGAATTCTCTACCATTTATTTAATATTTGGTTTTAATATTTTTTCAGATGCTAAATAAATTAAAATAATCCAATATATAAAGCTTAATGTATTTTTTTCTGTGCGCATCAGCTAGAAACCCTGAAAATTAATTAAATGTGAAAAGAAAATTTTCAAAGCAGCAAGATTCGAATCTACGCCTCGGAAGAAAAGCGGACCTAATACCTACTGCCTTGGATTTATTCTATCACTCTGTCGAATATTGCTGAGAATTTTCTTTTCTTTTGCAATCAAAATCCTCTATCGAATGCTGTTGATTATTTTATTTTATAATCGAAAGCATTTGGAGGTAAAAGAATTATTGGAGGAAAGAGGATTTTTAGAGGAAAAAAAAAAAAATTACAAAAGGAGCATTTTCATGAAATATTGATTATGTGGAGATCTTCATTCAGTTTCAAGTTAGTTTTATTTATGATTATCATACATACTTTATATTAATTACAATTGCGATAAATTCTTTAAAATTTTCTTTTATATAGAATTTGATGCAATAAATATTCATTGTCATAACCATTTGTTGCAATTTCTTTGGTATAATCCTCTTCGAGTTCTTAATAAAAATATTACCCTCCAAACTGCTATCACCATTGCTAAAGTAACTGCTAGTCACTTCTATGTATTTATTACTAACTCTACTCATTCTTCGATAATTTTTGCATATTAACTTGAACATATAATTTAATATGATAATAGACAAAACTCAAAGTTACAAAATAGAAGTTACAGAAATTGCAGAAATTACAAACTTTTGTTCCTTTAAAATAATAAGTTACTTCGTTTAGATATATATTTTAGCTGTTTTTAATTTATTAAAAATCTAATATTTTATCGCTAAAAGGAATACAAGTGGAAAAATCTGTATTTTTTCATATTATTTAAACTGGTATGATATCTCGGTTTACGTGGGATAATCTCCTTGCTTTCGCCTTACTGCTTTATACAAATGTCATATGTAAATTACCCATGAGGATGGAACAAATATCTTCTTCTCCTTCTCCTCCTCCTCCACCTGATGTCGTGCTTTTGTTCATTTATTTTTGAAAATAATAATGTAGCATTCTTTATATTAAAAAAAAGTAAAAAACGTTTATGTTGTCATTTTTTACCATCAGGTTGAAACCAAGGTAGCGAATTCATCTGAGATCCTGATTTTTGCAGCATATATATATATATATATATATATATATATATATATATATATATATATAGTGGAAAGTTGTTTAACATTTCTTGTGCCGAAAAAGATTACCATCCGCAAAAGTCTGATCATAAGTAATTTACTCAGATCGTGTGATGCGATAGGTATCTAGATGTTAAATTATTTAATGTATATGAATCCTTGATGCTTATGTGGTTGATCTTTATCCATTTTGATTGTTGTGATTTTAACTCGTCTTATG
Organism: Acanthosepion esculentum; assembly: GCA_964036315.1. Classification (NCBI taxonomy): domain Eukaryota; kingdom Metazoa; phylum Mollusca; class Cephalopoda; order Sepiida; family Sepiidae; genus Acanthosepion; species Acanthosepion esculentum. The sequence goes on from OZ038495.1 coordinate 5,914,094, forward strand.
TGCAGACATGACATAATTCGAGTTTACGCCATGATTCTCTTATTTGTTTCTTAGCCATTTATCAAATATCTGAAAAACATTGTCATAGTGCTGGACACTGTATAAGACAAATGTTAATATACAACGTTGTTTGAGAGCTTTTGACAGATTCATTCGTCACATTCGTTTGCAGAATATTCAATGGAAAACGATATCTTGTTTTGAGAAGTGAGTTACTGTTTTGCTTTCTTTAATTATTTACTTAAAACTTTCGACTTTGAATTTCAACATATGAGGTGTTGGCACTTTTCATCTACCTTTTATATAGAATTTGATGCAATAAATATTCATTGTCATAACCATTTGTTGCAATTTTTTTGATATAATCCTCTTTGAGTTCTTAATAAAAATATTACCCTCCAAACTGCTATCACCATTGCTAAAGTAACTGCTAGTCACTTCTATGTATTTATTACTAACTCTACTCATTCTTCGATAATTTTTGCATATTAACTTGAACATATAGTTTGCTATAATAATAGACAAAACTCAAAGTTACAAAATAGAAGTTACAGAAATTGCAGAAATTACAAACTTTTGTTCCTTTAAAATAATAAACGAGTTACTTCGTTTAGATATATATCTTAGCTGTTTTTAATTTATTAAAAATATAATAGTTAAAATAAAATGCCGTACTGAATATTTTGTTTCTATTTTTTTTTCCTAAAATTGAATAACGAAACCAAACTGATTTGAAAGGAAACCATTACTTATCATTCACAGAGACAAATCAAAACTGTTTGAGAGTAACGCAAATGTATCTGATTGTTATTTTACTTCGACTGATTCAAAATCACTTTCAGGATTTGCTATTTTGATTATATTGTTCCTCATAGAATTACCAACAAAAAACTGATTATTTTGTGTTTCTATTGTATTTGTTTTAGGAGAGACAGTGAACATGTCAGATGTTTTTAACTTCATGGAAAAGTACACAAAAAATGGAATAAAATAATTAGTGGAAAAAATTAAAAAAAAAACAAACCAAAACATGGTTATGAATTTTTTACTAACCACAGATTTTCTCAATTCACCTACCGTACATCTTTGGCGAAATTAAAAAAACAAAAATGAAACATCTTCAAGATTTCACTACGTCCGGTTAAAATTTATTTTACTATATACCAAATACGAATATCACTGGCGCATCTGTGCCACAAGGAAGAAAATTAGATGCTATATAATTGCGTTCTGAAAATAATCGCGAGAATGCGTATGTCTTTCATCTGCGTGGAGATTGTGCGGCATTCACTGGCATATAAGAGGAAGAATATTTACATAAGTGTTCAGTACACATTTCTTTGTTTCTAACGAAAATTTACTATTTCTTAATACATTGCTTAGCTTTTGGAAGACATCTCTCTCTTGCCCAATGCGCATTCGGCATTCACTATCGCACTTTCTATAAAATACTTCCTAAATATTTAAATTCTCCTACTTGTTTGATTTCGGCGTCCCCAATTTGTAATTTATATCTTAAGCTCTTCCCTTTTACTGACAACCATGCATTCTTGTAATTAATGTTTAGTCCTTTCTTCTCGTTTTCCTTCACTACCTTCTGTAGTTCTTGTAGATTGCTTTCTGTATCTGTCCTCAACACTATGTCATCTGCATATCTAATGCTGTCACCAGTTTGGCCGCCAATAATGAATTCTGGTAGCATTTCTAATTGTCTCAGAATAACCTTGATTTTTATTTTTGTTTCTCTACTAAATGCATTTTATCTACTTATGCATCCAGTTTCTTGTCAGTATAGTTTTTGCTTTACTTATTATCTTTCCAAAATATATCAAGGTCACCTAGCAGTTCCACCAGTACCTTTTGACGTAATTCATGAAAGGCTTTTTCATAATCTATAAACCATAGGTGTACATTCTTTTGAATTTGTATTGCAAATTTCTAATATCATTATGAGCATAAATATCAGATTTATTTTTCCAGTATCTTTAACGAACTCACACAGTTCTAGCAATATTTCCTGCCCAATTCTGCGTCACCCTCTATTCAGCAAAATTTGGAAGATACATTTTGTTATACGTCTCATTATGAAAATCTAATTCCAATTTGTATCATATATATATATATATATATATATATATATATATATATATATATATGGTTAAGTAACGAAAATCTTGGTAATCCGTGTGGATACTCCCAAGGAAGATGAAATCGTGAGGGCTCAATGTTAAGTCAGAGCGAATATTTTAATTTAAAGAAAAACAGACCACTTTAAGGCTCCATTTGTTTTAATTTATTTCACCAGAGAATTTTATTTTATCTCTGGATCTTCAGATTTCACTTTTTCTGGATCATCAGACTTCTCTTTCAAAGTTGAGCGATTAAACAGGTCAATGTCTGATCCTTACCCACCTCCTCCCTCAATGTTAATATTGTAATAAAAAGAAAAATACATTTTAAAACTCTCCTTTCTCTCTCTAAACTCGATCATGTCTCTCACACTATTCCTCACCACCTTCTATGTCAACTTATATAAGCTTAATACTGTCCATCAAAAGCGTAAATTTTAAATTCATTTTTCGTTTCACCTTTGAAAGTGAAGTCTGAAGACCCAGAGAAAAACAGAAATTCTCTGGTGAAATAAATTATAACAAATGAAACCTTAAAGTGGTCTGTTTTTCTTTAAAATAAAATACATACATACATACATACATACATACATACATACATACATACATATATATATATATATATATATATATATATATATATAT
>OZ038495.1:5921867-5931867 GCA_964036315.1 Acanthosepion esculentum
TATATATATATATATATATATATATGTGTGTGTGTGTGTGTGTGTGTGTGTGTGTGTGTGTGTGTGTGTGTGTAAGTGTGTGTGTGTAAGTGTGTGTAAGTGTGTGTGTGTGTGTGTATGTAAATGTGTGTGTGCGTGTGCGTAGATATAGTAGTCCTGTTAATGAAATTTTGGAAATAAAAAAAAACAAATTAATAACAATGTGACTGATGACAGTTATTAAAAAAATATGAGATATATATATCTTTATATGTATTTGACTAAATTGAATTCATATTATATATATATATATATATATATATATATATATATATATATATATATATATATATATATATATATATATATATATATATATATATATATATATATAAGAGTCTTCGTTAAATCGAATAGAGTTCTCTCAGTTACGGTGTGTTTATCTAAAAATAAATACGCTTAAATTCACATTCATCCGTACCGTGTGCCAAAGTGGTAGAATTTCTAACTGACGCCAATTCAGTCGAGTTTCGATCCTAGCTAGAGACAAGCGGACCTAGCCATACTGCTGTGCTGAGAATCTAATATGTTTTCCTTTTATTAAAGCTTAATCAAAGAATGAGATACGGAGAAAAAACGGAGAACAATTCCGTTATTTATACTTTTGAATTGTTTAATTTCCATTGCTTAATCATGTTTCAGGTGAATTAGAATTGGTAAGTAAATTGGGAGCATATTTTATGACCTTCCGAATTCAAAGAAAAACGATGCGTTCCTTCGATATTCCAAGAAATCCATGGTTTCCAAGCGTAACTAGGGAAACCGTAAATATTGTTTAATGTATGTAAGTATATAATAATTCTACTTTGTCTGTGTGGTGTTTAGATGATAATGTATAATTTTTTAGACCTGATGATTTCGCTTAAGCATGAAACCGATATTTCAATTTTATATATAGTGGAACCTTGGTTAACGAATTTTATTCGATCGTGACGACCGTTCGTAATCCGAAATGTTCGTAAACAGGAAGTATTTTTCCAATAGGAATCGATTTATAAAAAAAGTCACAGAACAATAAAATTGGAAAAGAAAAGCACACCATAACACACGAATTTATACAACATGGCGGTCGACTAAGAAATTAGACCGTTCGGGTTAACACGGATCGATATTGTTGGTCGAAAACCGAAATTTCCTTCCATAACCGAGGCATTTCCATCTCGAATATTCTGTTCGAAAACCGATTTGTTCGACATGTGAGACGTTCGAGAACCGAGGTTGCACTATATATATATATATATATATATATATATATATATATATATATATATATATATATAATCATATATATTTAGTCATATCTGATTCTGTATATATATATATATATATATATATATATATATATATATATATATATATATAATCAGATATGACTAAATATATATGTACTAAAACGACAGTATAAATAAAAATAACTTGATAAATTCTATCAGAGGAAGTAAGATGAGTTTTATAACGCACACACACACACACACACACACACACACACATATAAATATATATATATATATATATCCGATATACAATTTGATAAAGAGTTATTTTTGTTCAATATTCGATTCATGGAATGAGTAAAAAAGCCTAAAGTCTGTTTTATCGAAATTGATAATGCTGAAAAGTAAATACTTTAAAAAAATAAGGTCGTATTTATCATTAGGTTATGGACCATTGAAATTCATGTATATATATATATATATATATATATATATATATATATGTATATATATATATTTACATGTATTCATATTAGTATATGGGAGCATTATTACAGTCAAGATGGCAGCTTCGAAGTAAAGTTAACAGACATTGATGTAAATTCTAAGTAAAATGTACTATGATTTCGTAATTCTGCAGCAAAAGTAAATAAGTATAAAGCTATGTCGAAAGCAAATAATACAAGCTGAATAGAGAATTGAAAATGTGTTCAATTTGTAGCTGAGTAATCAGTGAAGAAAATAACACATTTGCTGCACATCTACCTTAATAAAGGGGAGTGTCTCTCATTTTGAAAACTTATATATTTTATACGAGATGACACTTCACAAATCATTTTGTTTTCATTTATCGACTTTACCAAAGCTAAAAGCTTGTAATGATTAGTGTCACGCACATTCAATCACATTTATTCAAGATTACTCTCTTCCCTCTGCATGCGACCATAAATTTCCCGGTAAATGCACGCTCGATCTGCTAACTAGAATCTATAAAATTGATAGAAATACAGAAACCAGCAAAACGTTTCTAACACCTAAACAGACACTGATATTATCTATCTGAATCTGAAGATTTTACTTAATATATATATATATATATATATATATATATATATATATATATATATATATATATATATATATATATATATATATATATTAATCTTCTCAACAAATTAGTTTAAATTTTCATCAACTCGATCCCGTATGTTATTGATGTTTTTTTAAGCTTTTCAGCCCAGGCAAGGCTGGAAGCCACTAGCACGCAAGGGGTTACAGAGGATTTGGAGAAAGAGCAGATAGGAATGATAGAGGAAAGGATGTGGAGAAGGATGGTAGATAGATCAATGCAACTGGAGATGTCGATTGAAGTTACATTTGCATAGTTGGAGATTATAGTTGTCAGGGAGGAAACAGGAATAGGGAAGGGAGTTCCACAGGCGTGAGGTGCGAGATATGAAGCTATTGGAGTAAAAGAGACGTCTACATTTAACGGTTTCAACAGTGAAAGGGTGGGAACGGGATGCCAGCCTCGTATGACGCCTCGTATGGAGCCTGGGAACCAGAGATAGCAGCTCATCAATGATTTCAGGATTTGAAACAAGGGAATAACTGCTAGACCCTGTTTTGTCCGGAATTTACTACAAATTTTCCTTTGTTCTTTGACAGCAAATCCCACTTAAACAAGTGACACTTTCCTGTCACATATGCTATACATTAGACAACCACATCTTTTATTTCTGGATGTTTTCAACTGGAAAAATTGTTTGATAAAGAGTTGTACTTCGATAATTTAAAATGCTGGACATTTTTGTAAAATTATTTAAAATAAATCGCCCATGGTTCCTCATCAAATGTTTCTGACCAGGAAATAATCAGCAGCCTACCGTATATTGATATAAGCTGTTGAATCGCACTTATACCATATATGAGGAATATCTCGAGAACCATTTGCTTGTGGTTGATGTATCATTGCCAGCAATATGTGGATTCGTACTTTTAATTTTCCTTAATCGGTAGTAAAAAATATATTGTGTGAGTTTTGATGTTTTTTGATACTCAGATTCACAGAGAAATAGCTTCCATATTTAACATTTAACATTACTCCGGGGAATATACTGAAAAGTTTAACAATGATTCGCTAATAGGAATATTTAGAAAATGTATATATTGAATCTACAGAATTCGGCGGGAATCCATTGAAATCGACCCACTTTCAGAAATATATTGAACGCAGGTGAATTTCATTTAAAATAAATCAGTGATGGACAGTGAGTGAATGTATTATCTGAAATCAATTCTTAGAAAATTACATATGGAAATTATGAAAAATATTTGACAAACATCATGTTTTTAATAACATTTTCGATTATGAAATTATCCGTTCTTTAAAATCGTGCAATAATTATGGACATAATAGTTAAAAATAATGTGAAATTTGAGATATAAATGAAATCATCTGTGTTTGTCGGATGCATTATATTATCTGAAACAAATGAAGATCATGAGAATGTGGTCAATTTATTAACGAAGTTTTTCTCCGAGAGCATCTGTTATATACATTATAGAGGTATTTCTCATGTATAAACGTACACATATACGCATATATACAACTATGACATATATACATACATTTCTTCCCCCTCATATATACCTGCACACGCACACAAAAACATACATACATACATACATATCATATATATCGGAGTCATTTTTATAGATTTCTATTTATTTATTTCTAGTCTGTGGGAAGCGCTGATTTTCAAAGGTATTACTTATATATATATATATATATATATATTTATATATATATATATATATATATATGTGTGTGTGTGTTTATATATATATATACATATATATATATGTATATATATATATATATACATATATATATATATGTACATGTGTATACATATATGTATATATATATATATATATATATATATATATATATATATATATATATATATATAGAGAGAGAGAGAGAGAGAGAGAGAGAGAGAGAAAGAGAGCTGAAGAAAATATTTAATCCTTTCCTATTAGGAAATGTATGGGTGGTGTGTAAAATGCTTGTGAATATTTCAGTTAAAATTAATCTTATCGTCGGACACCCAGTTGGGGAAAGGCTCGTGCTTTGCAATATTTTGGAGTATAAAAAGCAAGAGAGAAGGAGAAAAGGTTATGTCCCTTCTTTTATGGTACTGAATAAACGCCACCTACTGATTTTTTTTATTTAGCTCGGAGCATAATACGCGGCAATAGTAGTCAACACAATTCAACATTTTCCTCTATATATATATATATATATATATATATATATATATATATATATATATATATATATATATATGTGTGTGTGTGTGTATATACATATGTGTGTATATATATGTATATATATATATATATATATATATATATATATATATATATATATGTACTAGATATATTAACATTACTAATAAAAATAATACAGATTGCATTCAGGAAACTGTCAATAAACATACATTTTGGTGACCACAAAAATTATATAAATAAAAAAAACCGTCATATCTTCACCGTGAATGATTTTACACCGTCTAACACAAACCAAACTGAGAATCCTGTTGCAAATGTTAATACTAGTCCCAAGGTTAGTACCTACACACAGACAGAGACACGCACACACACACACATTATATATATATATATATATATATATATATATATATATATATATATATATATATATATATATATATATATATATATATATATATATATATAGAGAGAGAGAGAGAGAGAGAGAGATAGTTCTATAATCTAATTGATTTGAAGGGGATTTTATTTTTATTATTACTTTGTAATTTAAAAAATTCCGATTACGTATATGTATCTAGGAATTTAATCGTCTATTGCTGTTATTAACGCAAGTATATATCAATTGTATTTCTTCTATCGGCAAAAGTATACGGAAGTCTTACCTTTCAAGCTTCTCTTTTTATGGTTTTATAACAGAGATGTCAAGATGTGAAACTGTCAAAGAATGAGTCAGAATAAACTGAGTAGGTCTCTGACAACTTGCCTTGTCAATAGAAATAAATTTGCGAAAAAAAATACGGAATTAAGATTTGAAAAAAAAATCAAGAGTATTGGTAAATTTCAAAACGTTAATCAAGCAGGCAAGTTTCAAAAAGAAAGAAAATAGGAGAAAATATTTTTGCTTAGCGTAGCTTTCTTGATATTTTCTTATGTAGCGACCGCTTAAAACGGAATCTTCTGCTGGAGAGATAAAGGAACCTTCAAGGTTGATGAAGATTATCTTTGTTCATGTGATGAATATCGAAGCTTCTATATGATCAGCATTGTTGAAATAACAGAACCGATGCTCAAGGGTATTACATTGGAAATATCGATTAAAGTGAAACTGTTGCCACAAGGACTGGAGTTTATATATTCTTTCTGTAAATACACACACAGGAAAACACACACACACACACACACATATATATATATATATATATATATATGTGTGTGTGTGTGTGTGAGAGTATCAATATATATATATATATATATATATATATATATATATATTAAACAATATTTATATGTCTACACGAATATGTACCTTCTTTTACAGTTTAATAGCTCATGAAACCGTATAAATAGAAACATTGATAATTCTCTCTCTCTCTCTCTCTCTATATATATATATATATATATACACACACACACACACACACACACATATATATATATATATATATATATATATATATATATATATATATATATATATATATATATATATATATATGTTATGGTGTAAAACCATAGAAAGATAACACGGACTCGGATATAGGTTAAATAGTATATTCTCGGAAACGTAGTACAAAGGTAAATGTGGACTGGAGAGTACTCACTCATTCACTCACACTCGGTGACCCTCACTTGGTGACTGGATATTTAACAACCCCCCACACGGGTCGCATGTGGCACAAGGCCGGTTTAATGTGGGATCACCGAGACCGGAGGCTCGGTCAAAAATATGCCCATTTACAACCCGTATATCTCTGATATTGAACACTTTATCCCATAAATATAGCACATTTTAAGACTATATTTCTTCATATATATATATATATATATATATATATATATATATATATATATATATATATATATATATATATATATATATATATATATATTATACAATGAACTATTCATACAAAAAGTAAAGTTAATGATATAAAATGGCGAAATCACTTCGCTAACTAAATTTTAAAGATGCATTAACCCACTAACCACTCGATGAATGTTATGATCTTTGTTTTTAAAAATTATAAAATTTATGAAGAGTTCGCTAAATATGCAAGTACTTTATGTGACCGAAACGTTCCTCTGTGGCTGAATAGGTAAAAGCACGCCAGGCTATATGACGGTTACGTATAGGATAGAGGTTCGATTCCTGTCGGAGGATGAATATTTTCTATGAAAAATTCTCGGACATTCAGGCCGGTAAATGTTGTTTAATACTGTTTATTATAAACAGAGCATTTACTTAAATATTTGTATCTATAAAAAGAATGTATAAACATAAAAATGTCTTAAAATTATTGTCGGACTTTGTCCATTTCATAAGATATATATATATATATATATATATATATATATATATATATATATATAGACTAGAGACAGATATATAGATAGGTAGCTGTATAAATATTAGAGTTTAAAGCATGCTATATTTATGGGTTAAATGTTTGATATCAGCGGCAGAGTATGTTTAAATATCGAAGAGTAAACATTGGGGTCAACACTGAGTGGAGAGATTATGTATCATGCTTGAACACAATCTTCAGACCTTGTCTTTGCAATTGGTGCGTGACTATTTGTATATACAGCTCAACAGGACATTGCCAATATTTAATATATATTTATATATATATATATATATATATATATATATATATATATATGTATAAATATGCACATAGAGAGATAGATAGATAGATAATATTAGTGTTCAATATATATATATATATATATATACATATACAAATGAAGAGATAGAACAAACAGATTATTTTAATGATATTTTTATTTAAAAATAATTTACATTGCAACACGGAAATTTCTATATTTCGGGACTTAAAATCTCGTCATCAGGCAATGTTCGGTAATTTTTGATGAAAATGATTTACTTTTGAAAACAGAAAACAATAGGTTTGCTTATTAAAGAGTTTTCAGATTTTAAAATTTTTGGGGTGAAACACATATGAATACCACCCCCTAACATGTAACCTATATTTTAAACTTTTCTTAGTTTTGAAATGTCTTTTGATTAGTCAAAAGGGACATAATCATAAGATTTCAAAATCTGTATCCCTCTACTACTTCACTTAATATATATATATATATATATATATATATATATATATATATATATATATATATATATATATATATATATATATATATATATATATAACATATATATAACATATAATACTATTTTAAACAATCCAAACCAGGAAAATTCGTTTAAAATAATCGAACGAATCAACGTATATTTAAAAGTATTTTATTTAACATTTGATTCACTCGGATTAAAATATCGCCAATATAAATTTCTATTGCATTTCCTTGACTGTAGTGAAACAATCCAACGTTTGAACCTTTCATATATGCATAGAAATCATTAACTCAACATAGAAAAAAGAAATAGAATCTTTACTATTATACATGTCAAAATTATAAAAATTAAAAAAAATAATTAAAACGTCCTTGAGAGCAGAGGGGTTATCAATATTAATTGAATATGACTATTTAAAATACTGCCTTTGCTTTAACTTAAAATCAACTAGTTTGTATCCACTATTGTCAGTTTTGAAGTTAACTTCGTTCATATGAATTAAACCAATCAATTTACAAATTAACTATGTTGCAAGCAAGTTCAAGATCAATAATTTCCATTACAGCCAATCCTTATCATTTGCTTAATTGAAAGCAGAATAATGAAATACCCTGTCGTAATCAGAGGTGTGTAGCTTTTATTATTACTTGTCGCCGATTTGACATTTCTGAACAGTAAGGAATAGTTGCATACATTTTGCTAAATTTTGTGTAAAAATGCTATGATTATTATATCATTTCTGTTAATAGCTTAAAACACTTGTTATGTTATATAATATATATTATGATTTATGGCTTTTTAGGGCTTTTTTACTATAATATTTTAATAAATACTTATGTAAAGTTTGTAAAATCATATCTCCTCGAAGACACATGTCTGTTAAGATAAACAGCCGTCTAGTATACAATATTTAAAGTAGAAAACTTATTTTAATCAGGTAATGTCTCCGAGACGAGTAATTTGTTCACAGGAGACGTTTCTGGAGTTACGTATGGAGTCATATTTTAAATTATGTGAACGTCAACAATCTGGTTCATGAGCTGTATAATTGAACTCATCATTAGGATTCCAATGTAAAGAGCTTGTAGAATAAATAAAACTGAACACTGGCATTCTTTCAAAAACTGGAACAGGAAACAGAATTGGGATCAGCAATACAAAAACCCCAAAACGTTCAAAATTATGTATAAGTTACAGAAAGGTATTATGTAAGGTAGAGAATGTTTATTTGAAATACTAGAACCGTAAAAAGTGTTAATTGCAAGGGTAAGATGTCCATTTAATATTGAAAATCTGCTGGGGACAAACATCATGCATGCAGATATAAATCGAGTCCACCGATTTTTTGTTGTTGTTTTTTTTGTTGTTTCACCCCAAGCAAGGCGGGAAGCCACTAGAACGCAAGGGGTTACAGAGAGTTGGAGCGAGAGCGAATAGGAGTGATAGAGGAAAGGATGAGGAGAAGGATAGGGGATAGATCAGGACATCTGGTGACGTCGATTGACCTTACATTTGAATAGTTGGAGATGATAGCTAACAGGGAAACAGGAAAAGTTGGGAATTCTACAGGCGAGGACTGCGAGACATGAAGCTTATTGAGTAGAAGAGACAGCTACATTTAACAGTTTCGACAGTGAAAGAGTGTGAGCGAGATGCCAGCCTAGTTGAACGCTTAAATTCATGAAGTTTGTAGCAGTTACCATGAAAGTATTTGTAAACAAAGACAGAGGAAGGCGACGGCACGTCTGTGAGAGAGCGACTGCAGACGAGATGCCAGATCAGGCCCAATTACATTGATTATCCCTCTCTGAACTTTATCAAAATCCTTGAGACAAAGAGGAGGGGATCCAGAACATATATAGCAGCAATAATCTATGCAAGAGCGAATGCCTGATTTGTAGATTTGAAGGATGGTCTCCGGCGAGAAAAAATTCCTGATGCGGCAAAGGGGGAAAAAGGGCTAAAAAACGAGTGAGTAAGAATATATAATTGCCTATTCAAAGGATTAAAGGGCGGCCCTTATCCTGCGTTGTGGCACAGTCAAGTAGGGTAACCCACACATCAAACAAAAAAAACAACAGAACAACAAGAACTGGCGAAAAGATGCGATTCTTTAAATATATCTTGCAAGGCATGTGATGACTCAATATTTGAAAAAAAAAAGATACTGGCATGAAACAAAATACTGATATTTATTTCCAATTACAGGTCTGGATATTTGAAAAATCTTATTAGAAAAATAGGCGCTCTCCGTATATATATACTTTTTTAATAAGATTTCTCCAATATTCTAACATGAAGATGGAAATAAATAAATATACAGTTTAATAAATAAAAACAGCTCAGC
>OZ038495.1:5934367-5956867 GCA_964036315.1 Acanthosepion esculentum
CTGCAACTAGTAATCAATAGAAACATAACCGAACAGCGTTAAATAAAGAATAATAGAGGTATAATCTTTTTTATAATAGGTAATATAGTTCGAAATATTTAATAATCTATGGGTCCTCCTTTATTTTGAATAACCTTTTCAACCCTTTTCGGCATTGATTTGATTAGGTTCTGGCAAATCTCATCTCCAAGCATTGAATTCCATTCGGATATGAAATTCACAATCAAATCCTCTTTGTTGCTCACCTGCTTTCTCGAGAGCCTGTACTTTATAATGTTCCATAAGATTTCTATGAGGTTGAGGTCAGGAGATTGGGGCGGCCATGTCATAACACTCACCTGCTTCTCATCAAAGTATTCCTGCATCAATTTTAATTTATGACAGGGAGCATTATCCTGCATAAAAATGAGCTTGGTGGGGTCGATTTGTACCCTTTCAGCAGAAGGGAGCAGACATGACTCTAAAATTCTCTTGTATTGCACGCTCCCGAGGGTATTTTCAATATGTTTTAAGAAACCAGTTCCATGAAAAAAAAGCACCCTCAGAACATTATACTGAACGGATGCTTGACAGTACTTACTGATAAATTCAAAGAGCTTTCAAAGCTTCTTCTTCGGATTTGAGATCGCTTATCCTTTGAATTTAACCCAACTTTCGTTTCATCGGAGAAGAGAACATTTAGTAAAAAAAAAAATCATGTGAGTCACTTTTATCGAAGAGCTCTGTATATTTGTAATTTAAGTCTGGTGAATAAACAATGAATATACTTGGTTTTATACTTTATGACATCAAACTGAGCTAATGCTCTATCGAGTATGCATTTGTGGTTTGTGACATTTTGATAAATATAAGAAACTAGAAGAATTGGTCCCTACAATTCGCTTCTGGCAGAGTGCATGTTCAATTAGAATCTGGTCCAGTACGCAAGATACGATAGAATTAAGAACAACCTTAGAAACTAATACGAAATCAATCTCTCGGGTTTCGGTGGGCAAAGATAGTGTCAGCCTGCTTAATAACAGAATATATCTAGCGAAGAAGGGAAAAATGATGAAACGCAAAAGTTAGAACCCAATAAGCTTTACTGATGATCAACCGCTTGCATGCTTTAGTCGCTTTCGGCAACTTGTTCGTTAATAATTAAAATAGTTTTAGGCACAGAGTTCAATAACAGTCTTATTTCTTCAAGATGCATATGCTTTACCAGTTAAATATATTTTCCAGAGGATAGATGCATATACACGTAAAATTCGAGTCGGTTGAAAATACTTGGGTTTCTAGAAACTCTTAACAACATAATTTTTGGATCAATGAAAAAATTTGTGTTGATAAAGATAAAGTTTGAAATTGTGTCTCAACCGAATGGAAACAATTGTAATTGTATATCTGTCTATATTTCTGAGACGAGGTATTATTTACCCAAAGAGTGTGAGTTCAATACCCGGTAATGGCAGTGGAGAAATTTCAGAGGGAAATTTACAGGAGATAACTGATAACTGACATCCATTAAACATGGCACGTGGAACGAGAACAGTCTACACCAGTGAGTGAAATAAATGGTTCAGTTCGACATTCCAACCATCTGAAGAAGGCCGGAGCCTACAACAACCGAAACATTGTAATAAATATGGCGACAAAGATGAGGACACTAATGTAATTGTGTAGTTCAAATCGCCTCTGAAATAGAGACGGATAATATATATATATATATATATATATATATATATATATATATATATATATTATATATATATGAAGAGAGAAAAGGATAATATATATATACATACATATATATATACGCTCTGGAGTGTAATCGATTTCTATGTTTTCTTTAGATTAAGTCATTTGCAGTCGTGTACAATAATATGAATTTATTTTCGGGGTGTATGAGGAAATTTTTTAGCCTTGAAAAATATTGCGTCATCCGTGATTGCATCAAATTTTCATCACCCCCAAACACTGTTGTCTCAACTGTTGATTAGTTGTCCTACGGTCATTGTCTGCGATGAACCTTACTTCAAGGAAGCGTACGAAAATTGTAACGCTGCACGAACACACTAAGCAAGCTTTACTAGTGAGAAAATTAAGGTGCTATAAACTAGATCGGATTTAAATCAAATCAAGAAAAGCAGTCGCCAATCTGCAAGGAAAGACTTCATGGAATGGACAGACGAAATACTAAAATCTGCACTGAGTCAAGTTTCATTGGAAAAATACGAAAAATCTAAATAATAACGAAATAATTCGTTTTGTTTCCATTTATTTGTACAATGGTATATATATATATAATGCATAAAAGGTTAATGAACAGAGGTGAATCAAACCAGGAAAGAGTAGTATTAAAAAGTGTTCAATGCACGTGTGAAAAAATAAATTAAAAATAAAATAACATGTAGAGCTTTTAAATTTAAAAATCAGGTCAGTGGAATCTGTTACCTTGGTTTCAACCTTACGCTTTCCTCAGGCGATTTTTATCAAATGACCTCTTAACGCTTTATTTAAAAAAAAAACATCAACTAAAGAATGCTAATATAGCGGATTCAAATGACCTCCTGATATATATATATATATATATATATATATATTGAACAATAAAAAATATTAACAAATTAAAATCTTCAGAGACACTGGGTTGTATATTAATATTCATTCGTTTTTATTATTATTTCATTTAGATTTCTCGACTAGTTTCGGCGAACATAGCCATCATCAGGAGAAAAATAATTTTCTGCTTGCTGGTAGCAGTGAACTACAGAAATAAATGTCTTGATGGAGAAAATGAACTTTCGTCTGTAGATTTCATTCATTTTTTATTTTTTATTTTAAAATTGTGTTTTTTTTAACATGAATTTAGTCAGTCCCTGTGTTGGTCAAACAGTCCCTTTTAATTTATTATTTGAGATAAGAGCTGGATGGATTCATGCTGATTGGTCATTTTGACAGGTTTATTGGTGCCTCTAAAGGGATGTGTCCCTGTTAAGTGTGTGTGTGTGTGTGTGTTATTTGGTTATTAGGGAGTCAGTGAGTATCATGTGTGTAAGTGTGTATATTTGTGTGAGTGTGTGTATAAGTGTGAGGCCTCAACAACTCCGTAAGCATGTCTGTCTTGTGTGGGTGAGAAATGTGGGTAGGTTTTGATTTGTAGTGTTATATATTAATGCTATCTATATTGCTAAATTTATGGTTAAGTCTGGCTCGATAGTGCGTTTCGTCCAAGACATAAAAATGAAATGAGTTTATTGAAACAAGCTATCTATAAACAACAAACAAAATGTCGTTACCAACTAGAAGAATTTAGAAACGCTATTGTATATTGATTAGGTCATCTGAAAAATGACGTCAATTAATGTTTATATTTGAAGAGAATATTTTCGCATGTAGAAATACTGCAGGTATTGTTACGTTCACGGATTCAACAGTTTGATATATTTATTGGTTACGTAGTATTGGGAGATTTATTCTCTTAGTAATCCCAGTTTTTATATTGCCTTTTTTCTTTTACACATGTCTTTTTCTACAGGTTAATTCTGATAATTCTGAAAGTTTATATATATATATATATATATATATATATATATATATATATATGAATTTAAGCGCGCTACTATAGTGATATCTAGATCCCACTATTTTACTGCTGAAATAGTTAAATGTAACATCCACTTCTACAGTTTCTTTTCTCGCACTTGCCGACTGTGGAACACCCTCCCGTTTACATGCTTCCCTGATAACTGCAATGTTCTAAAAATTTAAATGCAACATCAGTCTCTATCTTCTGTCGTCTTGAACTCCGTTCATCTTTTCTACATTTCCTAACCCTCACCTTTCTCTCACCTTCACTCTCTGTAACCCCGTGCCTACTAATGGTATTCCCGCTTTGTTTCGAGTGAAATGATTAAAAATAATACAAAAAAATATTGGGCATAATAAGCGAGTATTGAATTTCATATCATTTTGAAAGTTTTGCTTCGCGAGTCATTATGTGTTCATTTTTCCATCCATCCATCTATCTATCTATCTATCTATTTGAACTTTCGTTTTTGATTCTAAATAGTGTACTTACCTATGTATATTTAGATGAATAGGTCTATGCGTATGTCTTTAAGACATAGTTTTCAAAGTTTTCGACAGTAAGAATTTAAAAGTCAAACACGCGTTATAACAGTTGCTGATATATAAATACATTATCCGAGCAGCAGATGGTCGAGTTTAGTTTATTTTAAGTCAGATGTGCTAGGTAGCTTGTGCGCAAATAATTCATCCTTTTTATCCGACACGTCAGGAGGAAAGAGGAATATCTCTAGAGCCTTAGTACTGCAGCTGATATTTCCAGGAAGATTTCTGTAACCTCTATAGACGACACACAATTCTGTTCGCTGCATTTTTCGTGAGATCAAACATAGTTTTATTGTACATCTGTGTGTAACTCACTAGCAGAAATTTCTTAAATTCTCATAAGATACTAAATTTGTATTCGTGAAAGGGAGTCTTATTAAGAAGGCTAGCCCATTATTATTTACGTCCAGAATTTACATTGACGATACACTTGAAAACTAGTAGTTTTTATTATATATGTGTCTTAGGCGTTTACATGTTCTATTCATATATATTGAACTGTAAGAAATATATAATATCTAGTTATATATATATATATATATATATATATATATATATATATATATATATATATATATATATATATATAAGATTATTTTGTGATGTCAACGAATACGCGTCACTTTCTTAATCCTCGTTATAGTAGAGACTTTGTAATCGCAGACATGACTCTTTTAACGGCGTTGAAAAATACAATAGTGAATAGTATAGTGAATCGTGATCCGTATAGTAAATAGAGGATAGTGTAGAAAGAGGGAACAATTAGACGCCGCGCTAATTTCCATATATAAATTTCTTTTCCATCACGTGGTCTTATTCAAAATGGGATCAAATGTGTTTGCTCTTTAGTGATCTGAATTCAAACTCCAGTGTCTGTAGCGACAATTTACTCCGATACAACCCCCTCTTTGAGATGACTTCCCTGGAGTTTATACTTCTTCAGTTTCTGTTCAATCGTTACAAAATCTGTTGGAATTCTTTTTCTTTTGCCATAAACCCTTGGTTCAAGAATATTTGATGGCGTGGGTACGTTAAATGAGTGATGCAAAATTTCCATTGGTGGCGCTTTTCGTGGACTTACAAAATCAGTGAATCTCTGTTTTAAATAATTAAAGTGTAGCTTATATTCCCACATTTGTCCGTGTACCATGCCGACAGTTTTTTTTATAACGCCATCTCCCCAGAATTCCTTTCCGTTCTGATACATCTTCAACATTCATTATTTCCAGGTTTGACGTATCTACTTGTATTATTTCCTGATGTTCGCGCCTTGCGTTCAGGTAATAAGTTATGGAAACCTGACTTAATCTTTCTGGAGAACATCAACTCAGCCGACGACATTCCAGACACAGTGTTCGGGTTTCGTGTTATTCTGTTAAGACACAGAAATTGCTGAATCATTACTTCATCTGACTCCTCTCCCTCCGTTTTCTTAGTGCCCTTTTAAACGTATTGACAAAACATTCCGCTTGTCCGTTTGGGCTTGAGTTATAAGGGGAACTTGTAAGATGTTCTAATGGTTTTCAAAAAAACTTAAGTTAAGAAATTTGATAGGCGACAACTTCGCTGCCAGAGCATAAACTCTTCATGATTCCACTAATTTTTCGAAAACTTGATCCATTTTTGGCCAATAATTATAACACCTCATTAAGGATCTCAATCTAGAAATTCTTTTAACATACGTCTTTGCAACGATGCTGGTATCACCACTCTCTCTGCGTACATAAGTACATCATTACATAACGAAAATGCATTATTTCCAATGATATTTCTCCTATAGATCTTAATTGGTTCTTCATTTTCATTACAAAGTCTTCTTTTGCCGACTGAATGCTGATTTCCTTCAATGTTATGGGCAGTTCTCTTACAGCGTTGTATAATATGTTAATAATTTCATTTTCGGCCGTTATATCCGCAATTAGAGTGTCTTCAAGTTGTTGCAGAATCTTGGTATTAGTCTAGACAATCTGTTTGCATTTTATAATTATATAATTTGTGAACATTTTTCATGACAATATGCTGGCTAATCCTTCCTCGTCCACCTGGCTGTAGCTTCTTTCCGTTGCAATTAATGATCTTGAAGCATGAGCTATTTGTTTAATTTTTCCGTCCTCATATATGTGTAGTATCACTGCTCCAATACACGGATCACTTGCATCTGATGCAACTACAATCTTTAATTTAGGGTCAAAATGAGCTAGTGACAACTTGTTGATTGCTTCGAAAACACTTTGACATTTATTTGTCCAATTCCATTTCACATCTTTCTGCAGCAGGTTATTCAAGGTTGCTCTTAATTCGTGCATATTAGGTATATATATATATATATATATATATATATATATATATATATATATATATATATATATATATATATATATATGATAGTAGTTAGCAAACCCTAAAATGCTTTAACTTTCTTACATTTGTT
Source organism: Acanthosepion esculentum (assembly GCA_964036315.1). NCBI lineage: Eukaryota > Metazoa > Mollusca > Cephalopoda > Sepiida > Sepiidae > Acanthosepion > Acanthosepion esculentum. Next base: position 5,940,915 of record OZ038495.1, read on the forward strand.
GGAGCGGCCATATCGTTTATCGCGCTCGCCCTTGGATGATCTGGCTGTAACCGTTTTCCTCAAATTGTCCTAAATATTTAAGCCTGGACATAAACAATTCGCATTTTCCGTCAATGATCTTAAAACCATATTCTTTAATTCTCTCAAATACTTTTTTTACATCTTCCGTATATTATTTTCGGGTATTACATTTAATAATTATTTCATCCAAATATGATTAAGCACAATCCAAACCGGCAAAGCATGGTCCCCATTATCTGTAGGAATATGGTTGGTGCTACCTTTATACCGAAAAGAAGTCGGTTGAATTCGTATAACCCTCTATGAGTGTTAATTGTTAATAATTTTTAGCGGTTTTCGTCCACTAGTACTTGTAGATAAACGTTTGAGAGGTTCAATTTAGAAAAAAAATTGCCTCAATTCAATTTGGTAAAAATTTCCTCTGGACTTGGTAATAGGTTGTTATGTTGTTTTTAACTTTCCTTTAACCCCGTTGAAATATTTGCACATACGCGGATTTTATTTTTCCTTTTGCTTTAACGTAGAACGTTGGAGATAGTCATTCGGAATAGTATATTTTTGTTAATACTCCTAATTTTTCTAGTCTGTCCTATTTATTATTAATTGGATCTAAGGCTGTAAAAGATACACCCCTTTTTCCTTCAATATCTGTGTTATATTGTCCTTTAACTCAAACTTAGCTTTTCCTTTCCTCCTTGCCCCTAGAACTGAGAAAACTTCTGGAAAAAAATCTCTTTTTCAGTTCATTTTTCAATTTCTCATTTGCCGTATTAATACCAGGGCTAACAATATTGATCTTGTCACAAAAAGAGTTAATTGGAAGTTCCCAAAGATCAAACATCCAATCAAATCTGTTCCAAATAAATCAGCAGTATTCTTTAATACAAGCACTACTGCTTGTTTTGTTTTACCACAAAAGAAACATTACAGCTGAATTCACCCCAAAAGTTCAATCTCTTTCCTGAGACTCCATTCGCAATTTTATCAGAAGTCTATTAACTGGGTTTATCCATTTTTCTCCATGTCTGTTCATTTATGATAGTGATATCAGATTCTGTATCTAGTTCCAATTATATTTGTACATCATTAATTTGCACAAAAGCACATTTCCTCTTTTGAGATATGTTGTTAATTTCCCTTGTAGGCTTCTTATCGTTACTCCATGTATTTATCATGTTCACATACGTTTTATTTTTTCTCCATTTATGTATCTGCAACACGTACTTTTTTGTCTAATCCCCTCATTCATAGCATATTTTGTTCTTGAATAAACAATCACTTTTAAAATGCTTACCTCTACAACTGTAGCAAGTATTAGGCACTGAAGGGCGTTATAGTCTTTTTACTTTTCTGTTAGGTGTTGAAAAAAAGTTTGTAGTTTTTCTTTTAGATGGTCGGAACTATATACCGTTGAATTGTCTTTTTCCTCAATCCTTGCGATATCGAATTTCAAATTCACAATATGTTGCCACTCTTCCGTTATTTTCTAGAGAGTTAATTTGGGATCCATTTCTAATTTAGCAAGTATCCTGGATCTTATATATGCGTCCTTATTGGAAGTTAAACCCATTACGAATTCCAAGCATGTAAATAAATCAGGACTTAATTTAATTTGAACTTTTCACATTCCCGATCCCCATCTCCTGCTTAATTGACAAAATCTTCATCGTCGGTTTTTACTAAGTTAAGACATTGCCACCGTGTATTAAATAATAAATTTCTATCACCAAAAATTCTTGATAGTATTACAACAGTCTCATTAAAATTTATATCACCTATTGTTTTTGGCAAAATATAATTCACATATTAATCAGCAGGTGACAATTTCCTTAATAATAACTGAACTTTCCTTTCATCATTCAAATGCGAACGATCCCTTCGTATTTTCTATAATAAGCTATAAAAGTTATCTTTTCGTCTGGAGTGCATACAAATTCGCTGATTGAATTAGCAACAGCATCAGAAGTGAATGAATTTGAAGTTTTTCCCTCCATCATTTTGGAAAACAACTCAAAAAACTTCTGTTGTAATTGTAATTGCTGTTCATGTTGTTGTTTGTTGCTATAATTGGTGTTTCTGTTGTATTTTTTGTTGCTGCAACTGTTGTTCTTGCTGTTGTTTTTGTAGTGCCAACATTTGCATCATGATAGCTTTTAATTCTTCCATTTTGCTATACTCCGCTGAATATTTTGCAGATTCATTTTTCCTCGTGTAAATTGAACCAATCCTCGTACAAGTTCAAAGAATTCTCATGCAATGTTCAAAAAATTCCCGACGCCACTTATGTGATGTCAACAAATACTGGTTGCCACTTTTGTAATGTCATCGAATACTCCATGTCACTTTCGTAATGCTCGATGTTGTAGAGACTTTGTAATCGCAGATAAAACTATATTAACGCCGTTGAACAATACTGGTGTCAGATGCCTTCGAATAGCACTCGCACTAATAGTACTTGCTCGATAATACTCGCTCGAAAAGTAACCACCGAATATCAATCCGTATAGCAAACATTACCGAGAAATAGTATAGTGAATAGTATAGAGAAGAGCGATCCGTATAGTAAATGGAGGATAGGGTAGAAAAAGTGATCATTTAGACGCGAAGCTAATACCCATATATACATTTCCTTGACTATCACGAGACATACTTATTCAAAATGGGAAAACCTGTCTATGGTCACCTTATCCCCTCTGCTATCCTGTTATTGTTCTGTCTGTGTCCTTCACTCACAGTAACTGTCTTCCTGTTTGCTTATCCTAAGATCTCTTAGGGAAAAATATTAATCCTGATGCAATGAGAATAAAAAAAAAAATAAGTAATCGTTGTTTTTGTTTTATTAGTCGGTTTTATTGTGGGTTTTATGTTAAACATGAAATCTAATTTGATTTTTGACTATCGAGAAAAGGTAGGATTTGGGTTATATCTTCGAGTGTGAATTCCATAGTCCGTCTAATAAAATTATTTTTTTCTGTTTAGTAGGTTTTTATTTTAAGGATATATTATTATACCATTATCATGAGGTGTGTGATCTTTTTAAGTAAGATATATTTAAATCGGGCGTATTCTAAACATTTGAAAAATAGATGTGCTAGAATAGCGGTTATTTGATATCCCAAATGTAAATCAATCTGTTGTTTGTAAAACATTCTTAGAGAAATAAAAGCACTCAAGTTTACTAATTAGTTGGCATATACGTGTATGTATTAGTTGACCGGTAAAAGTAGTATCCGGTTAGATTTAGTGAGCATGTTTCTCAGGATTTTTGACAGGTATATTAGTGTATTGAGATTTTATTTCACTTCGGTATGATACTGTTTTGCATATATATGATTTTTCGTATTTGAATAAGGTCTCCAGAGTGTTATGGGTTGATTCTACCAAGGAAGCATTTACTAGTTTGTGGGTGGTGCTGTTAATTTTGTATGCGGGGGAGCTTCTTACTCTCATATATATATATATATATATATATATATATATATATATATATATATATATATATATATATATGTGTGTGTGTGTGTGTGTGTGTGTGTGTGTCTGTGTGTGTGTGTGTGTGTGTGTGTGCGTGCGTGTTTCGGATGAGTCGAATATCGTGGGTGTTATTGGATTACATACAATTAGATTTTTTTCCATGTTTTGTTTTCATTTTAACTGTTTTCTCCCTTACAATATTTCCATATATAAAACAAATTCTATTTTATGAGTTACGGTTACAACGTTCATAGATTGGAACTCGATACTGTTTCCTTATTTGAAAAAAAAAATGTTACTCCAGTGAATCAATAATTTATAACAGCCACATCTTTTTTTTTCCTTAGGTTTTATTGTTAAAAATATTCCCATTCTTTCATGAAATTTGCTTATTCCTCTCTTTGGTAATATTCTGTCATGCTTTTTGCTTTTATCTACAATAGATGCAGTTATATAGTCACATATTTTGCACATTCCTACGGAGTGTCTCCTTTTCTGACAGTATCTAAAATATAATCCCACCAGAAAAAAATAATGTTAATATTCCATGTGACACAACTTTATTTTCAGATACTGTAAAACAAACAAACAAAAAAACCTGTAACATATACGCACTGTTATTAATATCGTTTGGAGCAAAGTCACAAATATGCAGCATCCCAGTGTGAAAAGGAGAAATTACTCCCTAATAAAGATCAATTAGACTACCCCGCCCCCAAAAATTACACTTATCCCATCTACCTATATACTGCGAAAAACTAGTGAATTGATAAATATTTATTGGGGTTTAGTGGCTAACTCCTATTATCATTTTAGGTCATTACTTAACATTTGCTTAGTCAAGCGTAACATATGTTTATCTGGGGCACTGCGGAATGACACACATTGTGGAATCAACTTACTGACGACTTCTTTTTCCGGGTTATCCAAGTATATTTATTACATTTAATTCATCACGCATAATTTGCAAACACAAGAAATATGAATCAAACTTAGTAGTAACAGGAATCTATCTAAAACTGCTATTATTTGAAATTCCTTTCTTATCATATATCCTTTCTACAATAGTTTTAATTCAACTGTACATCATATTCTTTCCAATGATATGAGAGAACGAATCTAGTTAGAGGAAAATACCGAATGTTCGATGCCTGTGAAATCCATAAAATGGTATTGAGATAAAAATCTTAGCAATTGTAAGTAGGAAAACTACGATGAAGGAACAGCCACCTAAAATGAATATTTCATTAAAAATAAAAAATTTGCATATTGAATGTGTATCTAAATGTAACCTATTCTAAAGCAATTCCAAATCAGACGAAATGGTATTCTACTCAAGAATATCTGGCCTAAGTCGTTTCCAAGAAAACGGATTCAACGGATCACCGATATCTGTATAATGTTTAGCCGCACGGAAAGTTCTCATTTAATTAATAAGGAATATCGCAAATTAGCAGGAGATACAGGGACAGTAGTCATCTGGGGATATTTAGCAACACTAAACATTTAAGAATAAAAAGTGTATGTATTAGCGAGAAAGTTAATAAACACACACACACACATTATATATATATATATATATATATATATATATATATATATATATATATATATATGGCCTCTATAAGTTGGCCCTCGCAAGTACTGGAGGTTTTGTATGGATTATGATTTCTTTACCTTCTATCTTTCTTTATTGTGAGGTATTAACATGTTTCACTGATGAAGCAGAATTTCAGAATCGTAAATTACTTTCAAATTCAACTATATTTACAAGGCCCATGAGCCACTCGAGGTAGTGGGTTACCGAATAAGAGGTGACATTTATGCAGATATATGACGAAGGTAACTGTTAAACATGTTAAGATTATAGTGATGGAGAAAACATCCTCTTGTGATTAGGTTCCACAAAACAGTGGTTCACGTGAATAAGTTGTTTGAGTAGATCTTCTCACCATTGGAAAACGTAGTGAATGGTTCGCTAAAATGTGTGGATATATATATATATATATATATATTTTTTGAATTGGACAAAGTTCGACAATTTATTTAAAGGCATTTATGATATGTTTAACGTTCTTTTTATAGATACAAGTATTTAACAAAATCGACCTTGCTAACCAGACGCTTCTCTGTGGCCGAACGATAAAGGCACGTCACGCGAAATGACGGTTCCGTATAGGATACAGGTTCGATTCCTGTCGGAGTACGAAAATTTTCTTGTGAAAATTTCTCGGACATTCAGGCCAGTAAATGTTATTTAATACTGTTTGTTATAAAACAGATCATTTGCTTAAATACTTGTATCTATAAAAAGAACGTTAAACATATCATAAATGTCTTTATATATATATATATATATATATATATATATATATATATATATATATATATATATATATATATATGTATGTATATTCGCCATACTACGAATAATTAAACATCATATTTCCCCCGTAATTCCCGAAAACCCACAGACTTCGTCCTCATTAACCAAAATAGCTCTATTAAATCTAAACTATCCATGACCAAAATATTGTATCAAATTCACACTTCTTATCAATTTCTGTTGTGTAGAATCTTTTTCCATTAAAACTTCTACAATAAATTATCTGTCAGCAATGAATGTATATCTCTCTCTATCTCTAGATTAATCTGCAAATATTTTTGTGTGTAGCGATTTCAACACACATCAAGTATCCAGGCTTTGATGTTTTCACTTGTTCAATCTCCAAGTCAAATCGTTACGCGAGTAATTCTGATCGACATGCATCTTCACACTTTTTGTTCCTTACGTCTTCTACAGACGCTTGACGTGCTCTGCCACCCTGTCCTCTTGGCAATTCGGATCATGATGAAGTGTCACTAAATATATCTTTTCGCTTGTCTATTAGGCTTGAACATTCTAGTCATGAAACATTATTTTGTTACTAAGTCACTGATTGAGAGTTACTTCGTGATTCTTCCTCACGACGCCACTTGAAGTGAAACCTTTAATCTTCCCAATGGAAATTATGCTACCGAAGATTCGTTTTAGGTGAAAGCAGGGAAATGTGTGTTCGAAATGCCGAATGAAAGCGGAACCATCTCTTTGGTTCACACCTGTCTGCTCAGCCGCTCTTGGCCACATGAAACATTTCTCCTGGCTACAACAACGTGATTGTTCAGAGCATAACAGCTCGTTACCTTTCACTAGTAATAATTTTAAGAGGGCCTTAAGGGATGTCTTTGTTCTCTGATAGAATTAGACGCTATTGACTCTCAACAGATTAGTTCTTGTCATTACTTACGTATCTCCATGGGTGTCTTAAACAAGAGTAAATCCTCAAGCCTTCTTTTCTAAATCAGTTTAATATGCTGTCATCTTCTACTAATAGCGCGTAATGCTTTGATCATAAATTATCTCCTAATCTACTTATGACTCATCAGGATTATCTGATTTTCAACCATGTAAAGAATATCTGTTATGATATATATATATATATATATATATATATATATATATATATATATACATACATATATATATATATATATATATATATATATATATATATATATATATATATATATATATAAGTGTGTATATATATATATATATATATATATATATATATAAATATATATATATATATATAAATGCATGTTTCATTAAATAATGGAGTTTTGTCTATTTAATTTAAGTAAGTTTCTTTCATATTGTCTCATAAGCTTAATAATATTATCATTGAAAGAAGAAAATAAATCACCATATTGATACATATTTAAAAACAATCTAAGCTTTCGGCTTGCATAAGCCATTATCAAAGATGACAATTACGTTTCAATATATCAAACAACACACGTACGAAGCAATAATGATAGTCTGTTTTTGTTGCATGAAAAATTTCAAAACAACGACAAACTCGTATATACGAGACGCGGAAGCGAAAATCGCGACGCAGCTCGTGACGTCACACATGACCACGCGAGAGTGAAAACAAGAAGTATTAAGTATGGGAAGCCGTTGGAGAATATGAAAGGAAATAACTTAAAATAAATAGACAAAACTTGTCTGTATTATTTAATGAAACATCCATTAATGAAAAATTGCTGCCTAAATATAAATAATATATATATATATATATATATATATATAGAGAGAGAGAGAGAGAGAGAGAGAGAGATGTGTGTGTGTGTGTGTGTGTGTGTGCATGATTTGCGTTATTATCTCCAGACTAGATCGCCACAAGTTATCCGGACTTGACGGTATTCCTGAGGTTGTCCCAAAGAAATGTAGACATGGACCCTTTCATGTTCTCTCTAAATTCCACAACAATTTATTTGCTGTTTTTTACTTTTTAGCTTCGTGGCGATCTTGGAGTTTTTTCTTGATTTATTGGAACGCGCGCATACACACGTGTGTGTGTGTGCGCGCATTTGCGTTATGAACCTTCAAACCCGGGAATCTGTCTTTTCCATTTAGTTGTGCAATAGTAATGACTAGAATATTGCAAATTACGAAATGCAGTATCTCTTTTAATTTAGTAATAGGTCCATTGTAAACTTTCGCCTAATTTGTGTTGGTTGGTTGTTTTGTTTAGCAGCATATCAAAATCTGTGGGTAATTTCATGCCGAACTCTAAATACGCTGTGCGCAATTTTATTTCATTTTTGTATATACCAATTGGTTAGTACTACAAGTCTTACTAATTGATCCATAGATGGGGAGAGAAGAGATCGATTAATGCATTTCGTAATACAATTTGCGCGGATGTGATTACAAGGAACCCAACTGGAATTGGACACGTCTCTCAGATGAACAATTCAGTGTCATTATCCATTGCACCACCCGCAAGTCCATGTTTACAGTACATTCCCAAGTAGTTACCCATCTAGGTACTGATCAGGATCACACGTTGCTTATCTTCGGTAATCGCACGGGAATCGTAGTTTCAAAGTAATGTGGCCGTAAACCGTACTTCGTCTAACCTTACTGACATTATCCTCTACTGAAGTGTAGTTATATTCTATAAACTTAAGTGGAAGGGTTATCACACTGATATATATATATATATATATATATATATATATATATATTATGACTATTGACGGCATTCTTCTTATTTTTTTGTTTTCACACACACACACACACACACACACACACATATATATATATATATATATATATATATATATATATATATATATATATATTATGACTATATAGAATTAGACGCTATTGACTCTCAACAGATTAGTTCTTGTCATTACTTACGTATCTCCATGAGTGTCTTAAACAAGAGTAAATTCTCAAGCCTTCTTTTCTAAATCAGTTTAATGTGCTGTCATCTACTGCTAATAGCGCGTAATGCTTTGATCATAAATTATCTCCTAATCTACTTATGACTCATCAGCATTATCTGATATATATATATATATATATATATATATATATATATATATATATATATATATATATATATATATATATATATATATATATTATGACTGTTGACGGCATTCATCTTATTTTTTGTTTTTGTTTTCACATATTTATTCTCTCTCCAATTCAAAATCTCACAAAAAGAGTATCACGTGCTAATAGTTTCTCCGAAACATCTCTTTTTGATATTGACAAAAATTGGAAAATTAAGGATAAATCTATTGATGAAAGCAATTCATTAAACAATAATCATAGTGGCTCTTATTGTACACATGATTCCGCATTATATACCTAGGAATGCCAAACAAGAGTCGGGTCGCAATTTCAAATATATTACAACAAAGCTGTGTGATCAAAGAGTGTCAAGTATGACTTGATCAAAAGACACATCTCGCATATTAGGTAATATATACGAATGCCTCGAATAGGTCGTCAAGTTCTAATGTAAGTTTGAATAAGGGAAAGCTTATTAAAAACCAATCAATAGTTACACTGATGTTCAGCCAAGCAAACCTCTAGCAGAAATGCAATAATTTAATAATAAAATGACTTCTGTGTTTTCTTTCTAGCGATATTTATTCTATAAACCAACTATGATACTGTCTTGCATTTTTATAGTTCTATTTCCTTTTTAGTAGGACTATTACTCATGCCTCGAAAGAAATTATAGGGACAACATATCAAAAGGCCTTGTCGCGTATCTGATGGAGGAAGCAATATATTTTTGTATTACATAGTAAATTTTAAACTACAAAAACAGGGGAAAAATATTCTCCATACTGTTTAAGAGAAGGCAGATTATCCTAAGAAGTGTCCATTTAGAAACGTTTGCTACAATATAATTTTCCCTTATATATATCAAAAGAGATTGTTTCGATATTGCTATGGTGTTGAAACCATAGAAAAATAACACAGACTCGGATATTAAGTTAAACGGTATATTATTCACGGAAACGTAGTACAAAGTAATGTGGACTGGGGAGTATTTTCTCTCACTGGTGTCCTGACTCACTCATTCATACACTCACTCGGTGATATACTCTTGTTGACTCACACCTGGTGACTTTCTCTTGGTGACTGACTTTACTCAGAGTTGGTAGCCATATTATATAGGTGTGGAAGAGTCCATTTGTAGGTAGGTCCCCATAATAGATATCCACAACTCTGACAGATTTAAAATTCTAGAAAGCTATCTATGATTATCAATTATCGCTCAGGAAGTAGTTTTCTTATGAATCCGTTATTTAAACTTTATATTTGTATGTCATATTTCGTCAGGTGTCAAGTTCGTTTTTCCTTTATTGTTTGACAGATTTGCTTATAGGTTTATGAATGCCAATCTATTCACCTGGAAAAATATAGTAAACAATAATTGAGTTTTTTTTGTCATTCCACTCCAAGCAAGGAAATAAAGCCACAGAGAGACGCAGGGGTTGGGGCGGTTGCCGAGATTGAGGGAATAAGTGTAAAAAGACATTATTAAGAAGAAAGAAAAAAAGAACAAAAATTAAGATAACTCTTGATATAATATTTAAACTTTTGAAGATCAAATTTGACTGGAAAGCAAGAAGCCGGAAGAGAGTTCTACAAACGAGGTGTGCGAAAGAAGAAACTATAAACATAGAACTTGCGGTTATGTCTAGACATTCTAACAGTACCCTGATAACCCCTTGCCGCCAATCTAGTTCTATGATTAAATTCATTAAGTTAATATATCACAGAGGAAACTTCATCACAACAATTACCATGTAAATATTAAAAAAAAAAGGCACCGCGAAATTAATTTATACCAGTGGGAAATAAGTAAAACCAAGATGCCACGTTAGGACCAGGACATGGCAGATTCGTTTTTGTATTTTCTCAAGACAATCTAAATATATAACAGGAGAACGCCAGCAGATGCTAAAGCAATATTCAAAGCAAGGATGAATGGTAAACGTATGAATAAGTAAGGTAGGTTTTTTTGAGAAAAAATGTCTAACACAACACATTGAACCTTCCTTGAAGCAGGCTTAGTAATTGATTCGCTATAATCTTTCCACTTCATATCAGCGGAAATCATTAGTCTGAGAATTTGCAATGAATCAATTCCCTGAATGTTAGTAACAGTAATGCTGATGGAATTCTCTCTGGCGATTAAACGAATAATTTCGTTTTGAAGGGGGGCGAAATTAACAAGCTTGTCCTTGCACCAGTGAACAACAGATGGCAGATTATTTTTGAGATCTGCTAACAATTTGACCTTAATGACCCTATGTTTTACACAGACACACATACACATTGTAATACATGCCTATTGGTTTATATTTTATATATTACTTCGAGCGCTGTCTTTATATATACATATATGTATTTGTGTCTGGGTGTGTATGTGTCTGCATGTATATATATATGTGGGAATTTATGTATGCACATATCATAAGCCATTAGATAAATACGTTCCATGATCAACGTGGCTGTAGTGGTCCAATGTTATGAAGCTGTGTGTCAAAATGTATAAATGGTCTGCAGTTAGGTGATGTGAGGATATGCGCTTTGTAAACCAATTTGTTGTTAGGGAGAATGGTATTTGTTAGACAAACATAATAAAAGTTTGGTTACACAGAATATGTTTATTATAGCATCTGGCTTGGAATTTGAAACTAAAATGTGACATAATTATTTTTAATTTTGACACTTTAAGAATATTACCGGAACTAATTTCTGCTCAAATTCCTTGTATATTTATCACAGAAATTACAAAATCTTCTACTGATCATATAAGACATGAAACCTCTAGTTAGTTATTGAAATTTGTGTTATCTTTACATCTACATACACCCAAACAATTACTACTAAGATAATTATATATATATATATATATATATATATATATATTACATAGATTAAAAAGTTACCTCATTCAAAAATAGTTACTTCGACCCACAAGATTTTAAATCACGTGGGTCGAAATAGCTATTTCCGAATAAGGTAACTTTGGATTTTTGTTCTATGTAATTTATATGTTTTGTTATAATAAATACATTGAAGTCTTTTTGTGGATCAATTTTAGTATTTTATATTATTAGGTTTCACTTGTATTATTTACCAATGAATTATTTACTTATATATATATATATATATATATATATATATATATATATATATATATATGTATGTATGTATGTATGTATGTATGTATGTATGTATACACCCATGATGTCAACGTTTAAATAATTCAAACAGAATTATTTATTGTGTTTATAGAAAGATAATTTAAAATAATTTTAAATGGACCACGTATATCACCCTTTGTCTCTCTCCACTTTCTCTCCTTCTCTCTCACTCCCTGTCTCTCTAGATAGATAGATAGATAGATAGATAGATAGATAGATAGATAGATAGATACATAGATAAATAGAACCAGACAATTGTTTTGCAGAACTTGAATATCCAGCATTTCCTTGAAGCAAAGTTTTAAAAAAAATCAATTCATATATGAGACGTTAAAGAAATTAAGCTAGTTCAGGAAATAGAAGACATATATAAATACAATTTATTTCCTCACAAGGAGAAATTACATCATTTATTTCATTCAGCGTCGCCTATTTCTCACTACCGATAATGTTATCTGACCAACGCCTTTACACCGACAAAAATCATCGGAAAGATATTTATTTATTTACCAGACAAATATAATTTGCCATTCGATAGCCTGGACCATCCCAGATGGGTCAAGAGCATTATTCTGTAATGTCTGAATAAATTCCCTGAAAACCAATCATGTCTACCAGGTACTAAGAAAAAAAAAATCTGTTCATTAAGTTTTGTAGATTTCCTTAAACTTGTGCTAAGTTTTCATGATAAAGATGAATGCCTTCGGTTTTTAGATTATGCTGCCAATAGACCATTACAGCGTTGAATGATATCTGAGAAGATGGGCTAATCGCCAAATTGTGGCAAACTCGGAAAATCAAATCGGTGAGGCGAGTTCACGTCTGAGATGTGACAGCCTGCATTCATATCATATCAGTTTAATTTATAAAGTCATGGATTCATATTATCACTCTCTCTGAGATGATATATAAAATATTAATTCATATCATGTAACTTAAACTTAGACATCACCCAGGAGAATTTACTCCAGAAATCTCTCAAGTCCAATTCGTTCAATGCAAATCTCACAAGTACAGAGGAATCAGGAAGTAGCTAGATCTCTACACAAATGTGATACATATGTGAAAAGATGAAATCAAAAGAAGTTTCTGGAGAAATATCATAACAAATGTTATTTCTTCAAAAAAGAGCAGAACAATTCTCGTCTCGTGTAGTTCTGGTCTGTAATAGGATAATGACATTTTAATATAAAACATACTGAAGAGTGGATACCATATCCGTGTGACTCTTTTTATGGAAAGATAAGTTGGGTATTTACATTTCTTTCTTGCTATGTAATATTATATATTTCGAAAATAAAACATGTTCATTGAAATTCGGAACTCGTCCGCGATTCTGGTGTACTGTATTGTAGAATTGCTGTTCAAACTTCGGGTTGTCGATCGCGAGCCGATGTGTTTGACATAAGTTATCGTCAACAAGGGTTAATTGTATTCCATCGGATCCCTTTTACTTTCAGGTTTAACTCCATATTACCTACCACTGACAGTAGAACCTATAGCCATGAGTGTGACAAGGTCATGTATTTCTGGCACCGAAGCCTCGACGTTGAGAAGACGCTCTATGCCTGTAAGACCGATTGTCATAAAATAATTGTCGGACTTTGTCCATTTCATAAAGTGTGACGTCATTTGTTTACATTTGGATACGCTTTCAGAAGATATGAATGTACGTTAGATATTTATGGAAGATTGTAGTTTAAAAGCAGTAAAATGAACCTTGCTAATCGAACGATTCTCTGTGGCCAACTCGGTAAGGCTAAATGACGGTTCCGTATACGGTGGACGAATATTTTCTATGAAAATTTCTCGGACATTCAGGCCGGTAAATGTTATTAATACTATTTATTATAAACAGATCATTTACTTAAATGTGTATATATATATATATATATATATATATATATATATATATATATATATATATATATATATGTATATATGTGTATATATATATATATATATATACTCCTATACCTTCCATCTATCTCTATTTATATGCGTATACAGTTGCATATCCATGTACATACATGCTTATATAACTGTTGGGGAGCACCCACCTTCACAACCACAATAGACTGATCCTATTATTATAAATAGAACAGTAGTTCTAGAGACTGTGAATAATGTAGCAGTGTAGTGCAGTGCAGAGTGAGACTTCTGTAGTGATCAGTTACACTTCCGTTTCCCGACCGGAAGATACCGTTGGACTTTATTACTATTACTTATTGTTACTACTAACCTACGTTCGTTCTACTACTAATCTCTCTGATGTAAATACCTCAATGAATATACCAGTATTTTTCCCTACGACTGTGTTTGTTCGTTATTACCATATACTGACGTGGAAACACTCAACATCTCAACAATAACATACACAAACACACACGCATATATACAGGGAGAGAGCGACAGAGAGAGAGAGAGAGAGAGAGAGAGAGAGAGAGAGACCCAAACATACGCACATGTTGAGAGAGTGATAAATGTTAATAATTCGAATAGTAAACGATTGCTAGAATTATGAAATAATGACGTACTTGTGATTCAAAAAAGACTGATGGTCCATTTATTTTATTAACTCCTTCGATAATTTTTCATTAAAAACGTGTCATTTTTTTTAACACAGTCTTACTTCTATACACTTGTATACGCTTGTGATTGGTTGTTTGGAGAGACAATTTTAAGCAACAGACAAACGATATAATTTTCCAAAAGGAAATACTAATCAAACCTGACCGATTAGCAATCAGTCAGAGATTCTACCACCAAGCTATCGTCACACCGTGCGGCGGAAGGATAATTTTAACGTTTTTAGTATGTGAAATACGTCAGTAGCTAGGCGAGTTCGATTGGATTAGAAGAGCATTGCATTAGCAGCAGCAGCAGCGACTATCTATAAAATCACCCCTTTCTCTTCGAGAACACAATTTAATTATTTCGAGAGCGTAAACAGTCATCCAAAGACAGACTGTTTCGCTCTATCACAGCTTATCAGTGTGACTAGACATTTGATTGCTTGAAAGGGATATATATATATATATATATATATATATATATATATATATATATATATATATATATATATATATATATGCAGGTATGTAGAAAATAGGAAAGAGCACGTTAGGTAAATGATCCGGAGTTCTTTAGTATTTGTGTCTTTATTTTTAAAAGGCAGTGCTCCATACAGAAGTAGAGCTTAAATTATAATTATTTAAAAAAATATGATTCCTTCGCTACATAAGAGTTCGCATGTTTCAAAAACGAGAGCCGAAACCCTCAATATAATTATTGAAAGTAAATTGAATTAAGGTATCAAGCCCTGTTTTATCCTCAAGCGAAAATTTAGGAATAACCAATCTTGAAATTTACGCATCTTTATAAGCATGTTCATTCGCAAAATTAATTGCTATGGTAACGGCTGGAGCGACCATTTTGATAAGGGGTCTAACAATGAATTTCTATCCACATCTCAGACACCTTCGGAACGAGGTCAAGCCGAGGTAGGGTCGGGGTTCCCATTTCAAAAGGAACGATGGCATTTATGTACGCATATCGTCTGGTCAGTAATAGCGAAAGATAGCTTTTGGCACCATGATATGTCGTGAAGTGTCTAGAGAATTTTGTTTTATTTCATTTTATCTATTTTTTTTTATTTTTTCAAAATGGCTGTTTCAAATATAAACGCGTCGCATTGAATTTTGTTTTTTTGACGATTTCACAAAGGGTTTTTCAATTTTATGGTAGATTAAGCTTTTAAGCCTTTTATTAGACTGTGAAATTTAATTTTATTTAAGCTAATTATTTAATGCGAAAATTTATGGATGTCGGCAAAAAACCGTTAACTCAAGTCTATGGTTTAATAAATTTTCATTATTTAG
>OZ038495.1:5961867-6014367 GCA_964036315.1 Acanthosepion esculentum
ATATATATATACATATATATATATATATATATATATATATATATATATATACATATATCAAACAATTAGGTTAACTTCAATAGGATATGGTTCAACAATGACACGTCATTATCAAGAAGATAATTATGTTTCAAAATAGTAAAATATATCTTGGTATTACACGTTAATTTCTTGGAAGTTTTATTTTTATTCAACTCTATCGTTATAGATACTAGATAAATAATTGAAACTCTGTATGTATTCTATATTGTATTATTTCCATAACAGCAGATGATAAACTAAACAGAACAGGTCGTATGTAACTTGTTCGGGGTTCTTATTTTTGACTGCTCTTTAGCAGAATCCAATATTTATTCCAAGAATTGTTAGAATTATGCTGACGAACGTTCCGGCTTGTCGCACGTGCTTAGAGATTATTACTTACTTTTAAATCTATCTTATATTCTTCATTCATATTTTTTCCTGAAATTTCAGGAGGCTAAAAATCAGAATGGAGTTTATAAGGACTTTGCATTTGAAAACATTTCATCCGAATGAGCGGCGTTTCTTTATAAGTGCGCCGAAAGAACGAACTTTTATTTTAAAAACACTTAGAAATGGCTGTCACATACAATCAGTAATAATTTTAATTCCAGCAAATATTTATTTTTATGTAATGAAGAAGCAGGAAATAACCAATAATGTGGGCTTTATCTATCTATCTATCTATCTATCTATCTATCTATCTATCTATCTATCTATCTATCTATCTATCTCTCTAAGAATCTTCATATATAAGCATCTTCATATCTATTTATCTATACATCTATATATCTAAACATGATCATATCTATTTATCTATCTATCTATCTCCCTCTCCCTCTCCCTCTCTCTCTCTCTCTCTCTATATATATATATATATATATATATATGTATATATTTGGCTATATCTATCTATTTATCAAAGCTTGTTCATATCTATGTATATATGTATGCTGGTGTGCGTGCTTGTTCATATCTATCTATCTATCTATCTATCTATCTATCTATCTATCTAAGCATCTTCATAACTCAGTATCTTCACATATAAGCATCTTCATATCTATTTATCTATACATCTATATATCTAAACATGATCATATCTATCTATCTATCTATCTATCTATCTATCTATCTCTCCCTCTCCCTCTCTCTCTCTCTCTCTCTCTCTCTATATATATATATATATATATATATATATATATATATATATATGTATATATTTGGCTATATCTATTTATCAAAGCATGTTCATATCTATGTATATATGTATGCAGGTGTGAATGCTTGTTCATATCCATTTACCAATTTATCTATCTATCTATCTATCTATCTATCTATCTATCTATCTATCTATCTATCTAAGAATCTTCATATGTATGCATCTTCATATCTACTTATCTATACATCTATATATCTAAGCATGATCATATCTATCTATCTATCTATCTATCTATCTATCTATCTATCTATCTATCTGTTTAAGCCTCTTCATATCTGTCTAAGAATCTACATATCTATTTATCTATACATCTATCTATGTATCTAAGTATGTTCATATCTGTTTGTCTACTATCTATCTATCTATCTATCTATCTATTTAAGTAGATCTTTAATGTAAAAATTGTGGCCAGGCATGTTACTGTGAACAACTAATATGTTTTGTGTGTTGTTTAAAAAAAGCATTTCTAATGCATTTCTATTCACATCATAACAACCAAATAAAATCCGGAATCCTCATCTGATTCTACTTAAGAGCTCTCAGAATTTACAGCCGTTAATATTTACAAGAATAGAGGAAATATATTGAAAATGCATTCAAAAGCCTCCAATATCCTAGAATTTCGTATTCAATGTGAAACAAAATGTTCATAAAATATTCCAAAATAGAAAAACAGGTCCTTTTGATAAATCCGACGAATCAAAAATATATAATTCTACCTACTATCACAAATACAATCGAAATGAATTTATCTAAACTCAATATATTTCTTCAGAACTATATCTAAGATAATAAAAAAACTTAACCAATACGAAACAAAACATGCCAAGATCTACAGGGATTGCCGGAAATAATATATTGGAGAAACCTCACGCAATTTAAATACAACATTATATGAACAGAAGAGAAATTTTAAATACAACACACAAAACGCATTATTTGTTCACCGTAACGTCCTTGACCACAATTTTCCAAAATTTGGTACAGTCTATATTTCTGAGATGTGGTATTTTGTACACTATTTACATTATTCGGACTATTATCCTCATCTTTGTCGCCATATTTATTATAAAGTTTCGGCTGTTGTACGCTCCGGCCTTCTTCACGTGGTTGGAATGTCGAACTGAACCCTTTATTTCGCTCACTGGGGTAGACTGTTCTCGTTCCACGTGCCATTTTTAATGGATGTCAGTTGTCAGTTATCTCCTGTTAATTCTCCTCTCCAAGTTCTCCACTTCCTTAACTGGGTATTGAACTCACACTCTTTGGGTCCTGTCAGTGGATCTAATAACGCCTTTATCCACTCTGCCATAAAGGGTTCAGTTCGAAAGAGAAATTTGGTACTGTAATTAAAATAGAAAATAATTCACTACGATGAAAATGCTTAGAAAGTGCTTTAATTGCTAGATTCATCCACAGTAAAATTGCGTCCAACGTGTCACCATTCTTGCTAGATCTTCTATTATCACAAGGTGTTTTATTTAATAACGAAGATGATGGAAAAAGGAAGAAAAACAAAGGGAATCTAAATGAATTCAACTTAATTATATACCTAATACACATAAAAACCGAAACCACTGACAACATCAGAAGCTGTTGAGGATGATTCTGGTCAACCGGATAACTAACTGAAACCTGGTGGTTTTTCCCAATCTTTTCTCAATAATTGAGGGCATTCGTAGAGTATCAGCTCGAACCGAACCCACGTTCATTTGGAAGAATACCTGGAAATGAGTCATAAAACATTCAGGCATTTCCATGAATAGTAACAAACATTTTTATTGATACTCTTATGACACTATATATATATATATATATATATATATATATATATATATATATATATATATATATATATATATATATATATATATATATATGTTGTATTGTCATTCATGTTAAATGCTATCGTAGTGGCGGGTAATATCAAAGAACAATGTGCCTCTAGAAGAGACAGGTATACTTCGCTCTTGCTATCAAATAAATATAAGCATTTTACTTTTAATAAATAATACATTTCTACATAGATGTTCGAGATTTAATATTTCTATAACTTATTTTTTCTGATATATTTAAACTATTCCGGTTGTCACTTTTATAAAATAATTAGATAAAAGGTTGGCTTAAATGAATCTTAAACCAAAATCATTTAAATCATTGTTCTGTGTACCGAGATTTACATTGAAAATTGAGTCTATATATAGAAAATTTAATATTTCTTATTTAATAAATTTTTAGCATGATGAAGTTGATAATTTCTTTACTGTGGGTTATCAATATTATTTACATTCGGGCATTCGATTTACAAATTAAGATACAATTTGGCTGATTAAATCTTATGAGTACTGCTTATCCGATACTAAATATACTGTTAAAAGAAAGAATTATTCAATAATAGAAATCATTCTGGATGATAAAAAAATTAATAAGTAAAAGCATCATTCAAAAACAGAATATTTATTAATGCAATAAAGTTGATGTAATGCATTTAGGTGTCCAAGTTATATGCAGTGTTTCTAAAGTTGACTTTCAATTTCGACTATTGTTAAAATATATAGGATTTACGTTTCGGCTTAAGGCATGGCGAATACGAAATGATGATTTGAAATGGTAAATGTGAATAATAGCTTTTCATACTCATCATCATTATTAACACCAATCCTATGGCAGTTTGTCGTTTTTTTTCTTCTCAGCTGAGTATCTAAGTCTGTAGCTCCTTTCGCATGTGTATGTTACGTGCCGAAGTCTGTCGTTCAATGGATGATCTTGTAGTACATTCAGTGACGATGTCTGTGTATTTGTTCTCTCTTCAGTTCATCTTTTTTGTCTAAGATGACAGGTTGTAGGCTGCAAAATTTTAGGGTAAAATTGTAGGCGAGAATACTTTGTTATATGACATGTCGATGTCATATTATCTTCATGCCGGCTGATATTGGTTATTCCAAAGAGATTCTGTGGCATTACATTTTTATCATTTATCCCCAAGCAAGGCAATGAAGTAACTACAATACAAGTGTTTACTGATTGTGAAAGAATATTAGAAATATTCGTAAGGAGAAAGAAAAAAGAAAAAAGTGAATTAAGAAGACAGAATCTCATTCTATTGTCCGGAATTTTCTTATTAACGTCCAAAAAATGGGGACACTTTGAAGCAGCCAATGGGCGCTGATCTTTGATTTCAGGAAGATGCAATTGCCTTTCCATTACTTAATTAACGGACAAAAATATATCCTTAAAAAAAACAGAAAAAAGACATCATTATCCTAGACAAGTATAAAATTCAAAGAATATTTATAAGGTGATTGTCCTAAATCCATCTAACTTTTCTTAAAACTGTTTTTTTTTAATATTTTATTTAATAAGTGATGGCTGGTATTAAATTATTACTTGGCCAAATTGGACAACTTTAATATCACAATTATTTTACACCTGTCTAGGCTAAATGATATTTTGGCAAGATAATCGTACAGACTCTATTCAATGTCTTTTTTAACGGCCCAGCGACGGTACACAGAAAACACATTAGAGTGTTGCAATATCGGTAAGCAGAGAAAAGATGCAATATGTCCTTTCTGGAAATAGATGCTAAAAATCTCTATTTAGGACACGGTGGAGTTGTAGATTTAAGCTTCATTATGAAGCGAGAGAATTAATGTTAGCTTTTGTTCAGGAAGGTTCTCCGCTATAAATATCAATGTTTAGCAATAGTTTTACCTGAAAAATGTTATATTTGTTGTGAAGAGATATGTTTGGTGATGTAAATATTCCACAGTCCGTAGCGTTTACTTTTAAAACATAGTTTACATTCAAAGGTAAAGGATAATCGTAGAAAAGATGAATAACGTATAAGTGATAAAGGAAATAAGAACTACGAGCAAACTTACAACAGTTGACAATTCTTGGATACTTAATGTAGAAAGAAGGCCAGTGAAATCTAATGCTCTCAAGGATAAAAGGAAAACAAAGGAAGCAGAAACAGAGATAAAAATATAGAGAAATGAAAAAACCAGGCCGTTAACAACTTTTCGCACCATCTGCTATCACTTGACTTCGACTGCCTTTATTTGAGGTTTGGAAACGATGGTCAAAATTATTCAGAATGTTGCGAATAAACACGATAAGTTACTTCAGAATAGTAATCAGATATCAAATGAATTATTTGTTATCAGGAGAAATACCTCGCGATGATTAACAGATCTATTATACTTAAACCAATATACTTATTCAAATTTTAGTTATTTTAGTTCTCTATCTGTTTCTTTCTCTCTCTCTCTCTCTCTATATATATATATATATATATATATATATATATATAGAGAGAGAGAGAGAGAGAGAGATAGAGAACTAAAATAACTAAAATTTGAATAAGTATATTGGTTTAAGTATAATAGATGTATTTCACTGGCCTTCTTTAAGTATAATAGATGTATTTCACTGGCCTTCTTTCTACATTAAGTATCCAAGAATTGTCAACTGTTGTAAGTTTGCTCGTAGTTCTTATTTCCTTTATCACTTATACGTTATTCATCTTTTCTACGATTATCCTTTACCTTTGAATGTAAACTATGTTTTAAAAGTAAACGCTACGGACTGTGGAATATTTACATCACCAAACATATCTCTTCACAACAAATATAACATTTTTTAGGTAAAACTATTGCTAAACATTGATATTTATAGCGGAGAACCTTCCTGAACAAAAGCTAACATTAATTCTCTCGCTTCATAATGAAGCTTAAATCTACAACTCCACCGTGTCCTAAATAGAGATTCTTAGCATCTATTTCCAGAAAGGACATATTGCATTTTTTCTCTGCTTACCGATATTGCAACACTCTAATGTGTTTTCTGTGTACCGTCGCTGGGCCGTTAAAAAAGACATTGAATAGAGTCTGTGCGATTATCTTGCCAAAATATCATTTAGCCTAGACAGGTGTAAAATAATTGTGATATTAAAGTTGTCTAATTTGGCCAAGTAATAATTTAATACGAGCCATCACTTATTAAATAAAATATTAAAAAAAAACAGTTTTAAGAAAAGTTAGATGGATTTAGGACAATCACCTTATAAATATTCTTTAATAATAAATACGTTAAATATATATATATATATATATATATATATATATATATATATATATATATACGTTACACATGTTATACTTAGCCAGCTTTCGTTTAAACATGTTTTATTATATAAAACGTAAAACGCAATATCTGTTAATCATCGTGAGGTATCTCTCCTGATATCAAATAATTCATTTGATATCTGATAACTTCCAAATCTCAAAAAAAGGCAGTAGAAATCGAGTGAGAGCAGATGGTGCGAAAAGTTGTTAACGGCCCGTGGGTTGTTATTTCTCTTGTTATAATAGAAAAATGTACCCCCAGAAAAAGTAACATAATCCGTAAAAAAATACATTAGATGTTTAAAATATTCGGTTTTTAATTTAGAAATACAAACTAATTTAAAAGTCACTGACTATTTAAACATTACCGTTGACCTATGTAATGGCACGATTTCCTCATTTAAGAAAATTAACCAACAGCCGCGTTACATTGGCGTAGGTTCTGACCACCCTAGACATGTTTTAAAACATACCTAACGGAATTAGTTATAGATTGTTTACTAATTCATCTAATGATAATATATTTAATACAAATAAACAAGATTATGAAACGTCCTTAAAAAAATTATGGACACAAAAGCAAATTAATATATATTGATACTAGTAATTCCCCTAACACGCAAGGCTAACACAAAAATAGAGCAAGGAAGATATGGTTTACCCCCCACCCACCAGATAATTTAGCAGTTAAAAACAAAATAGGAAAAAAGTTGTTTTTGATTTCCCCCGACAAATGTATTGTATAAAATTTTCAATAAAAACTATGTTAAGTTAAGTTATAGTTGTATGCCCAATATGCAGAACTTAATTAATAAATATAACAGGAAAAAATTAATAGACAACCCCCACCCTTAAATGTGACTGTAGAAATAAGGACGCCTGTCCACTTTAGGGCAGGTGCCAACAGGAGTGTGTGGTTTATAAAGTCGGAATACAAAGAAATAAACCGAATAAAATTGTTAAGAACTCCAAATGTTACATAGGATCCACCCAAGGTAACTTAAAAAAACTTTACTACAATCATTTAAGTAGCTTTAATCACGAAACTTACAAACATAATACCAGCCTGTTTACATACATATGGGATATAAAACAAGAGGATGGTAGTGACCCCTTTTTTAAAAATGGGAAATATTAAAAAATGTCATAAATATAAAGCAGGGGTCAAATTTTCTTCGTTATGTATGGAGTCAAAATTAGCAATGGCCACCTACAATGAACCTAATAGTTTATTAAATCAAAGATCTGAGATTTTAAATAGGTGTAGGCATAGGCAATCATAGTGGAATAGAGGCTTTTTCTGTCTTCTTCTGTCACATGGTTTTATGCTTATTAGTTTTTAATGGTTTTATCAATAAATACTGTTTTATCATTTCTTTTTTAGCCAGCTTACCTTGAAGATCCGTTTAAGTGAAAACTAGGTAGGTTTTCTTGGCTCCTTAGGATTTATTTTAGCTGTTCTCGCTCTACTTAGCGTATTGAGTTCTCGACGTTTCAGTTTTACTACACGCTTGTTTTTTTTTTACTTTGAACTAAAGACTTAAGGCACTGGTCGATTTATTTCGCCCTGTTCAGATGTTTTTAGTTCTTTCTATTTTTTATTACAATTTTTTCCTCGGCTACCGATTTGTTTTTACATATAAGCAAGTTGAGCTATCTGATTTTTTTTTACCATCGGGTATTACTATATATATATATATATATATATATATATATATATATATATATATATATATATATATATATATTATTATTATTATTATAAGTGATTATAATAAAACATGTTGAAATTTCAACACAAAAGCTTTTATGTTTTCATGTGAGTCAATGATTTTTAAGGAAAAATTATTTAATAACCAGTTACTTATCATCACCTCTAGAAGTACAATGATATTATTGAAATTAAATGGAATTTTACTCGATCTTTTCTTTCTCTTATTTGTGTGTGTATATATATATATATATATATATATATATATATATATATATGCATATATTGAAGTAATTCATTGAGTCTGAAAGAAACCTCAACAGAATGCAGAAAGCACTGGACGGCTGTTTCGCCCTATATTTGGAACTCATCAGCAGTGCGCATCCACAAATGAGAATTGAAACCGTGACAGTTAGGTTGTCAAGCAAACATCATACCAACTGTTCAACGGGCCTCGGTGACGAAGAGATAGCAAATCAGACTCAGTATAGCGCCACTCGCTAACATATTCCGTCGTGGAACTCAACTGAAATTCTCTATAACCATAGGACTGTGCCGCCCGGAGCCACGACTACTATCACCAAGCCGCTCAAACTGAAGCATTAGAAGCCGGATCAAGCTATGGTATAGACATGATAGAAATTGTAAGGAGGATTTGATAATTATAATTAAGTAATTCACCGAGTCTGAAAGAAACCTCAACAGAATGCAGAAAGCACTGGACGGCCGTTTCGTCCTATATTTGGGACTAATCAGCAGTGCGCATCCACTACCAAGAATTGAAACCCTGTCTAACTACCTAACTGTCAGGGTTTCAATTCTCGGTAGTGAATGCGCACTGCTGATGAGTCCCAAATATAGGACGAAACGGCCGTCCAGTGCTTTCTGCATTCTGTTGAGGTTTCTTCTAAAACTATATATATATATATATATATATATATATATATATATATATATATATATATATATATATATATATATATATATGAATACGGGGTGTAACAACAAACATGCCCAAAACGTGTAACAGCAAAACTGTCCAATTGTTAGATTAAGTTTGAACCGTTTTATCTAAGAAATGATTAAATTTATCTCCGAGCTCCGAGATTAACAGTAGAATTGTGATAAAATCAATCATCAATGAAATCGAATTGTTCATCATTAAATTAATCAGAGCTCGGGATCAGAAGCTCATAAAACTTGAAATAATGTTCATATATATATATATATATATATATATATATATATATATATATATATATATATATATATATATATTTATATATATATATATATATTTAGTACACACTAAATTTCCAAATTAGCTCATATGGGAATAGGCTTATTTCAACCTACGAAAGATTCGTCCGTCTTATTCAATCCTGGTATACTGGGGTTGAATAAGACACATTTTTTCTTCGGTTCAAATAGGCCTAGACCTCATATGAGATTATTTGGGATTTTATTGTGTAATAATTATTTGCTCTTTAATAATAAATACGTTTATCTCTTTTTGTGGATTAGTTTTATTATATTATATTACGAGAATCCATATATTATTCTAGGATCATGAACTCGTCAAGAAGAAAAATAGATATCGATTACACCCAATTATATCAAAATCATGATTGTTACTAAAGAGTACGCAGAAGAAGAGGAATATGAACGTAAATCCCGAAGAGAAA
This sequence comes from Acanthosepion esculentum, assembly GCA_964036315.1. Classification (NCBI taxonomy): domain Eukaryota; kingdom Metazoa; phylum Mollusca; class Cephalopoda; order Sepiida; family Sepiidae; genus Acanthosepion; species Acanthosepion esculentum. The sequence continues at coordinate 5,971,633 of OZ038495.1, forward strand.
AATGAAAATGCTTTTTTTTTATACAAACAAATTAATAAGAGGAAGATGATTCTCGCCCTCTCTAAGCCTCTAAGATTCTATCCTAGAGTAAAAGGTTACCTCAAAGGTTTCAAGTACGATTTCATTTACAAATCTTTTTCATTGCTCTTTCGACTGTCATAGCTGAAACTCTTCTCTAACGTTCCAAACCACTTATGGATTGAGTTGAAACTTTTCTAATTGGTCCCTTTAGTTCAATTGATGATCCCTATTCCTGTTTTGACCTCGTGATACATTTTTCTCTCTACTTTTTCCTCTTTTTTTAAAAAATTATTTACCTTTCTCTTGATGGTTGTTGAATCGACTTTGAAGATGGAGTTCAGAGTATGAATGATGGTAATATTACTTGAAGGCCTGAATGATTTTGTCCTCTTAGCATTGCTCAGTTGAGAAGACAGGGGGCTGACACAAAATGATTTTCACCGGTTTTCTTTCTAGTTGAATAACTCAAATGGATGTTCAGTGATTCTTACGACAAATGGTATCAAGATGGCTAAACGTCTTATCTGAAAACCAGGAAAAAAGAAACACGGTTTAGTTTTTTAGATATTAAACATTTTGTTGGTTGTACAATTATGCTGTTACACCCGGTATATATATATATATATATATATATATATATATATATATATATATATATATATATATTATAAATTAATTGATTTAAAATATATGGGTTTTTCGCTACACAGAGAAAACCATGTTTCAAAAATGGAAGCTAAAGCCTTCGAATTTAATTTGGTTATTAGTTCCATTTCCTCGTCAAGCGAATTTTGGAGTAACTTATATTTTTGAATTTACAGTTATTAAAGGCACGGCAAAGATTCCTAATTGAGGGTTTCCAAGGATACCGAGAAATCCATTCATCTAGACAAGGGGTGGTAGGGGGGTTCAATTTTTTAATTTTCGTTGTATCAGTTAATAGTTACATTCGAAAGCGGGGTTATGTTTAGGGATGGATAGGGATGTATTTTTCAACAAATTCTGACATCCGCTAAATGCAGGTCGTCTGGTTTTTTTTTTAAAATTTTCTTTTTAACGGCAAAAATTCTTACGGTATTTTTTCTATTTGTATATTTAAAGATTTTGGGGGGCTGTTTAGGCGAGAATATGTTTTAACCTCATTTCTAAAAAAAAAAAATTTTAATATTTAATATACTATATTTCTTTTTAAAACCAAGTAAATGTATTAGAATTACTTACAGTATGTAAAATTATTTTTTCTTATCGAGTATAAGTATGTATATTGCCAGATTATTTTTTTTTATGTAAACTTTATGACAATGACGGCAAAGATAGCTAAATTATTTCACTAATTCAGTAAACTTTTATTTTTTATAAATTTAGTAATATATATATATATATATATATATATATATATATTTATATATATATATATATATATATGTTTGTGTGTGTATGTCTGTGTCTGTGTTTGTGTGCGTGCGCGCATGTGCGTGTGAGTGTGTGTGATAACGATTTATAAATATTTTTATATCAAGGAGAATATTTTGGGAAAATATGGCCAAAGCTTTCGTGTGACGCCTTTTCTCCAAAAGGATGAAAAGCGTCCGTATAATAGTGTGTGTGTTTGTCTGTATGTCTGTGGGTGTGTAGTTATGTATGTGAATGTGTGTGTGTGTGTGTGTGTGTGTGTGTGTGTGTGTGTGTGCGTGTGTGTGATGGGAGAGAGAGATACTGTCAGTGAGAGACAGTAATCGTGAGAGGAAATGTCTTTTCGCATATGTGTGCGTTCAAAGAAAAGTGGTTTATAGAATCTAATCGGGAGTTGTGTATAATTTACGAGAATCCAAACGCTAACCAGGAGAAGGCAATTGTGATTCAAAATCTCTCCTCAAGCAGGGGGGAGCGGCGATATATTTTCCTTTCGCATCGATTGGGAAAAACAACAATATCAGACAGGCAATAAAACGTAGATGTGTTTTATTGTCAAAAAAATATCTTTAAAATAAAGAAATTGCTTCTGGTTTTATAATTGTGTAAATATTCTATCGTATGTAGATATCACTAAAAATATATATTAGAAAAAAAATGCGAAGGAAAATGACTTGAATGAAGCCAGTAAAGTCTGGAAATAAAAAAAATGGGAATATAAATTCGGAAAAACATAAAAAATGCAGAAATAAAAGGTAAAAGCTTTTTCAGAGAATAGAAATATTATTATGAAGAAAATAGAAAAGAAATATTGTGAAGGTAAGTAATATCAATTTGTAAATACAGTCAGCAGTAAGAGTAGAAAAAGTAGATGAATTTGTTGATAGAATGACAAGAATGTATATATATATATATATATATATATATAGAGAGAGAGAGAGAGAGAGAGAGGAAGAGAGAGAGTGAGAGAAAGAGAGAAGGAGAGATAGATAGATAGATAGATAGATAGAGAGATAGATGTTCTAACAGACTGCAAAGGAAATTGAAACGGAGTGAAACGAAAATAAGAGTAAACAATGATGGAAGTAAGTATAACGTATATGATATGTTAAGGGAATTAGTATTAAAATATTAATAATTTGAATTTTCATTATTTACACAGACGCGCACGCAAATATACTGACATGTAGATGCATAAAGACAAGTACACACACACCTATATATATGCGTATATATAGACAGACAGATAGCTATCGATCAATTTAGATAGATAGATAGATAGATAGATAGACTTGAGAGAAATGGCAGAAAAGGTTCGGCTCAACAAGGAAGGAATCACATATTTAGTCATTGTACAATATTTTAGGTTGTCGATTACTTCCTTTTTACATTGTTTTGCCAAAAACCCTATTTATATTATTCTGAGGATATGCCGACATTTATAAGCTAATGTTTACCATCTGACTTTACGAATTAAAGAATTTTTCTATCAGTATTTGTCTCATATTTATTAATAAAATTATAACTATTTATTAGAAATACTTACGATAACACGTGTCTTGTACTTGAATTTGTATACACTCAGGAGATGTTCTATTCTATTCGAAATAATTCTATTGCTATGGTCCTAGAGAACATATAAATTTAGAATGTGACATTTTTTTAAGTCACAGGGAAGCTATGGCACGAGAGTGGGAAAATATAAATTTAGAATGTGACATTTTTTTAAGTCACAGGGAAGCTATGGCACGAGAGTGGGAAAATGTTGGAATAAACTATTCTTATAGACAACTGCATCATGCCGATTAAAATAGCACATAATAGTACATAAAGTACAAATGTGTTTTATTATTTCATGTTCATGTTTGCTATAAGTCATTCTATTGCTTAGATATGTCATAATCTTGGTTAGACACTAATTAAAAGTATTTATTTGTTTTGCTGCTTATTTATTGTTCATCTCTTTATTATATTTGATGTATATTGAAAATAATATATCATCATTGACAATGTTCTTAATATCTCTTTTTATATAAAGTAAAAGTATTATTCCTGAACAGAGATTTAAATGCACATTAATTTTCTATAAAACTGTAAAAAGTTGTGATAATATTTGGTATTGTTATTATGACAGTTTCGTCTGTTTTTTTCTGTATTAAAATTTAACGGTTAGTGATATATTTTCTTCGGTGCATTATTTTCGATTACCCTTAAAAATATCTAATCACATTTATAAAATTATGCTTTTCTATCTTTTAAAGCGAAAATTTACTTATTTGTTTGAGGTGCGGAAACGTTTTTTTCAAGTTCGTCTTCTGTATTTATTTGTTTGTATAAAAAAAAAGCATTTACACTTTTCTCTTCGAGATTTACGTTCATATTCCTCTTCTTTTGCGCACGCTTTAGAAACTATCATCAGTTTGCTTTGTTATTAATAATTCTGTATGTTTAGCTGCTTACATCTATGCACACCCTTGTGCAAGTTAATTGAAACAAGGTCAGTTTCCTTTCTTTCACCATACGCTTAGTTTTAGACCCACTGTTATGACAGGGTGCAATCGACTTTTATTTTTCCTATTGATTAGGTCATTTGCAGTGGTGCGCAGTAATATGAATCTATTTTCGGGGAGTATTATGTAATTTATTTGGCCTCGAAAAATATTACGTCATCCGTGATTGCATCAGATTTTCATCACACCTAGACACTATTGTCTCGACTGTCTATTAGTTGTCCTACATCCATTGTCTGCGATGGGTGTTACTCCAAGTTAGTGTACGAAAATTGTAATGCTGCGCGAACATACTGGCAAGCCTTACCAGTGAGAAAATCAAAGTACTGTAGATTGGCCCGGAAACTCTCCTGATTTAAATCCAATCGAGAATCAGTTATCAGTCTGCAAGACACGACTTCGTGGAATGGACATACCTTTCACTGAAAAATACGAACATTTTCACTGAAAAATACGAAAAGATATTTCACTGAAAAATACGAAAAGAAGTAAATAACAACGGCATTATTCGTTTTTTTCTGTTCAATTAATTTGCACAAGGGTGTAGTTGTCAATTTTAATTTCGTGTTTGTTTTTATTTTGGTTATCAAGAAGTATAAAACGTTTCCATAATTCCCAGCTAAATCTCGCTGATATTATTTCGTTTTTCTTTCTTTGTTTTTCATATCTTCGTTTAGCTGAACTAAATTTGATTCTTCTTTTCATTTTCAATCACTTGTCCTGTCTTTGTTTGATAAACTACCGCAGACCTATAACGATATATTCTCAAAAATGTCATATGGCACGAATAAATGTTAATCTGAAAAGCCCGTATTAATAAATAAATAATAGGACTATATGTTATTTGTTAGGTTTTCTTTGCAACTATAAAACCTGTTTACATTTCTATGCAGGTTAATGATAAATGCGTGATCAAATTGTCTATTAATATATTCACGCTCAGCAAGCAACGCTTTTAAATTTTGCTGGAAATGAACTGATTTTACATCTTATTCTAGAATATATATTTCTTACAAGGACGAGAAACATATTTTCCTGGAATTTTTGATTTATTGTAATTACAGTTGTATGAATGAGGTTAGCTCGTTAACGACTTCGTCGAGGTTTACACAAAAATCGGATTATTGTGGGAGATTCCATGTGTACGTTTAGGAAACTTATCGTTAAAAATTACATTTCTTCGCAGAAACAAAGAGTTTAATTTAGCTTCGGATAAACCAGAAAGTTTAATGGCAGAACTCAGAAAGAAAAAACAAAACAATGAAAAATTACAGAATCAGATACATATACACAGAATCCACAAAGAGAAGCATTCATTTGTATGTGCATAACAAACATAGAACAGCTACCTTTTAAAAAAACTGTGTCTATCTAATTGCATATATATATATATATATATATATATATACTTGTGTGTGTGTGTCATTCGCAGACAGAACTGTTTCGCTGTATCACAGCTCCTCAGTGCAACTAGACATCTGAATGCTTCAAGCCAGTACCGAAACCCGATCAATTTCGTGTCAGTCAGAGTTTCTATCACTGAGCTATCATCATTCAGCAGAGAGAAACAGCTAATTCTAGCGTATTGTTTTTGGTACAATCACTGAAGTTAAGCAATGTCAAGCCTGATCAGAACTTAGATGGGTGACCGCTTGGGAATACAGGTGTTGTAAACTTTAATGTGCGGTTTGTCTAATGGATAACGGCCTGCAATTTGAAAACGGAAAGAGAGTTCCAATTTCATTTATACGCAAGAATTCACGTCTCTCTTCAACTATTTATAAATTAGTAGAACTTGTATTCGTAAATCCTTATTATCTCCGAATAATTCTTCCAATCCAAAAATATTTCCTGCCTTTAAATGATTTGCAAAAGATTGGTAAGCCGTAAAAAATCAGTCGAGCTATAAAAAAACTGTCTCCATTCAAAACCTCATGATTGCAGAGCCGCCTACATCTGGGTGTCGACATCGTGGTGAAAATGGTTCTAAAGAGTCTTGTATATCCTAATATTTAACCCATTGAAGGGGGAAGAGTTTGATTCATGCCTTTAATAAATGCCTTAGCCAGAATCTGAACGGAACTCTCTTAAACAGTGACTAGACATCGACTCACTAAATTCAGATTCAGAGACTATATCATAAGTACGTAAAAATAGATGAGAGCTATTAAATAAAGGAAATGAATTGCAAGTTTGTTTGATTCTAGTCTACTTCATCAGATTATAATAGTTTTGATCAGAAGCAAACAACCAATGATCGAATTTATTTTAATTAATAATTTTCAACTTCGGTCACATTCTCAACGGTAAGATGTCGCTTTCCTCCGTCTTTTCTATACATATTTCATGACAATTGTTCCAAGGAGTTCTCCATCATTGTACCTCGAATGCATGCGTACTACTCGATTAGCAAGCAGGTTTTAAAAATTTAATGTGGAAATAGCTAGAGATAATAGAGTAAATAGCTAGAGATAATAGATATAGTAGATTAAATAGCTAGATAGATGAAACAGCTAGATATAATAGATAAAACAAAAGAAATAGCTAGATATAGATATAATAGATATAATAGATGAAAAGCTAGAGTTAATAGATATAACAGATGAAATCGCTAAAGATAACAGATATAATAGATAAAATAGCTAGAGATAATAGATATAGTAGGTGAAATAGCTAGAGATAATAGATATAAAAATGAAACCGCTAGAGATAATAGATATAATAGATATAACAGATGAAATACCTAGATGTAGATATTATAGATATAATAGATGAAATCTCTAGAGGTAAAAGATACAATAGATGAAATAGGTAGAGATAATAGATACAATAGATGAAATCGCTAGAATATTTATATAATAGATGTAACAGACGAAATAGTTAGATATAGATATAGTAGGTGAAATCGCTAGAGATAATATATATAATCGATGAAATAGGTAAACATTTTAGATATAATATGTAAAATCGCCAGTGATAATATATGTAATAGATGGAATAGCTGGAGCTAATAGATATAGTAGATGAAATAGCTAGAGATATTATATATAATAGATATAACAGATGAAATAGCTAGATATAATAATAGATATAATAGATTAAATAGCTAGATATAATCGATATAATAGATGAGGTCGCTAAAGATTATAGATATAATAGATGAAATAGCTAGAGATAATAGATATAATAGATATAACAGAGGAATATCTATAGATATAAAAGATTAAATACCTAGCGATAATAGATACAATACATGAAATAGCTAGATATAATATATATAATAGATATAACAGATGAAAAAGATAGATATAGATATAATAGATATAATAGATGTAATAGCTAGAGATAATAGATATAATATATGAAATCGCTAAAGATAATAGATATAATAAATGAAACAGCTAGATATAGATATAATAGATTTAAGAGATGAAATATCTAGTTATAGATATAATAGGTATATTTGATGAAACCGCTAGAGATAATAGATATAATAGATGAAATAGCTAGAGATAATAGATATAAAAGATGAAACAACTAGATATAATAGATATAATATAAGAAAAAGCTTGATATAAGCATAAATTCTCTTCTCGTCTGTGGAACGCCCTTCCGGTTTCCCTCTCACATTTTTTTTCTTTTTATGTGCCATGTCCTTTCAGGACGGAGGCGATTATGGCTCTCCACTTCCCTCGATCCGTTGCAGTTCTCAACAAGTTCCTTACTTCTGCTTCCTCTCCCAGACCACGTTCTGTCATCCACTTGCTTAAGTCCGCCAGGTATGTTGCGCGTTGTTTTCCCTTGTCTCTCTTTCCCTCTATTCGACCTGTGAGGATCAGATTCTCCTGGCCCTCCTTCCCAGAAACTTCAGCTGCCTCTTCCTGATATTAAGTATGCCCCCTCCTTGTCTGCAGTCACTCTATTAATTTAAAATCAACATTTATCGCCATCTTCTGTCAATCAGAAGTCTTTTCCTTTCTTTCTCCTCATTAATATATTTGCATTATTTTTCACCCTCTGGATATTCTTGCGTCTTAGTGGCATTATCGCCTTCCTTGGGGTGATATTATTGAAATATATTGATAATATATTAGACTACTGATTTACTTTCGGCTAGTGTTTAATCTTGCTTGTAATTTAATTCGTTTTTTTATATTTTACGTGTAAATCTTTTATAAGACGACTTAGTTCAATAGGAAATAACTCCATAAGTCGACCTTTTTATATAACTTTTATATAAATAGCTGCTGCGACCGACTATGTTTTTCGTATACGCATCAAGTTATGCCAATTTCAATATTTCTATAGGGCGACAGACAAACAGAAGAAAAAAAAACTATTATGTAAATAAGAACTTCCATATATTGCCTTTTAATTCATCCACCACTAACTGATCTTTAATTTCCGTTGCAGACATTTCTTCCGTAAAAAGAGGCTAAACGGTTTTTGCTAGAAGATATATATATATATCTATGAGTCATTTCTGTCATTTTGGGAAATGTAACATAAAGCTTAAACACATCAGTTTCGCAGAAGTGTGTTCGCCGGCAAGTTGATTGGCATACCGAGGCGTTTATGAGGAGTCACGAAAATGCTTAATAGTGCGTTAAGATTTAATTGCACTGGGGCGAAGCAAGAGTAAAAGAATATGGGTAAATTGCCCGGAGAACCTGGCTTGGTGACAATTTTATTAGTTCACGTCAGTCGTTAAATCAATAACGGCATTGATGATTTAATATATTAAGTAAACTGATTATTGAGGGAAAATTTAAAACTGTAATTAATTAGTATTTTTAGGACAAAGTGTTTAAAAAAAAATATGCAATGAGGTAAGATTTCTTTGTGGAAATATCGTCCCATAGTAAGCCCTCTTTCTATTTGAAATGTGTCATGTGTCTGATGTGAGTAATTAAATATATATAATAAAATCCATTACTCGTAGTTTAAGTTAATAATGTATTTTGATTCGGAGCCGCTTCGATCTACTCTTTTTATACTAAACATGTAATAGTTTGAAAAAAATGGCTGAGAAGGCGAGCTATTATTATGTTCTCTGACGGCGTATACATTCCACCAAATAGATCATAAAACACTACAATGGCAAACATGCTAATCATATTCTCTTTTATGCAGATCTGTACGAGGAAATGAAAGGTTTGTAAACATTATCGGAATACATGTTGCCTTGATATCGTGGCATGTATTTGCTATGAAATAGTCGAAGTTTTTACATCAAAGGAAGCAAATGCACTATAAATATTTTTTATCCAATCTATGCGTGTAAGGGCTTAAATCCATTTGAAATGAAGGCTCATTTTTGATGAATTTGTCCTATTATTTGAACTTACGTTCATTTCAAACTGTAAACCGTCAACAACCTAAATATCATACTGGTTATTACGTTTTTAAGTTATTCCAAGATGGCCGAAAGAGCTCAAGGCATGATACATAAATTCGACAAGTTTTTATCCAAGTGTAATATCTTTTACAGAAGAATATCATCAAAATACTTAACATTCTCTTTAACGCATGACACATGCAGAGAACTGCAAATATATTCTGTATATTGGCTGGAATTTATCAGATATTTCAATTTGTTTGAAGATCACACTTCTTAAGCTAGAAAATTTGAACATGCATAGATATAAATAAAACTGTATTGAAATCTCTGATAATGGTTAAAGAAAGCCCAATAGATCGCAACAGACAATGAAAAATTTATGTTAAAGTATTCTCCAGAAAATAAATTTTTCTCATATATATATATATATATATATATATATATATATGATAAAAAATATTTTTATGCTACATTTATGGGTAAAAGTTGTAGATATCACTTATAGCGTATGTGAATATGAAATATACATGAACACTGGGGTCAACAGCAAGCAGGGACAATCTGTTTCATGCTTGAACGCAATCTTCAGGATGGCCTGAAGATTTCGATCAAGCATGAAACAGACTGTCACCGCTTGGTGTTGACCTCAGTCTCCTATTATATATATATATATATATATATATATATATATATGTATAGAGAGAGAGAGAGAGGGAGGGATAGAGACACAGAGTGAGAGAGAAAGCTAGATAGATAGAAAGAAAGGCAGATAGAGAGAGAGAGAAAGGGAGACAAAGACACACACACACACACACACACATATATATATATATATATATATATATATATATATATATATAGAGAGAGAGAGAGAGAGAGAGAGAGAGAGAGAGAGATGATTTGGTGTTAATGTATATGTCAGGAAAATTTCGAGAACGTTTCTTGTCAATAACTTTTATAGAATTTATGTTGTTCTTTCATTTTTGTCTTCATCTTTTTTATTATATCGGCATATCATCTGTATCTTCTGCACAGACATTTTTTATTCTTTTCCTCAAGGATGTATGCATTATTCATTACTGACTATAAAGTTTTAAGAGTTTTCGCATTTGAGTGAATGATGTGTTACCATTTTTAAAGGCTTTGTTATTCTGACCAAACTACTCATACATACCTTAGATGGGCCAGCCCACGCATTTTGGGTTGCTTAGCCTGAAGGTCTTCTTCCGTCTTTCTCTTAAAATCGATGCTACTATGAATGTCTCTCGTGTATAATAAAACGAATACGAAATCGTTTTTTTTTTGTTACAGACTATGGAATGCAAAAACATGAAGAAGGCAGTAGATTAAAACCGCCAAAATTATGAGGCATAACAGATATGATGAGCATTCACTTTCTCTCAAGTTTCACCAAAAAACATTCAAAGCATTATTCTTCTTTAATAAACACTAAATTAAAACACGGTCTCGGCTAAAATTAAAGGCACCTCTTGTACAGCATAGTAATGAGGAATGATAATTTTGAAGAACTAACTTTGAATTCCTCAATTCCCTCCAAGGAACATCAAAACCTAACTTTAACTCTGATTCCGGCTGTAAGTCTAATTCCGGTTTAGGCAGAATGTCAGATTTGAGCTGAAACTCCGATTTGGTTCGAAATTCTAATTCAGCTCGACAATTGAGTTCTTCAAATCGCAAACACCGTGGAAATTCAATTGAGTTGAACTCTTCAAAATACAAATTCTGCAGACATTCAAAACTTCACACTACGAAACCTCTCATTTGAACTCTGATTCCTTGGCATTTTGAAAAAATAAAAAAGATTTTCTCAAATCACAGTCTTGGTGATATCTTAAACTGAATTGAAAACATTTGTTTTTAATTCAAGAAGTGATTGTCTTATTTTAAACTCAATATAAATTAAAAAACTTTTAAAATCACTATTTTTTCAGTTATTTTAAAATTTGAATTTTTATCTATTTCCATCCTATCGGACCCAAATCTCAATGTTGAATATTCAATCATCAGATAAATGGTAGATTTTCAATCTTGGTATCATCCCGATTCCAGAAAGTTATATGTTTATGTAGAGCAAAAGGGTTTCAGACACACGGGCAGACAGACAGTATTTGCTATTTATTTATTTAGATAGAAGTATTAAAAATGAACAGCAAATCCTCGAACAAACACTAGCGCGCATTAGATTTTCTCCATGAAGTCAATTTTATTACTGATCAATGTTTTTACAATAAAATACATTTAATACTATGTCAAGATCAAATACGATGCTCGACACAAGAGCGTTTCTAAATGCACCATTAATATATGTAGAAATGTCATTTAGGAGTTATACGAGTTTAATTATTTCTAATTTTTCACGTGAAATTTTTTTGTTCAAAATTTGAGATGCGTTTCTGGAAAATAATCAAAGAAAATGACACGAGAATTGAAAAAAAAAGCAAACTTTTAAAGGGATTTGAAATCACACTTGTCTTGAGTTATTCAGTTATATTATTTTCTTGGAATCTTCCGTAACTTGATTTCGGTTTTTAATTATTGGACTTGAATGACAATGCCTGATAGTGATCAAACCATGCAAACATATTCCTCACGTTCTTCCATCTTTCGTAACATATTAGTTTCCAGTTCTTTTTTTTTCTATCGCGTTGTGTCTACAGGAAGAATATACCCATAATAACATATAAATATTGCTGAATATTAATTGCCGGTGTTTATTTTCTTTCCGAAATATTCTACTCCTTAAAACACTATATTCTGGATATTGTCAAAACATATCTGCAAATTCAGTATTTAAATCTAGCCTCTACAAATTAGCATATTACACTGTAGATGACTACAAAAAGACGGAAAGCATGATCATCAACAAAGGTGAGCCCAAAATGCAAATTACAAGTCGGCAACACTAAAATCAAGCGGGTACAGAAATTTAAATATCTGGGAAAATTTCTAACGGAGGACGGAAATTGCGTCAGTGAGATAAGAAGACCTATAACCAAAGGTGCATTCCAGAAGCATATTACGTGACAATAAAGTTTCGTTGGGAAGAAATAAATGAGTACTGAACTGTTACATGATATCTATCCTCCTGCGTGGCAGCGAATGTTGGACAATATCCTCAAAGAGGAAGAAGAGACACGAAGCAAGAAAAATGTGGTTCTACAGAAGGATGCTGAGGATAACCGAGACTGGACATGTGAGCAACGAATACATAATATCAGGAAGAGTCAGGGGACATTTGTGGGAGACGTAAGGAGGGCTTGGAAAATCAGATACTCACTGAACAGATAGAAGGAAAGAGAGGCGGGGGAAAACAACGCGTCACATACGTAATGGGCTTGAGAAAGTGGATGACAGAACAGTTTCTGGAAAAAATAACAAAAAAGACAAAACTTATTAAGAGCTACAAGAGACAGGAAGGTGTGCAGGGCCATGATCGCCTACGTCCTGAAGGGACATGGAGCATAAAAGAGGAAAGGAGAAGATGTGTCTATAGCGTTTACTATAGAAATGAAAAACATCAGTCGGCGCATGAAAGTAATATAATTAATAATATGAATATAATTTTAATTCATATATGGATCCGAAATGGTTATAATTAGAGCCATTAAGACAAAGAAATATCTTTAGTAAGCCTCAAGCCCCAATGCCAATTTACAATTTGTTATGGGACCTGACCTATAACGACAGAGTGAACTCTTCCTGATACTATGATTACTGCGCCTCTCAAGAGAGAGGGAGGAGACGTCAGCAGTCTCTGACTGTGTGCGACTTCTGTCGAACTCTCTGCTTTGGCAGAAAGGAACCCGGACGAGGCTTTGCCGAAGGGCAAAGTTTCGTCCGGGGAGGTAGACAGTCCCTGAATCCGTTTATACGGGTTCTAAATGGGCATATTTTTGGCCGAGCTTACGGGCTCGGAGAACTCACATTAAGCCGGCCTTGTGCCACATGCGACCCACGTGGGAGGGTTGTTAAATATCGAGACGGAATCGAGTCGAGCCAATAGTAGTCCACTCCAAACCAGACTAACAGTCATACTAACACCTTTCACATCTTGTATTATTATTCTGTATAATATATCTTTGTTAATTCTAGTCTTGTGTTCGTGTTGTTCTTCCTTGGTCCTAACCTTGGACCATAACACAATCATAATCTCTTAAATTCATCAGGAAAATAAATGTATGTTACTAGCGAGGATAATAACATCGACTCATAAATTTACAAATTATCAGTCAAGATATATACTAGTGTTTCGAGTTTTAGCTTTGAGGACAAAAGTGAATTAACAAGTTGTAGGCTAGCTATTTGATTTTCCGTGGCTTATTGGTAAATTTTGTCAAACATAATTCATAATTTAAATATCTGAGATATAATTAATTAAGGATTTAATTAATTCCATATCATGCGCCTAATTGAATATAAATTATTAATTACCATCCATGTCACAAAGGAAATATACTGTAAGGATTATGACACAAAACGAATTTTTTTGTAACCTATATCTTTAGATTTTGAAAACGATATTAGCCAAGTTATCCGTGAGATATCCTGGTTTTCTCCTCAATGAATGGATCACTGGCTAGCCGTAATAAGTATTTACCCCGTGGAAATATATCGAATGAATAGAATTTACATACATACGAAGCAGATATGTTTCGATAATCACTCCAAGAAAACTAAGGAAAAGAATCATCTATATTGAGAGGATATGTTACTTCTAAAATCAATATGTTATATTCTAGCCGCGTAAGGACATCCAACACACCAATTTTTATCATTTTTATGCATAATCTTTCAGTTGTCAGCTGTGAATTCATATCAAGATACACATATTTTTATATTTTAATCACTAGATTCGACGTTCACGTGCTATATTTGGTTAATAAATAATGATACTTTTGTTTGTTCCTTAAGAATGAAGCATCTTTCCAAGAGACAGATCAATGCAAATATGGAGTATTGCTAACATATCTGTCCCAGAGCTGCCCAGTCCCCACTTGTCTTGATAGAGTTCAAAAGTGTTAACACGTCCTACTGGGCAATGAATTATTTTCCGCCATACAACCTCTTTCCAACAGACGAAACGCTGTGAAACTCGCTGCTTTATCGCTACATCCACGGCATATGTTCTGGCGAGATACACAACCCGTGACTTTTATAACTGGGCCCCGCCATACCACGTACGTAAGAGTGAATCATCCACATTCCTTTCGTATTCTGCTAGTAAGAAATAAGTTCCATTCGGACAGCATCTTCGCACAAAACTGTTATTTTGCGGAACTGACCTCCTGACAGGATATTTTTTCTCAATCACTACAATGTTGTCTTCTTCCAGTTCAAGGTTAGATCTTTCATGCATTGCTCCATCAGCTTTATTTCTTGCCCGTTCATACGCTCATTCAAAACTAACATCTACTTTGAGTGGATTTTGGGACTTTTGGGGGTGAACATTAGTATATTGTTTTGCTAGTGTTGAAAAATCTATGAAAATATTAATGAACTGTGAAATTCATTGCTTAATAAATAATAAGATTAATAAGAGAATATAAAATATTTAGAAGAGGTGATCTTCTAAGCGTGGTTTAGATGTGACACATAGTTGAAATTATGTTTGTGTACAAAAAGTCAACATCATCAGATTATCTATTGGAATACTGGTCCGTTATCCGAGGGAAGAGTCAGAGACGAATATGTCTCTGACTACTGAGAGTGCTTCCTCCGTGGGTACCTTAGTGAACAAACTCACTACGTCCAAGCTGACTATCTGCTTGGACAGGATGGGGAGGTATCTTTGATTATTTCTACGAAATGGGCGGAGTTTCGGACATATGAAGGTGACATTCCGATCAATGGTTCCATTGTATCTACAAGGAAGCGACTCAGAGAGTGGCACACAAAGCATTGGCAACTAACAATCGGCCTGAGCGGAATATATCTATCTATCTATCTATCTATCTCTCTCTCTCTCTCTATCTCTCTCTCTCTCTCTCTCTCTCTCTCTATATATATATATATATATATATATATATATATATATATATATATATATATATATATATCCGTCAATGTATGGGCGTGTGGCCGAGTCGTTAGAACATTCGCTTTCTGATCTCACCACGGTGCATTTGTCCTGACGCTATCGGTCTGGATGGGGACGAGCCCAGCGTGCGGCACATTTGGAAAGTGCCTGAAAAACCATACCACGGGTTGACAGAAGCCTTGTGAATGAAATTGGGTAGACGGAACACATGGGGGCCGTCGAGAGCTTTGCTCAAACGAAGTCATATGTCATTGAGTTTGAGTGTGCTGTCGCTGTTCAGATTGTAGATCATGCTAGATAAGACACTCTCTCCTAGAGAGTAACTAAGGTCTGCACAGCAGGTTGGCTCTGTGATTATTGAACAAACACAAATGTGCCTGAGCTAGAGTCTTCAATAGGGATTGGATAGCCAGCCGCCCTAGTTGACGGGTATCCTCGAATACGAGTGACCAGCTATTATTATCATGTATGTATACTGAAAGACATATTTGTTCAATTTCACTCATTCCGACACATAATATTAGATTGGGACAATGCATTTTCACCCTTTCTATTCATCATCGCCTGTGATTAGCAGCAGTTAGCTCCAAGTCAAAACGTAAATTTGTGCACTGAATGCTGTAATTAAATATTTTAAAAACGGCTAGAAAATTTTGTAGTAGACGGATATGTTAAATCAAAAACCTGGAACAGCTGACCAAGATAAATTTAGTTTAATAGAAATAGGTAAATCCAAAAACAAAAATGAATCATACAGAGAATAAAATAAACGTAAAAGTCAATACCTTGTTTAAATTCCTCTCTCTCGGCAAATCTTTAAAGAGGACTGAAACATATGCACATTGATTAAAACAAGAAACACCAACATCTTTCAAATGAAAACAAGTTCTTCCTTCCTGCTTTCCTTTACTAAAAAGTCATGTACTTGTCGCGTCCTGTCTGCTATCAACGCACTGCTTTCTGGGTGTCATATGTTGTTAAGATTGTGTCAGCCGATATCAAATCTTGATAGAGTTTATAAGTCCCTTAGGATAGCGTGGCTGTGAATGTCGAATAACTTTTGGTGACAAAACACATAAATAACATACGCCCGTTTCTATTTTTGTGTACGTTCCAAAGACATTGTTGTCCGTATCCAGGCGGTTTTCACCCAGGATAATTTCAGGATTGTTCTAGCACCAAAATATAGATTCCTAGCAATTCGAATAAATCCCCCTGTGCTACCTTATTATAATCTATAAAATGTACATACTTCAGTATTTTTGCTGTTCTCTCTCTTCTTGTCATGTGTATTTGTGTATGTGTGCGTAAACAAGTTACATAAGTGCAAAGATATAAACATTGTCTATCCTACCCCCCCCCACACACACACAGACACACACTTAATTTGTTAAATTAAGTTTGAACTATTGTATCTCAGAATGGATTAAAGATATCATATTGGAATTCTACGAGACTTTTATAAGACTACTGGATTCTACTTTGAGCAGTAAGAGAGTATAATTATTCTCCAAGCTTAACAGCGGAAGTAACATGAAATCGATCACAAACGAAAATGACATGTTCGTCATTAATTAATAATAGCTAAGGATCGGAAGTTCATGGAGAATTAATATAGAGTTCATATATATATATATATATATATATATATATATATATATATATATATATATATATATATGATCCTGGAATATATGCAATGTAATTGGCCCTGATCTGTCATCTCGTCTGCAGTCGCTCTCTCACAGACGCGACGTTGCCTCGCTCTGTCTTTTTTACAAATACTTTCACGGTAATTGCTCCGAGGAGCTGCTTTCGCTGGTTCCTAGGGCTCATGAATTTAAACGTCCTACGAGGCTGGCATCCCGTTCCCACCCCTTCACCGTTGAAACTGTTAGATGTAGACGTCTCTTCTACTTCAATAGCTTCATGTCTCGCACATCTCGCCTTTGGAACTCCCTTCCCTATTCCTGTTTCCCTGACAAATACAATCTCCATTTAAGTGTAACGTCAATCGACATCTCCAGTTGCCTTGATCTATCCACTTCCCTTCTCCACATCCTTTCACCTTTCATTCCTATCTGCTCTCGCTCCAAATCTGCTGTAACCCCCTTGCCTTGATCGATCCACTATCTTTCTCCACATCCTTTCCTCTACCACTCCTATCTGCTCTTCCTCCAAACCTTCTGTAACCCCTTGCGTGCTAGTGGCCTCCAGCCTTGCTTGGGGTGATATGCTTAAAAAAAAAATTTCAAGATGATCTTCCTACTCTTTAAACTTCTAAGTTTTTGTCCTGGAGTAACAAAGTGACTGACAGGTTTCACGAACAATTTAATTTTCAAGTCTTTTACATCGTTCTTTGGGCAGAGAAAGCTGAATCTCCGCTCCCACGTGCCAAACGTGTTATAGATTCATTTGGATCTTTTCTCATTGTTCTCTTTAGTTCTAAGTTGAAATGATGATCTCACTTGCTTTTTTTGACCTCCTGTTCCAGTTTTCCTCTCTACTATTCATTCTTTTTTTTAATTATTTACCATTCTCTTGTTCGTTCTTGAAAGGAAGTTGAAAATGGAAGGCAGAGTATGAATATTGGTACCATTATTATCATTTATTATCATTGATTGTCTTAATGATGTTTTCCTCTCACCATTTCTCAGTTGTAAATATATAGTGGGGCTGACACAAAACGATTTTAACATCTTCGGAATAACTCAGAGTGTTTTTCAATGATTCTTACGACAAATAGTGTCAACCAGGCTAAATGTCAAATCTGAAAGCCCGGAAAAAGCAACTGAATTTGTTTAGTATTTTTTGTGTTTAGATATTAAATATTTTGTCGGGTTGACAATTATGCTGTTACACCCGGCTGCGTATGTTTAGTCTCACCAACGTAACACATGTTGCCCGATGAACTGTAAAAGAGGAAACGCGTCATAATTTGTTTCCGTATTGCCATACGTGTGTTTGTATGTATGCAAACTCGAACGAGGCTATAGTATAAAGGTATCGGCTCGTAAAATCTGGAAAAGGACATTAGATGTTTGATAGATAAATGAGTAAAGGAAATGACAGGGAACATTAAGGAAAGGAGCAAAAAGCATTATATATATATATATATATATATATATATATATATATATGCTTTTCGCATCGGTGGCCTGACGATTGCATCTAGCATGAAACAGATTATCGCCTCTAAGTGTTTACTTCTATGTTCATTTTTACATATATATATATATATATATATATATATATATATATATATATATATATATATATAAAGAGAGAGAGACAGAGAGAGTGAGAGAAAGAGATAGATAGATAGATAGATAGATAGATAGATAGATAGATAGATAGATGTTGCGTCAGAGATTACAAGACTACCGATCAGTGCCAAATGAAATGATACCGACGATGACTATATCGTAAGAAATCAATATTTTAATGAGCTTTTTTGCACGCGGAATATGCTAACGTTCTTTGTCTTTCGTAATCATCAAATTTGCTAATCATTAAATGGAAGGGGATTAGCAAGAAAACAAATGTGGTTTTGGATTTTATTTTCACTCTAGATGTGCATCAAATGTTCTGTTTTAGTAAAGTGATTTAAATTAATTGTTTGCCAAGTTTAACGTACAAATCATAGCAATTAGATAACAGTGTATTTGCTGGCAATCATGGAAAGTGCAAGTTAACGCTAAAATTGAAATAAAAATAACTGAATTAAAAGTGATTGAACTCTTTCAAGTTAGCTTTCATTTTGTAGAGTAATTGGAAACATTTCTTAAAATGCATTATTCTATTCCAATGCACAGAAGAGATAGTCAATTGGCACAATTGTGTGGGTCTGTTTTTACTATACTTTTGCTTATTCATAATAAACACTTGATTGAATCGATGGCTAAGAAATAGGTTATCTTACACTGACATCATTTAATATACAGAAAAATGCATTGGAAGTTAAAGTTGGATTGATAGTTTTAATTGTAGAATTGGAAGATTGAATGTTTGCTTACAAATATGCGTTTATAACAATAGATTTTCTGCGATCAATTCAATCATTCTTGTCAGTAGTTCAGATGATTGATTAAAATTTACTGATCTACTTTGACCTTCCAAAAATATTGAAGATTAAATATATATATATATATATATATATATATATATATATATATATATATATATATATATAGTCATATATTCGAAAATTATAACATAGATATGTTATACAATCACTACAAATATAGCCATTTTGTTTCAACACTTCTGGTGTCTGATCAAGTGATGGCGTTGAAAAGACACCAGAAGTGTTGAAACAAAATGGCTATATTTGTAGTGATTGTATAACATATTTAAGTTATAATTTTCGAATATATAATTGTATTTGCTCTACTCTGTATTGAGCACTCATTTAAGAATAGTATGTGTTGGTTATTGGAAATTATTCCGTATACACCAATCATATACTTGGGTATATATATATATATATATATATATATATATATATATATATATATATATATATAGATAGATATATATATACATATACATATATATATATATATATATATATATATATATATATATTGAAGGATCTTCCATAAATATTGAACATTTTTAGTTCTATTTTTATAATATATATATATATATATATATATATATATATATATATATATATATATATATATGTAGAGAGAGAGAGAGAGAGAGAGAGAGAGAGAGAGAGAGAGAGAGAGAGAGAGAGAGAGTTCATAAAGTTCGTGTGCACTTAAAAAAATTATAACTTTATTTGCATTTGCGATAGAAATAATTTGTAAAATTGATTAGAAAGTATATATTTTTTTAAAGCTTTTATTGAAATTTTATTTCAGTTTCCACATGTCCTCCATCATTAGCAATACAAAGGATAATACGATTTTGCAGTTCACGGAAAACATTTGCCAACTGATTTACAGTAATGCCTGAAATCACAGTTATTTTAGCTATACTTAAAACGAGGTACATTAAACTTTACAACAATTTTTACAGATTGTTTCTATAGCAGATACAAATAAAGTTATAAATTTTTTAAAGTGCACACGAACTTTATGGACAGCCTGTACATATATATATATATATATATATATATATATATATATATATATATATATATATATATATATAATGAATGTGTGTATTTGCGTACACACACACACATATATATATATATATATATATATATATATATATATATAGAGAGAGAGAGAGAGAGAGAGAGAGAGAGATAGATTGATAGATAGATAAATAGAGAGAGACAGTCAGACAGACAGACAGAGAAAGGGGATGAGATAATTTATTACCTCTGATATTATCTTTCGTCTTGTTGAGAAATGTATGTTTTTAGTAAATTATTTCAATTGGGTATTCGGTTCGTGTAACCTATAGCGACTATGAAAGAACACGGCATACTGAATTGGAAATAATGCCGCGTTTTTTAAGATTCCTTCTCATTTTGGCAAATACAGTCTTTTCTTCCTATAGTAACAGATTGAATAGCATAGGCTACTGTGGTCTCTTGCCTTGAAATGTTAACCAATCAAAACCATCTCTGAAGATGGGTGGGATCCTCCAGTCTGTCTTGCCCTAGAAATACCACGTCTTCTATTTCGGTATTACGCATTTAATAATTTACGACACTCCTGACGCTTTAACAATGAATGATTTAATTGTAAAGGTATTCATGCTTATGTGCTACCTGGTTCTGTAAATAAATATTGTATCCTTGATAACTGTCAAATTCTTTTTTAGAAAGTACAATATATTTGGTTTGAGCTGTTGATGATATAATCTGTCTACCTTACTTAATGTAATTATTACTTTAGTAAATATTAAGAATGTTATGTTTAAATGTATTGGATGCCAACAGAACAATATCAACATATAAAATAGTAAAATAATAATTGAAGAAAACTGACACACCAAAAAAGCTATAAGATGGATCGAACTGATAAGCTGAAGCACACAAGCTATATTGAAACTTTTCTGCCTATCGTCAGCATGACTGGTGTTGAACTCTAGGATAGCAACACACTACGACTTCATGGTCTGACATTTTCAACTGACATGAAGTAGACCAACTACATTGAAATAATTGATACATATACTACTTGCTATTTGTGATCATTGTGTCATTCAAGAAAAAAAAATGTTCTAGTGCACCCGCTTTATATCTCGGGAATCTTGACAAAATTCAAAGAAGTGGGCTGTAATGTAATTGACTCTGACAAAGTATATCGACTCCAGTCACATTCTCAGCAACGTGGAATGGCTTCCCTCTGTCTTGCCTACAAATATTTCATGGCAACATTTCTGATTATTTTTTGATGCCTCTAATACATGAACAGAACGTGCTACTAGATTGGAAATTAGGTCTTACCGTTTTATTTTTGAAATACCTAGATGCAAACGCCCCCCCTTTTCTAACAGTTTCTTTCATCGCACTTGGCACCTGTGGCACACTCTTCCTAATGATACCTTCAATCTTCTAAAATATAAATGCAACGTCAATTTTCTGTCATGTTATTGTCTTTTTTTCATTCCTCCTTACAACACTCTTTCTATTTCATCTTTCCTTTCTTGTAACCCATTGCTTCCTAGTGGCTTTATCTCCTTGCTTGCAGTGAAACTATTAAATCAAAAACAAAAAAAAAAATGATAAACAGCGAATTTTCTACTTGCTACCATTTTTGTGAAGACATTTGCATAATTATGTTTGACAGCGCAAAAATATTTTTTACGTATATCTTTTGTAGCCTATTGTTATCTTATCTCTCTGAAATCTGTCCATTGATATTCGTTCTTTTTTATTTCTATTTTCTTCTTCTATTTTCTTCGAATAATTCCTACAAAATAAACGCCATTTTTGTTTTTTTCCCTATTGTTCCACGTTACCCTTGTCGAAAGTCTTTTCTTTGACCGATGTCTTCTCAACAGTTGTTCTTTTCCTTCCTATTCATCATTGTTATGGTTTCCCCACATTGCATCTTCGTTTATCCAGCGCCTACTGCTCGCCAGAATTTCCTTTTACACGCTAACCTTCTCGTATTATTATTCCCTTACATATTTGTCGTTCTTACTTATTTCCTTTTTTCTTTCTCTTACTCACCTAACCACAAAATGAAGAAAATACTGGCTCGGACTCTCTGTTCATGATTGGCGCATATCACAGCAACAGGCTAATCTTTCATTCTTCTCTTTTAGAATGAATCACAAGTCTTACTTCCTGAGGAATTATTAGCCCAAAAACCTTCGGAGGACATGATTTCTTATCCATTGGCGAAATGTAGACACATACATACACACATTCACAAATACGCACGCCCGCACAGACACACCACTGAGACACACAGACAGACAGACAGACAGACAGACAGACAGACAGAAACACACAAACACACACACACACACACACACAAATATATATATATATATGTGATAAAAAAGGCTCAAACACTAATATTGCATGGTTATAATTTATTATATTGGAATTGCAATCACGATCCAATTCATCAGACCTACAAATTCCCAAAGCTTTATACGAAATTCTTTATACGAAAATGGCTTCTCTCCTCTTGGGAATATATATATATATATATATATATATATATATATATATATATATTTATATATATATATATATATATATATATATTGCTGAAGTTGGTAATCTTTTGTGGGCATATCTGTATCGTTTTTTCCTTTTTTATTCCTCATTCATTCCCCAATTATCATTACTCACTGTATCGGTATATTTCTTTTGCGATCATTTCTTCATAAATTGCCATAATTCATGTAATGTCACCACAAGAATTGTCTAACTGTCCCTGTCAAATCTCGAAAATATACGATCTGAAAGTCGGCTTGCTTACACATAGAAGCGGAAGTACCACAACTGAATTCTTGATACTTTATCACTGTTAAGAGCGTCGATCAATAAATCCGTAAACTGACAGAGTTACTAAGTGAATTTTGATCTAAAAGCTCACAGTATTTTATTTGATTTATGTTATCAATGTAGAAACATTTGCTTCAGTGCAATTCCATATGTTAGTCAAGAATTGTTCACAGGAAAATAAATGTATTGTTCAACATTCTGCTGTCAACATACCTGTGAACGCATCGGTATGGTGAAAGCATTTTCTCACAAATTAATTAATATTTGATAAGAAAAATGGTAAATAATAATTTTCTTAATTAATATACATTACAGATTAAAACCATGATAAATGCGACGGAATAACATATTACTGTAAGAATCTCAACGTCTCGAGAGCTCCTCTCTGCGGCTGCTCGGTCTCACGCTGTCTGCTGACCTGAGATGAAACAAATACATTGAGTCGATTGCTTCATCCACCGCAAGGAAAGTTGGTACCCTGTGCCGGGCCAGGAAATTCTTCTCCCCGGAATCGATCCTCCAAATTTACAAATCAACCATCCGCCCTTACATGGAGTATTGCTGCCATATATGGTCCGGAACCCCTTCTGTTTACCTCAAGGTTCTTGATAAGATCCAGAAACGGGTATGCAATGTAATTGGCCCTGATCTGTCTTCTCGTCTGCAGTCTCTCTCTCACAGACGCACCGTCGCCTCTCTCTGTCTCTTTTATAAATACTTCCATGGTAAATGCTTCGATGAGCTGCTATCGCTGGTTCCCAGTTTCCATGGATTCAAGCGTCCTACGAGGGTGGCATTCCGTTCCCACCCTTTCACTGTTGAAACTGTTAAATGCAGACGTCTCTTCTACTCCAATAGCTTCATATCTCGCACCTCACGCCTGTGGAACTCCCTTCCTTATTCCTGTTTCCCTGACAACTATAATCTCCAACTATTCAAGTGTAACGTCAATCGACATCTCCAGTTGCCTTGATATATCCTCTATCCTTCTCCACATACTTTCCTCTATCACTCCTATCTGATCTCGCTCCATATCCTCTATAACCACTAGCGTGCTAGTGGCTTTTAGCCTTGCCTGGGGTGAAAAGCTTAAAAAAAAAAAGGAAGAAAAAAAGTAGATCTCGAGATGTCGATAAAATAGGAATAATACTGCATCCAGTTGCTGTAAAGAGTGAGGGGTGTCGGAACCGGTCATTTAGCTGAATTATCTACACCTCCTCGAAAGCGCCCATTGAACTGGAATTTTAATTAGACTCAAAATAATTAACACTACCAATGTTGCTACATCAAGTGTCAGGAATATAGGTCTAAAACATATTGTATATTTTAATATATAAATTCCTTCAGAGTATATTATAGCAAACCACGCCAATTCCCTCCGTATTCCATCGGGGTGAAGTAAGTTCCACTCAAACAAATTCTTCTCGCGAATCAATGCCCAGTGGAACAGATTCCTAAGAGTATGTTTCCTGATCACTACCACCTTAACCGGTTCCATCTAGAGTCAACCGTCATCTTCGCCTGCTATCAGTATAAACTACTACTTAACGTAATCCTCTAACTCGAGTGGCTCGCGGACGTTGTACAGGATGGACATTACTGTAAAAAACACAAAGTTAAAACTACTCCGAAAAAATATATAAAAGAATATCGAACAATTAGAAATTCTTTAGTCGAAATTTTATACGAAAATACACGAAATCTTCTGTCTTAATTATATATATATATATATATATATATATATATATATATATATATATATATATATATATATATATATATATATATATATACAGAGAGAGAGACAGAGACAGAGATAGAGACAGAGATACAGAGATACAGAGATTATTCCAATAAATTTTGTACTATCCAACCAATAAAATTTGACTTTATCTATGCATTCAAATAATTGCTCTCGTCTTGAATGTTCCAAATTGTATTACGAATAACACCTCACAACAAATATCCTCTGTCCATCTCCAGGCATCGAATATTTTTGCCGATATATTATATCTTTCCTCGAGTTCAATTCTCTGTTAAGTTAATGTACTAAGATAGTAGTGAGGGCCAATGCGAGATTGCTTCTTGCTTAGACGAAATTCTGATACCATCGACATCGTCGTTTTCCAGCGTTTGTTTTGTGTTTGAAAAGTGTATTCTAATTTGCGCATGTATATATTTTTGTACACACACACACACACACACACACACACACACACACACACACACACACACACACACACAGACACACATATATATATATGTTTGTGTGTGTGTATGTGTGTCTGTGTGTGTCTATGTGGACTTTATTTAATGTAATTTCTTCTTTATATACACATCATATTATTGTAAACACCAACATTGATATATGCAGCTTAGGGTAATCAAAAGTCTACCTTACACTAGGGAATCACCGATAAAGTCGGCGTACTTTTGAGTACTCAACTACAATAAACTTCGCTGCAAAGCAGACGTCATATGTCCAATTTTTGTCTTCGTATTCGAAATGAAATCGAAATAATTTCTTAGGAATAGGTGGACGTATAGAAAATCCGATATTATTTCTTATTACCATAAACCTTATATTTAGTGCGGACACTTGATTTTAACCAGTGCAGCAGACGTTTGTCGGCCAGGGTAAATGAAAATCTTAAATAATCTTTTGCCCTGTCTCCTTTATTTTAGCATAACCGACTGCAGTTTTTTCTTTCTCTTATGAAATAGATTCATGATCGATCCCTGCAGAAGAATTTAATTTACTCAAATTTTCCGGGTGGATGGATGTCATATTTTCAAACCAGTGATGTCTCCTCACATTAAATATAAAGTTTATATTAATAAGGTGTAGGTGAATGTTTCTGTTTTTGGTCTTTGCAAATATTTGTTTTACTTTTGGTTGGCAAAAAATAAAGATTGTTCTCTTATTACACAGACGGTTTACTTAAAAAAAACAGAACGAACATTTGGGCCAACTTAATATTTATCTCTGTGCTTGTTGGCATCCTATGGAATTTTCCCTTTCTGTAAACACTAATTCCCAAACAAAAACTGCTAGTATATATTCAAATATATTGCATTTTAATCTCTATGAAAACCTTTACTGTATATGAGTATTGATAAATCTTTCAGTGTGTATTTCGACATTCAATTAGTACAGATAAATCTATATCTTTTATTTAGGCACACACATTTTCCTTGAAGCTACTCCTTTAGTCAAGCTCTACCCACCCATGTATTGATAATCTTTCCTAAAATATTCCTTTTCTTTCTTTTCAAGGTTATGTCATAAAACTAGATTTTCTATATTATCTTTGAAAATTTATTTATTTTCTTATTTTACCCGTATTTTTTTTTAAATCATCGCCAAACTACAAAGTTAAGTACCTTTCTCTGTTGTTACATCTCATACATTGTTGCAACCTATCTTTGGGCTTTTATTCAATCACATTTTTTTCATAAAAGTTCAGCTTCAACACATCGATCAGTGCCTGCTGGGATTACATGCAGATAATGGAGCGAATGAGTGAAAGAAAAAAAAATCAGAACATTGGAATTGGTCTCACAGAATGTCACGTAGAAGATTGAACTCTTGCCGAACAGATCTATCTATCTTTTCTATCGTGTGAAAATCAGATACATTTTGCTTTAAAAAAGCACAGTGGAACTCTTCGTGATACCAAGAAACAAGATTGATAGTAAGGATGAGAGAGAGAGTGGTATGTGTGTCTGTGTGTGTGTCTGTGTGTGTGTCTGTGTGTGTGTGTTTTGAACGCAGCTGGAAACAAACATACAATCAGTGGATGGCCACAGGTGAAAGAGAATAAAAGAGACACTGTTGGAAACATCGTAATTCCCTCGGCACACAGCATTGTTAAACAATCTCATTCCTTTGATAATATTTGCCAATTCTTCCCTTCAAAATGCTGTTGAATATTTCAAATGGTTTTGAAATAAGTGAATCCATAAAAAAAAAACATCAAAAGACGAACTTAGCTGACAACACTCGAATAGAATACAATTAGTGAGTAGGCAGTAAGACTGTACAAAATAAAAATGCGCCAAAGTTACTCTCTGAAGCCTTTCTTCAGCGTATAAGCAGTCAGGATAAAACCATTTTCTTTTCATGTCAATACAAGACGCAGAGGATCATTGCTCTCAACGGATTCCTTTTCGTTAATTATGTGTGAATCATGAAATCCTAGTGACTAATTTCGGTTTCTTTTCCGTTGCCTTCCTAATGGCTTTGAATTCAGAGTTCTCGTTCTCCTCCATTGGTTTTCGGCCGCAGTTGAAAGGCATGGTCTAGGGGAATGAAGAAAAAATGACTAAAATAATTTCCAAGAGCGTTAGCGTGAAGATGGACGAAATAGACTCGCCAGCAGATGTCATTACTATTACATACAACTAGAAATATAATATATTCCTCCATTGTCCTCTGTTTAATATTAACCTTTTTAATCTCAACGTTTATTAAAGTTACTCGCATGTGTTTGTTGTGAAGATATATCAAGGTGTCTACCTGCCTCAAACATATTGTTTGTAAGTTAACCGCAATGATCAGAAGAACACGAAAAGATTATATCTTAGAACAAATCAAGTAAATCAAGACAAAGCTGTATTGTTAAGGAATGAAGTAGGATATATCATTTCTTTAAAATATCACTTCGGAGAGAAACATCAAAAATTAACTGACAATAAAAACGTTAACTAAAACCTAAGCTTTATACAGGGCGTCCATAATGTTCGTGTGCACTTTAAAAAGTTTATAACTTTATTTGTATTTGCGATGGGAATAATTTGTAAAAAGGATTAGAAAGAAGTAAATCTATATCTTTTAAGGTTTTATTGAAATTTTATTGAAGTTTCCACATGTACTCCATCATTAGCAATACATAGGGTAATACGATTTTGCAGTTCACGGAAAATATTTGCCAACTGATTTGCAGTAATGCCTAGTTAGTTATTTTAGCTATTCTTAAAACTAGGTACATTAAACTTTATAACATTTTTACAGATTATTTCTTTCGCAAATACAAATAAAGTTATAAATTTTTAAAGTGCACACGAACTTTATGAACCCGCTGTATATACACACACACACACACACACACACACACACACACACACACATATATATATATATATATATATATGTATATATATATATATATATATATATATATTATATATATATATATTATTATTATTATTATCATTATTATTAAAATGGAACTAAAATGTTCAATATATTGATGGTAGATCCATCAAGATATATATATATATATATATATATATATATATATATATATATATATATATATATATATATGTTTATGGAAGATCAATATATATATATATATATATATATATATATATATATATATATATATATATATATATATATATATATACACCCAAGTATATGATTGGTGTATACGGAATAAATTCCAATAACCCACACATACAATTCTTAAAACAGTGCTCAATACAGAGTAGAGCAAATACAATTATATATTCGAAAATTATAACATAAATATGCTATAAAATCACTACAAAAATAGCCATTTTGTTTTATGGACACCCTGTACTTTCCTACAAATAACATTTTCGAATCAAATTATATATCTATATGTTAATTGGTTCTTGGACAATTTTGTTCTTGTCTGTTTTTATCTTCATTTGAACATTTTCATCACATGAACATTTTTTTTACCTAAATTGCTATTAGAACTCATTTCGACAGACATATCAACGCAATGATACTGATTGACGATCTACTGACTGTGGCCGTGAAACATTTAAATTTCCACAATTAAATCATCTGTCCACCACTCAGTCTGATGACAACCGAATGCCAAAAAAGTGTGCACACTATCGTCGAGGATACTGATGTGATTTTCTTTACGAAGATCTAGAATTACCTGATTTTTGCCGCCAATACCTTCATACATCATTATTCATATCGAACTCTATATCCATCAGTTCTGCCTTCATAATCCCTCTAAATATGTATATATAATAGTTAACAAATAAATTAAAGGAACAACATTATGTAGTAACGAATTCCTTCCAAAATCTTCAGATAATATAACTCACTGCTTTCTGGTCTTTCGATTCACTTTATACAAAGGATGTAATAAATGTAAAACTGGTGTCGTTTTGTTTCTTTCTTTTAATGAACAAATGTATTTAATATTAGAGTAATTACGTGATTATTATTTTAAAGACTAATAGGAGAATCTTTCAATATAAGACAGGAGAGTATATAGACCGAAACAATCTGACAGTCTCAGCCAAGATTAGAACGCAATTCTGAACAAAACAACAACAACAACAACAACAACAACAACAACAATAATAATAATAATAATAATAATAATAATAATAATGCGAAGAACAACTACTAATTAATAAAATGATCCTGGGAAATTTGCAGGAAAAAGGTAGAAATTTCAGGACAACTTGGACACACTAAAGCCTTTGATCGTGTTCCACAGTCTTGGAACCTTAAGATTTGCGAAATATACAAAGTTTCCTCAGTGACAGTGAATTTCCTTAAACACATCATGGGAATGTGGAAAACCACATTATATCTAAATCACTCCGGACGCACTGCTACCTCCATCCGCCTGAATATCCGATGAGGAATCTTTCAAGGGGGCTCCCTGTTACCCCATCTGTTTTGTTTGTCCTTAAACCCATTACGCATGAACTAAACAATAATAACTATGGGTACAAAGTAAATAAGAATGTATTCAATCATCTTCTCTCCATTGATAATCTCAAACTCTTTACCAAAGACGACAATGAATTGAAGAGTCTCTCTTCTCAAAAATGTAAAATGTGTCAGTGACGACATAGGTATATATTTAATAACATTCAAGAAAAGAGAGAATATACAGAAACACGTTCAACAGTTTTAGATTTTGTCATAAAGATTAGGGAACTGGAAAAACAAGAAGCTTGTGAATTATCAAAGGTACCTATGAATTAGTAAAGGGGATTAAATACAGTATATACATATGAAGGATAATGAAAGAAAATAAATCTACATTCATTTGCGTCTGGTACTGAATACTGAGTTGAATTCAAAAATCAGAATCTCAGGCATAATCATCTTGGCTCTTCCAAGACTGATACTGATCGTCTGTATGTGCACAGATCCAGAGGAGGCAGAGTATTAGTTCAACTAGAACTGTCCAACGAACATACAACAATCGGCCTTCAAAGATGCCTGGAAACTACCGAAGATTGGATGATAATCTGTGTCAAAGAAGACGAAAGAATTAAGAGACTAAGGTAACAAGTTCAAAATGGAGTTTCAAGTGGGTGAAGAAATGCAAGTAAGACAAGTAATAAAGCTGCAAAAACCAAATAAAAAAGAAAGCAAAGGCAAATACAACCGACCAGATACAAAAACGATGGCAGGATAAACCTCTTCACGCTCAATATTCTGACCGTAACAAACAAACTCATGTAGACAAACCCCGTACCCATCCGTGGCTACGTAGGGCAAGGTTTAAAGCTGAACCCGGAGGATTTATTAATGCTGCGCATGACGCATACTTGCTAATTAGAAACTGTACTAAACACAAATACTGAAAACTGTTAGTCTAAAGTTCAGTTTCTGTGATAAATATCCAGAAATAATTGACCGTCTTGTATCACGTTGCACGGTATTTGCACCCGCTGAATATAAATCCCGGCATGAGAGAGTGGGCCAATATCTGCACTGAAAAATCTGCAACTTTTACGGCAAGGAAACAGCAAAGAATTGATATGGACCCCATCCAGACCTGGTTACGGAGATAGGACCTGTAACAATTTTATGGGTCTTTACGATACACACAGACAGAACAATCAAAGCCAACATCGTGACATCTTGAACAAATATTGCAAAGACAAAATGCACCTTCTTATTGACATTGCAGTCTCTGCAGACTGCAGTGTATCTTAGAAGATCTTTCGAAAAAAACTATCAAAATACAAAGACCTTAAAAACGAAATCACAAAAATGTGGCTCATGAGGACATATACAACTACAGTTGTAATTGGAGTCATCGGATTAATTGGAAAAAAAATCGGCTCATTGAAGGTATTCCTTGTAGTCCATACCTTAAAGAAATACAACAAATGTTCTCACAAGTACAACCCACAACTTACGAAGAACTTTATCTATGTAAAATATCTGTGATTTTATTTCAAAAACGTTCAATGGAAAATATCCAGATGTCATTTCTGACCTGAGGTCTCTAGCCGGTACCCGGAAAGAAATGAGTATACACCAGAAAAAAATCGAAATATAATAATAATAATAATAATAATAATAATAATAATAATAATAATAATAATATCGTAATGCAGTCGATATTTTGTCCCGTTCTTGGATCTTTAAATACATGCAATGTATTACTCGTCGTCATCAACCAAATAATTTCTAATATGGAAAACAGCTCTTCACCTCAATCATATAAACAGAATCTCTAGGTTTGGTGAAATAAACATCAGAGGAATAATTCAAGGTACTATTTGTCTCCCTTACTATTTTGCATATTTTTCCTAGTCAAGATGGAATATGGCTATAAGATATCTCAAAAGAAAATAAACCACTTATTTATAACTTAAATTTATATGCTGGGAATGCCAGTGAGTTGGAGAGTTTCCTGAAAACATTAAAATGTTTCAGTGATGATGTTGGAATGAAATTCGTTTTGGATAAATCGGCGAAAGCCACAATTTGACGAATACCACAACAACAAAGCTTCTCTATTAGCTTACACCCTGGGGAAACAATCAAAGATTTAGAGCAAGAAGAAGCTTATATAACTCGATGTAAATGAGGGTGAAGAATTCACAATAAAGAAAAATCAAAGAAATAGTTCAAATGAGTAGAATAGAAAGGTGCGACTGATATTAAAAACTAAATTGACTTCTCAGAACAGAATCAACGCCTTTAATTGCCTTGCCATCCCGGTACTTCAATATAGTTTCAACATGGATTCTAAGACAGGAAAGTTTATTTCTAAACATAACATCCATCATCCAAATACTGATACAGACCCTCTATGCATACCCCGTAGAGAATATGAAGAAGGTCTTATTCAGCTAGAATTGTCATATAAAACAACAACTGTTGGCTCACTTATATACATGAAAACAACAATAAGAAAACAGAAAGAAACATATTCAATCATGAAAGCAGGTTGTAAATACAAACAAGACTTAGATATATTGGATTCCTAAGAAACCCAGAACAGAACTGAATAACCAACTGCTGCAGCAAGAAATACGAAAAAAAAGCATGCCCATGATAAGGCTCTTGAACAGGTGAAACAACTCTGGCAAGAAAAACATCTGCATGACCAATAACCAGAACGAGGCTAATAAAGCCAATGTTGATAAAGTTAACACCCATCGATGGTTACGAGCATCTGGATTAAAGGCTGAAACGGAAGGCTTTATTCTTGCAGCGCAAGACCAGAATCTTTTCACTAGGAGCTTTCAGGCAAATATCACACATACACAAATGTAGGTTCAGTGACAAATATCAGGAATCATAGACCATCTAATCTCAGCATATTCTATATTACCGCCAACGGAATATAAATATCGTCATGATAGAATGGAGAACTATTGACACTGGACAATGTAGAAACACTTTGGAAAGACGTTAGCAAACACTGATCAGAACATCAACCAGCACCGGTTGCAGAAATAGACATCACAATTCTATGGGATTACACCATCTTTAGAGACAGGAAGATTGAAGCAGATAGGTTGGACATAATTTTCAAAAACCGAAAAGAAATGACTTGCCTGCTAATTGATATGGCTTGACCAAGGACTGTAACATAGTAACCAAGGAATTTAAAAAAAAACTATCAAACTATAACATGGCCGACTTGACTCGACGTGGAGTCCTTCCCATGCTGGTAATTACTGCCGCCGGTCTATTGATAATTATCTGCTGACCGCTTCGGTTTTTCATTACGCTGCACAACGTTGTGTTTCTTGATCACAGAGCAGTGAGGACCAAATTTCCGTGCGTACTTAAGCGCTGAATCGAGTTGTGGCTGAATCGTGCTTTGACAAAGACATTGAATGCTTCCGCTGATGAAAATACAAATATAACAAATAGAGAAGAAGGGCGCTGGGTTAAATTTCAGTTAGGTTATATAGTCGTTGATACAACAAAATTAACACTTCCCGTTAAACTCTCAACTGTGACACTGTGTTCCTTGCTTATAAAACTTAGAGCGGGTTAAAACATACACAAATAATTAGGCCGAAACTTCTGTCGGCAGCAGGTCACGTGTGGTTCAGCATCTCTGCATCCGCTGCCGTTATGTCTCGTCTGCGTCTCTTGTTCCAACTGCTGGATTCAACTGGCTTCGGTTTATATGTATTTTGCCCAACTCCGACCACACCTCGAAGTTCCTTAATTATTCATCAATTAATTATTTTCTCCAACCCAAGAGATATGACAGTGACCCTTGAACAAAGCTGTAAGTTATTTCAAAACAATAATCCCTTTGACAATATATTTTGTTTTAACATTCATTTCGATAATCGGCGTTTATCCAAACAGTAATTTTTCATTAACAAACTATCGTTTTTAAAAATTAACTCGATGTCCTTTGACTTAAAAAATGTTCATTTTGTTTTTCAAGTCTCAAAATGAGCGATTTTAAATCTCATTGTTTACATTTTGGTTTTATTCAAATGTGCATCCCGGTTGACAATGACCTTCAAATAAAAAGCGGTCAACTATTCAAAACAATAATTTTTCCCGATAACAATTTTTGCGTTTTTGAAATTTATTTCAAACGGCAAAGTATTTTCCTCGTTTGACAACTTTTTAGGATATATTTCAATTAATTCTCTACACTCTGTTCACATTCCCCACCTGGCAAATATTTTTAGGCGTACATTTTATATTTCTCAAATGTTAGATTTGTTACATCACGGCGTGGTTTTCAGAAATAAATGTATGTTTTAACTTAACGATTTTAAAGTTTTTAACAATTCCAGTTATCCAATTCTACTGGGGTTTCACATAAACCATTTTTAAGCCTAATTTCCTACTACCAGTGTCACAATAGGTTGAAAAAAATCACTGGAAATCCCAGCTTAAAAATATAAAAATAATCTCTCAGTACAGCCCCCACACAAAGATCAACATTGTTCATGTTACGCTCATGATGTTATGGAAGTTTGAAAAACAAATCATGAATTTTTTTTTAAGCATTCAACCCCAGGAAAGGCGGGAAGCCACCAGCACGCAAGGGGTTACAGAGAGTTGGAGCGAGAGCAAAGAGGAGTGATAAAGGAAAGGATGGTTAGGGAATAGATCAGGGCAGTTGGAGACGTCGATTGACATTACATTTGAATAGGTGGATATTATAGCTATCAGGAAAACAAGAAATGGGGAGGGAGTTCCACAGGCGAGAAGTGCGAGACATGGAGCTATTGGAGTATAAGAGACAGCTACATTTAACTGTTTCGAAAGTGAAAGGCTGAGAGTGAGATATCAGCCTAGAGCCATAACAACAGACCACTGTCTTAGGTCATCCCGCAGAATTAGTAGTGTGACCATAGCCGAAATCAAGATACATTAATAATAATCATAATATAATATGATTAATAATAATTATGATTAATAATAATTATGATTAATAATAATAATAAAAATATTTCCTCATCTCAAAATCCAGAAACAAATATTTATTTGTGTATATTTCTGAGATGACGTATTATGTGCACTATTTACATTATTCGGACTATTGTCCTCATCTTTGTCGCCATATTTTTGACAACGTTTCGGCCGTTGTACGCTCTAGCCTTCTTCAGGTGGATGCAATGTCAAACTGAACCCTTTATTTTGCTCACTGGCACAGTGGATAAAGACGTTGGTTAGATCCAGTGACAGGACCCAAAGAGTGTGAGTTCAATACCTGGTTACTTGGAGAGGGTAATTAACAGGAGATAACTGATAAATGACATCCATTAGACATTGCACGTGGATCTAGAACAGTCTACCCCAGCGAGCGAAATAAAGGGTTCAGTTCGATATTCCAACCAACTGAAGAAGGCCGGAGCGTACAACGGCCGAAACGTTGTGATAAATATGTCGACAAAGATGAGGACAATAGTCCGAGTAATGGAAATAGTGTAAATATGTATTTTCTTTATACAAATACACACATAACAATTTTAAAATGTTATTCAGCAATTATAAAGAATTAGGTTGATGTTTGTCTTAATTAATTATAATTAGTGATTTAACCATAACAATTTTCATGCCTAAGTAATCTCTTATTGCAGGAAATATTTATTTTAAGCAGCAAACTTAATAAAGAAAATAGATGGAAAACAAATCGAGAATATTTTTGCAGCAGTTATTTTCAGTAAGAAAGGCTCACTACTGATAACTCTTCATACAAATCTTTGTTAAAGTTTGTAGCTAGTTCATACATATATTGAACTATGACTTTATTTATTATGAATATGGAATAAATAAACCCAGAGAGTTTGTCTTTATCTCGAGATAAGCTAATAAGAGAAAAAAAAATAAAGACGAAAATACCATCTTGACAGATTAAAAAAAGAGAAGAAAATTATAGATTTTTATGAATAATTCATACAGTTAAGCTACTGATTCTTAATTTTTGATAACTCCATCAGAAGCAAAACAAAAACATTTCAGTTGTGTGCTTTGTTTTGTCAGTCAACGTACTGCCCTTCAATCGAGCAGAAAGTTAACTTTGCTTGAAAAACAAAATTATTGCTCTGAAAAACAAAATTATTGCTCTGAAAAACAAAATTATTGCTCTGAAAAACAAAATTATTGCTCTGAAAAACAAAATTATTGCTCTGAAAAACAAAATTATTGCTCTGAAAAACAAAATTATTGCTCTGAAAAACAAAATTATTGCTCTGAAAAACAAAATTATTGCTCTGAAAAACAAAATTATTGCTCTGAAAAACAAAATTATTGCTCTGAAAAACAAAATTATTCAATAATAGTAAGTATTCATAAGGAAAATATGTCTACTATGTCATGCTCGTTTAGCAAATTAATTCGCTAATACAATAAATTAGGTAATACATTGATATTTAATTTAATTGACCCTGATCTGTCATCTCGCCTGCAGACGCTCTCTCACAGATGCACCGTTGCCTCGCTCTGTCTTTTTTACAAATACTTTCACGGGAATTGATGTATTTAAGGCCTCATGTATTTAAGCGTCCTACGAGGCTGGCATCCCGTTCCCATCCCTTCACTGTTGAAACTGTTAGATGTAGACGTCTCTTCTACTCCAATAGCTTCATGTCCCGCACATCTCGCCTGTGGAACTCTCTTCCTTATTCCTGTTTCCCTGACAAATATAATCTCCAACTATTTAAGTGTAACGTCAATCGACATCTCCAGTTGCCTTGATCTATCCACTTCCCTTCTCCACATCCTTTCCCCTTTCATTCCTATCTGCTCTCTCTCCAAATCTTCTGTAACACCCTTGCCTTGATCGGTCTACTATCTTTCTCCACATCCTTTCCTCTACCACTCCTATCTGCTCTCCCTCCAAACCTTCTGTAACCCTTGCGTGCTAGTGGCTTCCAGCCTTGCTTGGGGTGAAAAGGTTAAAAAAAATATGTTTATTTTTAAATTACCAGAAGGAACCGTAACAAGAAATAGATAGGTGCTCATTTTATAACGGTGTCAGTAATAAAATAATTCGTTTCAAAATACTACAGTTCCCATTCTGAATTAACTTCAGAAGACATGCCAATGTTGTTAAGGCTTAAACACACACTTATAGAGATACTTTTTTCCAGATTTCGCAACCTTATAATTTGCAATCTTACTGTTGTTTTTGAGCTTAGCAATTTCTTCTATGTTTGTGAAATGATATTACTACACTATTTCGATAACAAACATCAGGAAATATTAAGAATCCCGGGAAATGTATTGAACGGAATAAAAATAGATTAGCATTTAATCATACTGTAATTTCGAACCCGAAAAACTGCTGGGGCGGCTGGAATATATATATTATATATATATATATATATGTTTATGGGTTTAGTTTATATACATATATGTATACGTGCGTATGTATGTATATGCAAATATGTATGTGTATGTCTATTTATGTATGTATTTGTATATATGTGCATCTTTGTGTATATATATATTTACTTGCTTTATTTACATTTTTACGTTGCTGTATGGGTCGATATATTTATATGTGCTTATATGTATGTGTATGTGCGTATGTATGTAATATGCGTATCTGTATGCGTATGTATGTATATGTAGGTATGGGTTGGCTTATATATATATATATATATATATATATATATATATATATATATATATATATATATATATATATATATATATATATATATATATATATATATATATCAAGGGTCGTGTCTCATCACGTTTTTTGTGTGTATATATATCTAAATATGTCTGGACGCTTATGTATTATAACCTGAGTGTATTTGGATTGTTTTACGTGAGAGGTCGTCATCACAGTTGAAGTAAACTGTAAAATGTATACATTTTTGTCTGGAGCTATCAACTTTTTTTTTAACGTAATTTTAATGTAAAAATAAATTAAATAACGTGTGTATTTTTTATTTTCTCCTCAGTAATTCTATCATTTTAAACTTAATAGAGATTAGATTTAGATTTCTAAATGGGTACTCTTTTACTTTTAATTTTAATTTCAAATTTTATAAATCTTTTAATATCTATGATAACCTTGCTTCGTTGTCAATTTTTTTTAATTCTTATGTACTTGTATTTTTATTGGTCATTCTAGCTTATGTAACAGCGGTTACACCTAGCGAAGGATCGTTAATTAATTTGAAACTTTTAAAACCATTTATTCTACATTCAATATCATCACTTGATAAGACACCAGATGTGTTGAAACAAAATGGCTATTTTTGTAGTGATTTTATAACATATTTATGTTATAATATTTAAATAAATAATTATATATATATATTTGGAAATAAAATCTGATAATCCGCTGTCCTTTAAAACGGCTGTGGTGAAATAATTTATTATATGGAACCTTAAAGTGGTCTGTTTTTATTTAAAATATATATATATATATATATATATATATATATATATATATATATATATATATATATATATATATATATATATATATATATATATATATTAAGCTTATCACCCCAAGTAAGGCTGGAAGCCACTAGCACGCAAGGGCTTACAGAAGGTTTGGAGGAAGAGCAGATAGGAGTGGTAAAGGAGAGGATGTGGAGAAAGATAGTGGATCGATCAAGGCAATGGGATTTGGAGAGAGAGCAGATAGAAATGAAAGGTGAAAGGATGTGGAGAAGGCAAGTGGATAGATCAAGGCAACTGGAGATTGATAATAAAGTCCTCTGCTACTGAAAGAGTTAGAAGAGCATTTCTTTTACATAAGTTATCTGAAGGTTGATGCATTTAAATCTAAATTGAGGAGAATTATTAATTATCGACTAAAATCTTTTTCATCTGCATTTCACTTGTTTTTCAATGAAACTACTCAGAACATTATCAATTAGTAAATAGCACAACGACTGAAATTGAATTTTTATCTGAAAATTACATTTTATGTTGGTAAGATTTTTCTTCAATGTGCTATGTCTTTTCAGGGTGTTGGCGGTCATAGCTTTCTTCAACTGTTTGTCCTTTATAGCTCTTAATAAATTTGGTCTTTTTACAATATCTCCCAAACCCTCCCACCATCCATTCACTCAAGCTTGCTAGGTAGGTTATGCGTAGATTTCACTTCGATCTGTCCTGTGATTATCCAATTTTCCGAGCCTCCTTTCCTCATTAACTGTCGTATAAGTTTCAACTGCCACTTCTTGATGTTATCTATAAGACTCCATTTTTTTGTTTCCATTGTCTCTAGAACTTCGTCGTTTCGTCCGCGTTTCATTCCCTGGTATTCTAAGCATCCTTTTGAAGAAATGTTGCTTCAAATCTCTTCTTCATCTTTGTGGTGATTGTCCAGCATCTACTGCCGTATAGGAGGACTGATATTACGTAACAGTTCAGCACTCTCCTCTTTTCCTTTTAACCATTTCTTCTCTGTTTCTTAATACTTGCTTAACTTTTGGGAGGCATTTTTCATTATCCAATGTTGTCTCAGAATTCATGAATTAACGCCTTTTTAAGAAAGCTATATTAAAATATTTATTTGTTTTGTATATAAATAGTTTTAATCATTGTGTTACAGATGTATTAAAGTTATCTAGGCATATATTTCTAAGTGGTGTGTGTCAGATACCTAGCAAGAACTTTTCTCTTCAGTATTTGATTCTCTTCGCCTTAATACGGAACAATGAAAAACTGTTCAAATCGAGAAAACATATTGCATCTAAAACTGTTTATTGTGAAATGCGTGTCGTAAAGTTACCATACATCTATGAGATGGGTAGATACTCGATATCTTAGAATGAAGCTCAAGGACATTGGACAATGTTTATTGATCTATGTATTACTGAATGTCTGCGAAATATCAGTTGGAGATATCTTTGCCTGCCCCACGTTCAGATGCAAAGTAAAGAATTACGTTCGGCTTGCCGGTTCAAAAGTCAATGCATTCAAACAGTTATCAGCTGTAACAAAAGAAATGACCAACTATTTCCAGGGCCATGTATTTACTTCCCACACATTCTGCCAAAACCTCTTACGCCCGCTGTCTATACTTGCTCTGTTTAGAAAGAAGGAATTTGGGTAATATACGATCGGATAGCATGCTAAGTAATAATCGGATATCGAAGAATGGCTGCTGTACACATTTAGTATGACAGCTGAATTATATTCTGATGTCGCCATCTGAACACAATCCGCACGTTTGTTCGCAGTAATGATGGCAGAATTCTCTGTGTAGACGGAGTGTTCATATGTCGGACTAACAGTGCGTAGCATATATTTATAAGTTGTCGGCAATTTCTAATATTATCTGCTTGTCAATAGCCTCTGCTGTTCGGTAGAATGTTGCAAGAACGACAGATGATATCGATTAATTATCAATAGCCGGATTGATCTATTCTTATATCGATTACTTCAGCTGCCCCTGCTAGTTTTCCAATCTTTTTTCTTTATATTTCATACTTGATAGTTTTCTTCCTGAATTATTACCAGTTCCATTCCTTGTTTGTTTCTTTTTCTCTTCCTATTTCTCTGTTGATGCTGGTATGTTTCGTCCAATCATTTGCTTGTAGTCGGAGCAAAAATAATTTGTCCGCATGCAAAGTGAACGGTGTCTGATATTTAAGAAATGGGTGAAGGAAAAAAGGACGGTATAAATTACTTGGGAAACCGTCAGGACATATGAGAGATAACAGAACGAAAGGTAGCCATATTAATTCACACATACACCGACTGGTGCATTTGCTTGTAAAATAAGGTGATTCTTGTTTGTTAAATGATAAGAAGAGAGTGTCGAAGGTGACGATGTAAGAGTAAACAAAATGGTGGATTTTAAATACGTCTTGATCATATAACGCCTAACAATGTTCGGCCTTTTTTCACTATCTGTGAATTTCCATACAATACGGTGTACAACAAAATTCCTCTCACGGAAACGTCCCAGAAATACTTCCCAGACATAACTCTCATATGCAGACTGGATGAAGACAGATTTTATGAGGATGATGGAACTATGCGTTGTTTCTATAGTCGAGGAAGTTATTGTGTGATACCATGATGAACATAAAAAGTATTTATTGTAATAATAATTACATAAAATCAACAGAAATATGGTTACTCTACGAAATCGTGCTTCATTCCATTTACCTATGTAATTCCGGTACGCAACAGGCATTATTATATTTTCAATATCTCTCTCTCTTTCTCTCTCTCTCTCTCTCTCTCTCTCTCTCTCTCTCTCTCTCTCTATATATATATATATATATATATATATATATATATATATATATATTTATATATGTGTGCAAATATATAGAAAAATAGGAAAGTAGCGTTAGGTTAATAATCCGATGTTCTTTAGTACTTTTATTTTTTCATTCTAAAAAAGTGCTCAATACATAAGCAGAGCCTACATTATAATTATTTAAAAAAATATGATTCTATCGCTACATAAAAGTTTTCATGCTTCAAAAACAGAAGCTAAATACTTCAATTTAATTATAAAAGATAAATTGAATTAAAGTACCCAGCTCTGTTTCATCCTCAAATATATGTGTGTGAGTGTCCCCGTGCGCGTGCGTGTGTGTGTGTTTGGGAGTGTAAATTTCTATACAATACAGGGCGCGGCAATAGATTAAGTGGTATTTCTGGTAGGAATATGTGGGAAGTGTTTTGTTGCACTCTACTTAAGAATTATATAATTAAGAAATTGTATCTCTTATATCGATTGTGACAATTTAAGTTATTTTTAAAGATTATAACGGAAAATAATCATAATTCTTTTTGCATTTTTCTGTTTAGTGCGCATCTTCTTCTTCTTCTTCTTCTTCTTCTTCTTCTTCTTCTTCTTCTTCTTCTTCTTCTTCTTTTTCTTCTATTTTGTCATTTCCTCATTCTTCCTAATCCATGTTCTACTGTCTATTTACACAAGCTTGCTACTTAGGTTATACACCGCTTTTCGCTTTTACTGTAAGTGTTACATTTTCCAAGCCCTTTTTCCAGATTACTTGTCCTAGAAATTTCATCTATCGCTTTTTTATTCAAAGACTAATTGTCATTTGTGTTTCCACTTTCTTTAAAACTTCCTCGATACTCAGCTGTTCAGTCAAAATTATCCTTAGAATCATTTTGAAGAACAACATTTACTTTGCTTCAAGTCACTTATTTATCTGTGAAGAAGTTAATCAGCATTCACTGCCATATAGTATGATTGATATTACATAGCAGTTCAATGTTCATTTATTTGTTTCAAACGGATGTTTTTTTTTCTGTTTCTTAATCCTGTGCCCTGCTTTTGGAAGCTATTCAAATTCACATCCGGCGTTCAGTGTCATATTTTCCGTCCTCTGTTAGGTCTTTTGCAAGATTTAGTATAAATTCTGCCGTCTTGCAACTGAGGTTTAGACTTTCCTTATCGCTTTGTATTGCTAAGTCTGTGGAATTTCCTGCTGTTTATTTTCTGTGACTGATATCAACATATTGTCGACTGCATTGCTTATGTTATTAGCATTCTACTCAGCCATAACAAATCCTGGCAGGATTTCCAGTTCTGTCAGTATCACCTCGATGGCATAGAGATCAAAAACAAATCCCAAAAATGTTTTTGTCGACCCGTTAGAATTCACTGTTTAAATTAAAATATCGTTCATGACACTATAGGGAAAATAGTTGTGTATATTCTTTCTTGTATTTTAAGTAATGTTCAGCTTTCATTAAAAAGGATACACAGACTGAGAGAATACAATTTTTTAGGCAATGATCTGATTA
>OZ038495.1:6016867-6036867 GCA_964036315.1 Acanthosepion esculentum
G
The DNA here is from genome assembly GCA_964036315.1 of Acanthosepion esculentum. Taxonomy (NCBI): domain Eukaryota; kingdom Metazoa; phylum Mollusca; class Cephalopoda; order Sepiida; family Sepiidae; genus Acanthosepion; species Acanthosepion esculentum. The sequence goes on from OZ038495.1 coordinate 6,016,869, forward strand.
GCTTGTATTGTGTAAACATTTGTAAAAAAAATATTTTATTCAGATGTTTACAGAAGTATAGAATATCATTAAAAGGCTTAAATAATATTTGGTTAAGTTGTTTATCCAGTAATAACAATAATGTTATTTTCATTCATATATATGAAAGATGACATTTTGTACAGAGACGATGGCATTTGTGTACTTAGATAAAATTTTAAAATTATGAAGGCTATTATGTTAGTTCGGATGAAATTAGTTCTAAGCACTTATCTGATGAGACTGATTTCTGTGGAATGCAATGCATTTATCTATCTATCTATCTATCTATCTATCTATCTATCTATCTATATATATATATATATATATATATATATGGTATTAATGTAATATATATATGGTATTAATGTAACATATATATATATATAGTATTAATGTAATAAATATATATATATATATATATATATGTGTGTGTGTGTGTGTATGTGTGTGTGTGTGTGTGTGTGTGTATTTAGGCAGCAATCCTTCTTTCATGCACATTTCATTAAAAATGACTGACAATGTGCTTTTATTTAGTTTTTTATACAATTTCTCATGCGATCTAATAATGTTTTTCTTTTCGGATGATAAATTATATAAAAACTGTCCGAATGTTCTTTTTATTCAAGCGCTTTCGGCTATACATTTAGCCATTTTCAAGGATTATATTTTAACTGTTAGAATTAGAAATATATATATATATATATATATATATATATATATATATATATATATATATATATATATATATATATATATCAATTATGTAGTGCTTGTTCAATTTATATAACGTAAATCATTCATACGAAAAACAAATATTCTCGTCATATAATTAGCTTCAATATTTGTTTTTTCGTATGAATGATTTACGTTATATATATATATATATATATATATATATATATATATATATATATATATATATATATATATCGGGAAAGATAACTCCTAACTATATACTTGAACAGGTTAATATTTAATTATTGAATATCATTTCAGAATTTATTCGGTGATGTAACAAGTATAGAATAAGTAGATTTTAGAAGGAACCGGAAATCCAATCCTAACCTAGAAATAAGGGATAAACCTCTACTCCTGTTCAAAAAACCTGAGAGGGGTATGAACCGGACGATAGTCGAACCTATAAATATTACATTAATACTATTTTGGCTTAAATGACACCATGAAAAAGAGTTACCGCAGAAATAAGGAAAATGGTGACGACATCAGCTTCAAATGTGCTAACTGAATAAATAAATAAATAAATAAATGAACAAGATTATCTGATAATAATATATTTACTGTTTAATCATGTCCAAAATGATTTCAGTGAGATACAGCTCTGGCAAGTGTAATTATTGGAATTTTACTGATGAAGACCAGTAGAATGGTCAATATGCCGGCGGTCATTAACCTGCTGGAGTGAGTCTTTGCCTTCTTGGTTCAGCAATGCAAGTACTACAGGCTAAACCATTTGCTGGACGTCCATGTCCGTGTTAACCCACCGAAACAAATGGCGAGCGACAATAATAAATCACACCATGAATGCATGTGCTAAATACAATTTTGATAATAATGATCACCAATTTTACATCGAACTAGCAAATGATTATCTGCTGTTTGAATGCAGAACGTTCTTGTGTTAACGAATAGTAAGAACAATTTGATTATTTGCTGTAATGGAAAAACTCTTGGAATGAGAAATCCGAGTGACACGTCCGACTGGTAATGTAATATTCTCTCAGAAAAGAATTATTCTTACAATCCAAAATAATTTCGGTTTTAAATAACTGACATATTTTGATAAGCAGTATAAAATAAATCTGTCAAATCAACTCTCATCATCATTAAATTGCCGTGGAATTTTGTTTAGGCCTAAGCAGAAGAATAGCTCATTGCATGTGTGTCGATTTTACATTTGCGAGTAAATTGTTCACAACAGTCCTCGTGTGTAACACTTGTTGGGATTTATGATATGAACGCCGTTTGATTTCTGACTAATGATTGATAACAATTGATTATAGCAATTCGCTGTACGACGTGGCAGCCTAGAACCGGTACAATGGTAAAGACATTTTCATTTATTCACGCTTCGCTTCATCAAAGAACCACTGACGCATTTCATTAAAAAATGTACTACATTTCTTCGAAATAATATATCAGTGATACAAAACCTATTCCTCTGAAACGTTTCATAACTAACGAAGAAAACACGCATCTGTTTTCCTAACATACCATCTGCTTTTCTAGTTTTACATTTCTGGATGTTGTCAGTGGATGTCTAACTCTCTGAAGTTCAGACACACACGATGTACTCGATCGATTATATAACAACAGAAATGACCTAATGGATTTTCTAATAATAATAAAGAAGACAATTCATATATATATATATATATATATATATATATATATATATATATATATATATATATATATATATATGATATGACAATTTATATATATATATATATATATATATATATAGATATGATATGACAATTTATAGATATATATATATATATATATATATATATGTATATATATATATATATATATATATATATATATATATTGTATATCTGGCAGCAATCGTTCATTTATACATGTTTCATTAAAGACGACGCACAAGATACTACGATTAAGCTTTTTATTTAATTTTTCTTGTGTTCAAACAAGTGTTTTCTTCTTTGAACACAGTCTGTAGAAACGGTCCAAATGTTCTGTAATTTCGAACCCTTTCGACTATACTTGTAGCCATTATCAAGGGTAATTTTATTTTTGCTTTTTACCTGGGTGTATGGGTGAATGATTTTAGCGTTACAGAGACGTTTTATTTTCCGAACACATTTAGCACACTCTAGCCGTATTCGTATTCGTACTTAAGAAAAAGCCAACATTTAATTATATTAATCCGTTTTCCTTTAATTTTGCAACACGTTTGTTGTGTATGTTGTTTGAGAAAGAGGTAATTTATTCAAGAAAGGTGAGATTGGCAAAAACCGTTGCGTAGATTGATATTTTGATAATATTCGGTGGCGGCCCTTCTGAGTAAATTACTTTCACTTTTGATGAGTGTGGCATTTTTAGATCAAAATTTTGGTAGAATTTATTGACAAGTACATTTTTTAAATTATTATTTATAATGTCTATTTCGCTTTCATACATACTTTTTTTTAACAATATCTGCTTGTTTCTCCACTTTATTGTGATGAGCAGTCTAGGCATATATTTTATATATGCCTGCTTCTGAACTATTATTGATATGGATGTTTTTGGCAGCCGTTTCGCATGCGCCCTCTCCGGAATCGAAACCCGACCGTCGACAGTTGATAGAGCGGACCCTCGAGAGACCCGTCGCCAGGCGTGAAAGCCAGTGCGATCGACCAGTGAGTTATCCAGAGTCACCAAAGCTGAGCGCGCCGCCCTTTGGCCCCGCCGCAAGAACGCCGCCGCAAGAACGCCGCCGCAGACCGCTAATACCCGGAGGGAGAAGACGACCACGACCACGACGGCGACCGCGACGAGAAGACGGAATGACGCGCATCGGTCTCAGTCTGATATGTAGCGCTGCGACCCGTAACGGTCGACGCGGGTGCCCACGCGCGTGAGGGCGCGCAGGCGACGGCAACGCGCCGACCGATCGCGGCATGTGTCACATGTATTAGCTCTAGAATTGCCACAGTTATCCATCGCCTCCGAGGAGAATTACGGTCCCGAGGATTAGGTCCGGTTCCTGAGCCATTCGCGGTTTCGCCCGTTCCAATGCGTGGCGTGAACTTACACTTGCATGGCTTAAGCTTTGAGACAAGCATATGACTACTGGCAGGATCAACCAGGTATCGTTTTTTGGGATTTCGTGCGCGCGTTCGTGTCTCGGCGACGACGACGAACGCGGCCGGGCGGGAGGCGCAAGAAGAAGCGGCGTCGTCGTCGCCCGGTCATTCACGACATCGTCCTATGCGACGGCGGCGGGGCTCCCGGCTTAATCGCTAAACGACGAACACGGAACTTTCACGCTTTCGCGTCGTCTTTTGATTTTGAAAGTGGTTTTAATTATTTGGATGTTGTTTAGATGGGAAAAGGTATTTTAGATAATGGATGTTATAGAGTTGTTTGGTAGTATAATGAATCTGATTTGTTAATTTATTATTGTGGATAATATGTTTTTTATTTTGTCTCTGCGATCTGGGGATATATGGTGTCGAAGGTTATTGTTATCGCAAAATGCAACATTGGTGGAATTGTGATTTTTCTGTTGCAGTCACAACATCGTTGGGCTGGTCATGTTGCATGGATGAGTGACATCAGAATACCTAAGTTCTTCATGTATGGCCAGCTTGATAGAATATAAAGGACAACTTGTCTTTATACCTGATCCACAGCCCTCCAGCTGTGGATCAAGTATAAAGACAAGCTAAAAAAGTAACCGGTCATCTCTCAATGTGCCTGATACTAACTTCGAGTGGGTTACCCTCACAGAAATAACTGGATATTTTTCTGCCAGAGTGGTATTGGAAATTTTGAAATTAGTCGTACTGACCGCGGATAAGAGACGAAAGACAACAGCGAAAAGCGTCAACAAATATTCCTGTGCCTATGTCCCAAGATAATCGGTGTTGACACAATATGTGAACTTGTATGGAGGTCACTAGCTGGGCTGAAGTGTCACATACGATACAAACATAGGAAATTGAATGAGGTTGTTGGATCGTAATACGTCGAAATCGACAGGAGTGTCCAATATATATATATATATATATATATATATATATATATATATATATATAGATATATGAGATTCTTATTGACAGGTCTTTTGTTTTCGTGTTATTTTGACAAATAGTTCTAGTTAACGTTGTTTCCATAAGCCGCCCACATTACAATTGACCCCTATGCTCTAGTCTGCTACGATTTCACATGGTAGACGTTTTGTAAGCGATCATAGATTTCTTTCTGCGCAGTTTTTTTTCCAGGGTGAAATATTCAATGAAAACGTGATACTTAAATTCCTGATATCATCAACTGCTCTCTTGTTTATCGCTTGTGATTTACAAATCTCAATAAAATATTATGAAACAATAAGAATTCTGGTAAACTACACACACACACACACACGCACACACACACACACACATATATATATGTATATGTATATGTATATATATATATATGTGTGTGTGTGTAAAGTAATTAATATCAAAATTTAACAAAAAATACTCTCTACAATAACTATAAAATAATCGCTTTCTGATCCATAATTAATTCTATTCAATAGTCACTTGAATATATTAAAATAAAAGTTTTCCCCAATTCAATTGCCAATTTGAATAACACAATAAACCAGAAATAAGAGATGTTACTACTCCTAACGCTCCAATGACAAATATATTTAAATAGTCGAGCTGTAACCCATTCCACATGGCCTGAAGATTAACTTTAAGCATAAAGCTGGCCAAACATATTATATTTGCACTCGATCATTCTCGAATACTGAGCACTTTTACCCTTTGAAAAATAAGATACCTTAAATCTGTATATTATCTCTCTCTCTCTCTCTGGAAATCTATCTATCTATCTATCTATCTATCTATCTATCTATCTATCTATCTATAATTGGTATCACCACATCATGGCGTCCTGGGTATGACGATAAACTACATCCGCATCCTGGGTAAGACGATAAACTACGTCCAACAGTAAGGACTCTGATCAGGAGGTTTTGAGGAGCGTGTAACCACCTCTTAATTGCTGATGTTCCAAGGTCCATCCTGACCCGGGGTGATAGCACCTGTTAGGGTCCCAGCTATGGGCGAATAGTTAATCCCTAAACTGGGGTCAAAACACTATGAAAGTATGAAAAATAGGTTTTAATACCAGAAATATTTGTAAAATAAAATATTACCAACAATACATTATTGCCAACAAAACATTTTGGAAAAAAATAAGTATTACCATCAATTCATTTTTGAAGAAGAATATTACCAGAAATAGGTTTTTGAAAGAAAACATATTACCAGCATTTCATTTTTGAAAAAAAACAAAATATTACCAGCAATAAAAACTTTGTCGGCATTAAATAACCGATTGAGGTTGATAGGCCGTAAAACAAACCAAACCAAACCACAGCATCATGGCAGCAAAGTCTGTAAAAGCAAAGGTTCCGGTCGGAAGAAATAGGAAGAGAAACTTTAATAATAATCGGAAAGAAATGAGAGTAATAATGAGCATATTAAATAGCGATTTATATTGCATTTAAATTTTTGCAGATTAAATTTGGCTTGAAAGCATGTAACCTAAAGGGAATTCCACAAGCAAGTGGTGCGAGAAAGAACATTTTAGCTCAGAAACTACGGTTACATCTAGCCAGATCAGTTGAAAATTGATAAGAGCTAATACTGCGCTGAAATCCATAAAATATACGTAAAGCTCATCCGAACATTTGCTAAGAAAATCTTTATAGAAAAGGCACAGAGAGGCAAACTTAAGGCGGTTGGAAAGTGACTGAAGCCGAACCACTGGATCAGCACCAATAATATTGCTGATTCTTCTTTCCATTTTATCAAGGGTTTCAATGTAAATAGCAGGGGCACTGAACCATATGTGGCAGCAATATTCTAAGTATGGACGGATGGTAGACTTATCGATATCAAAGTTGAAGGTCTTAGCAATTAATCTATTAATGAATTCAATATAGTCTTTGTACTCCTTTCAGCTGAGAGCAACGAGTCACTCTACTGAAGGAAGGCAGAAAGGCATCTCTCAGATAAATAATAGAGATAAATTTTGAATAGTTACATTAAAATCAGCAAATAACCAGCCTTTTCCAGACAGTCGACAACTCAGTCAGAAATGGCTAAATATTATTTTTTATAGAGACAGTTAACATACAATCGAGATCACCCCAGTTCCAGACGAGACTCTCGTTCAGTTTAAATTAACTTATTATAATCATTCATGAACATTTCCATATCTCTAATGACCACAAACAGAAAATTTCTATAAAGAAATTTTTCATAGGTAAATCTTAACTGTGTATAAATATTGAGAAATTCTTATTGAAAATCTTAATAGTATTTTTCGATTAATTTTAATGATCTCACTCCAAGAAAGTCGATAAAAGTCACTAAGTTGCAAAGGATTACTGAACATAAAAATACAGTGACGACACTAAAAGAATTCATAGAGACAGAAGATGATTGAGATTCCTTTTTTGAAATTCGTTGTAGACAAGAAAGCGTGAAGCTGGAAGAGAGAAATATGCAAACTATATAGAAAATTACAATTTACTAGGGTTCAAAATATTAAAGTCAAACACATACTATCCCTTTGTTTGTCTCTGTATACATTGTCAATCGTGAGGATGAATATTATGTTAGAGAGTACAAGATTCTTATATAGAAACAGGCAGCATCAATTCCTACGTACTCTTCAACCTTTGACTTATATACAGCAATATACAAATGTGTCAGACGTTGTTTAACATTCAAATTCTTGCAAGTCGGCTCAAGTAATCTTGCGGTTACGTCTGAAACTAGCTTTTGAAATATCGGATCGAAAGTCTCACATCGAAATAAAACAACATTTTCATTTGATCAATGTATTTCAATATCTGAATAGTATATTTATGGTTCTCGGCAATGTAAAATTCTGACGTTTCTAGGTGTGAGTTCACTAAATGGGAACACATATTATAGATAACTTAGTTCTTTCTAAAATGACGAATTCGAAAAGATTTATATTAATCTTGGACATATATCAAAGCTTTCCTTCCTATTCATGCTCATGTTGTTTAGAAATCTATTTGGATGCATGTGACAGGTTGTAGGAATAGAAGTTTTTTTCAGGTCAGTGTACGCATAATTTTTAAAAAGTTTTTAATAACACTCCCAGTTTCTGACTGTTTATTCACAATATTTGAATTAATCAACTGAAATTCACTGATGATACCTGATTGTTGCATGTCACTAAGTTCTGCTATCCGCAGACGACACTGAAACATCATTTGCTTTAAAGAAACATACAGCTACACGCTCAAAAACACGCACTCATCCACAAAAAGAGCTGAATATCTTTATTAATACAGAGCAATATAATTAATAATTAATAAAATCCAAAATTACTTCATATGGGGAGCAGTCTATTTCGGCATACGAAGATCGGGAGTCTGTCTTATCAATCCCGGTGTGGACTGAGATCGTGTCTCTACAGGTAGGTGGGGACAGGAAGTAGAATTTAACTGTGAAAGCTAAAAAAATCAATCTGTCGAAAAAACTAATACATAATTTATCCATTTCAATGTTTCAGTCTGACGAAAGGCACGATATGGGTGTCAGGAGATGGTGGAAGTTATTTGTCTTAAAGGGACGAAATCTCGTAAACTTAAACTATAATATTAATCTTATGATATTAATTTGGGGTTATATGAAGAATGAAATATTAATTTAAAATAGGAATAAAAAGGGATCTAAAAATAAATTTAAAAATGTAGATAACACCCTTTTATTTATATAATTTATATTGTAAATCAATGGCAGAACACACGTGTACGGGAATAAAATCGCCTATAAATAGTTAAATCACTGAGAGTTATAGATTTTATTTTGATTTCAAATATCAATGTGCTCTTTCTGACAGAATCCTATCTTTAATTGTTAATTAAAATCTTAATTTAACATCTTAATTGGACGGGAACCGGCAGCTTGTAATGTATGGTTGCCCTTCGATACTCCATCCTTGTGATCAAGGGAAGACGTTATATATCTTCATGACCTTGACATGCTCTTTATTGTGTTGTCAATTTAATATAACAAGTTAATTTAGATTCATAATAAGCCTAATGTATTTTAGTTGTTTCATTATTACGAACTTAGTCGGAATACTCGTCGTGAATATTTTTATACATTTTATACATCGTAGCAACTCTGAATTTATTTTCTTGAGATTTTAGTACATTGCAGGACCAGTTAATGTTTATACTCCCTTATTGTATAACCCGTCGACTTCTCGCCGAAATGGGAGAGGACGAGAAGGAAATGAAATACATGCACCCTGGTCTTTGTGACCAGGGGTGCTGAACGAGTTACGTGCCCAATTATTTTTATTCTGCCAACTTGCCCTTTATTATTTCCGGCTAGCAGAGAGACTTATCTTCCGGCATCTTACTTCCGGTATTCCTTGCCTTTACTAATTCCTGATGTCATGGACCTTTACTTCCGGCTACCACGGACCCTTATCTTCCGGTATAGTTGGCCTTCAGTAAATCCGGCCATTACTTCAACCCTATTCATCTGGTTGATCTGCGTTAATGGACCTGCTTACAGCAGCCCTGTACTTCCAGCTACACCATGGTCCCTACTTATGGCATCTCTATCTCAACCTAACTCACCTGGAAATTGCTTCATGCATATCGTCCAGACTTCAAATAACTTATACCGTATAATTCGGTTAAAACGTTACGGAAGGTTCATCATCGGACTTCACAAGCAACTACGCAACACCGGCACCGGACATTTAAATTGAGTTTTCTTCTTTGGTTATATATCGTCCAGGCTTCAAATAACCTACTCCGTACACTTCGGTTAAAATACTACCGAAGGTTCCTCATTGATCTTAACTAGAAACTTTTCAGCAATTTCGCCGGGCATTTGAACTGAACTTTCGAACTGAGGACTTACATGCCTGTCACACATCCCAAAAGAAAGAGATAAAGAGGTATACATTATTGAATATTACTGTAAGTAAATAAATATATATTTATCGATATTATGATAATATTTATTATAATATTTATTAATATCATAATATTAATAATGTATTATATTATTTATATATAATTGATTCTTGTTTTCACAAATTAAAGTACATCAATATTTTAGAAATAAAAGCCTGACCGACTTTCAGAAATCTGATCGAATTAACAAGCATCAATATTTTTAAGGGCTTATTGTTTGATCTGAAATGATTTCAGTGTCACGACGTAAAGAAGACGCTAATAAACGAATCTGATAATATAAAAAAGAATCACTCGTGAATGCTGCTGCTGTGATCCTATGAGAAGTTGGGAATTATCCAGCATAGAAAAATAGATGATTTCCTACGGAAGAGTTTTGGCAACGTATAGTTTTTTTCTCTTCTTGGATACATAAGATGTGTCCTAATTTGAGTGTAATGATACACTTCTTTTCTGATAGAAGAAATCAAATGTTGATATAAGTGTAAATATTCAGGTCCACGAAGATACAATTGATCGAAAATGAAAGAAAAAGATGTATTATATTAACGCATGTATAAACTTGAAACAATCAATGCTTAAAACCTACTCTTAATGCTTAGCAAGGCCACGGAATCTATAAGATATTGTTCAGAGTACCTGGACAAATCAATATTATAGGTTTCTGGAAGTTAATGGCTTCTTCTGAAAGTAATATATTCACATGTTTTACATTATGAATCTATCTATCTATAATCTGGCGTACAAATGTTTCTATACAACTACAAAAAATGATTATACAAATTTATTTTATTAATAACTTAATTTAGTTTGGCTATATGATATTATCAGTAGTTGTTGCGGACATTCTGGATTGTGGAATAAGTTGTTGTGTTTTCGTAGATTCTGTCTAACAGAAGATATATTGCTTTAAAGAGCTAGGATCTGACAAAAGGGCATAGGGAAGTATTCAGTCACTTAATGATCATACATCATAAATTCGCGATAATATGCAAATCTCTAAATGGGAATTATTCCATCCTATTAAAGTGAGCACTAAAGATTCCCTTTTCTCCATAGTGATCAATCGGCGAACGCGGGCATATATATATATATATATATATATATATATATATATATATATATATATATATATATATATATATATATATATATATACATACATATATATACATACATATATATGTATATATATATATATATATATATATATATATATATATATATATATATATATATATATATATATATATATATATATATATAGCAAATGTGTTATATACACAAACAATTATATATACCAAATATTCGAGGAAACATATAGTAACATTTTTAGGAAATAATTAACTTTATGTTATCTTTGTATGACAAAATTTTACGGTTAGTATGTAGGAAAGGACAAACCTTACTTCCATTCACCTGATTTCGTATGTCTTTGTTTGTATGTGGGCGTATAGATATATATCCTTGTGAAAGTGTGTTTATGTGTGTAAAGCTGTGAAAAATACACAATTTATAGTGACATTTATATCTCATTGTATGTAAGCAAGAAACAAATCAAAATAGTATATATAAAATATATTTTGTTCTTTTCTATTATAGAGGTAACAAAAACATTACAAATTGAAGCAGTCGTTTTCTAAAAAAATTCAAACGTTTTGCTGAAAAATAACTTTCATCTGTCCGTTATTTTTGGTTTTAATTGCAAGAATGCCTCACAATATTATTTGACAAAAAATAGCAAATACTTTGGCATATTTAAATCTATTGAAGCTCTTTTAATGTTATTCTTGGTTTGTTTGATGCCAGTCGCCAGAAAATAAACTCACAAATTAAAATTCCTCCAAAAATAAAATAGTTGTTAAAGAAATATGGAAAAAACATGAACGTCGTTTATTCTTACAGAGTTTTACATATGACAATTCTTTAAATCTACTGAAAAATAGATTTATATACAACTGTTGTCATTTACTTGTGAATAGACTTTCCGAACTTGGGGAACAGGTAGCAGATGATAGCAGTGGCTGGTGCCATGCTTTTTCAAAGAGGAATCATGGAGTGGAAGAAAATGCACAACCAAAGTATGCAGAACAGAAACAAAGTTTGAAGAAGAGAGTACAATATATATATATATATATATATATATATATATATATATATATATATATATATATATATATATATATATATATTCGAATCTGACCATGGTCGATTTGTCAGGAAGGAAACTTCCTGATGTTATAGGACTGGAAGAATCGACCACTTTGAAAAGTGCCTGAAAGCTATACGATTCAAATGTCAATCGACATCTCCAGGTGCCTTGATTTGTTCCCCGTCCTTCTCTTCATCTTTTCCTCTTTCACGCCTCTTTACCCTTGCTCCTACTTTCTGTAACCCCTCGAGTGCTAGTTGCACTTACGTTTTGCAAAATTTTGACCATCGAGTGGAGGTGTGCCGCCGAAGCCTTGGCGAATATTTGGCCGGTATTATATTTCACGCATAATTGGCATGACTTAAATAATATGATCCAACTGAAAAAAAAAATGTCTCCAATAACACTGATTTAATTATTGCTGACTTTGATACGTCTTAATACCCCCCCACACACATATATATATATATATATATATATATATATATATATATATATATATATATATATATATATATATATATATATATATATATATATATATATATATATAGGCACGATTGAGGAATCGGAATGCCGAGTTCGAATTCCAATCGAATCCATTACATTCACTTACGGGCTAATACCCTTGGGAAAAGTATGAATGCACTTCTTCTCCCTCCAGCTATGGGTAAATAGCAGGAAAGACCGGATTCTATAACCTTGGATGGCAACTGAACTAGGAGAAGAACAGGTCTGAATTCAAAATCTGCGGAGGGTTGTTTGGGGAACTTATGGTACAAAGTGCACCAGGTCTCTGTATTCGGCCCTTCAAAAAGTGTGGTTGGTTCTGCACAAAGCCTTCCCCACGATAATCAAATAATGTGCTCGTGTGTGGGCTGTCGGTTCCTAAGAACTGAGCTTCTTGACCCTCATTCGTCGAATACGACGGGAGAGTCCAGCATATCCATGTGTATGTGTGTGTGTGTTTGTGTATTACAATAGCTTACAATAGTATGCCGTACCTCCATCCTTCTGTATGTCAGTCATTTGCAAACTTTGTCTTATTCTAAATTGCTTTTGGCCGCAATTTTTGCAGCTAATATAAACCGTCATATTTATTCCCTTTGTCATGTTTAACTGTGTGAAGCGGCGTCGACAAAGAATATAAGAAAGCGAGTATAAGAAAGGAAAACAGAGGACAGAATACAACTCCGATTGTCTATGTATGGAATCCGACGGAGATAAGCGAGGCAGTAAGTATTGGAATACAAGGAGATAATGCACATGAAAATGAAGGAGAAGGAACGAAAAGAAATAAAGAAAGAAGAATAAGGAGAGGATGAACGTGTACTGAAAAAGAGTAGGAGAAAAAGAGGAAAATAATCATGAAAAGAAAGGAACTAGAGAGAGAGAGAGAGAATATATATACAACAAGCAAAACTAAGATAATAAGTATAGGAGATAGAATAGGAGAGAGTAAATATTAAAACAAAATGGAAACAAGAGGGTGATAAAGTAAATATTGAAAGAGGAAGACAGAGAGAGAGAGAGAGAGATGTTAAATAGAGACACAGAATGGAAAAACGAGATAAGGAATAGTCAGTATGGAAACCAAATGAGGAATATAAATAAAATGTGTAATCAAACAAATAAGAGAGAGAGAGAGAGAGAGAGAGAGAGAGAGAGAGAGAGAGATTGAGAGAGAGAGAAAGAAATAGCTAGATAAATAGAGAGATAGAGAGAGATAGAGAGAGAGAGAGAGAGTGATAATGTGCGTATGCTGGAGGTGGTGCAGGAAAGATGCAGAAAAGTATAGCATTGAATAGATCCCAATATTTATAGGAGCGAGACTGATGTCTGGCTCTTCACGAGTTCGTAATCAGTCAACTCCCAGTCGAACTCTGATAAGTATTGTCAACTTAAATTAATTATCAAACAATACTTATTGCACTCGATATTCATTCAGCACTTTATTGGCAGAAATTCTCTTTGCCTTGATTTATATTAAATTAGACAATGTTTCCTATATCTATTCGGCAATATTATTCCTATAATAATAATAATTATAATTATATATATATATATATATATATATATATATATATATATATATATATATATATATATATATGTGTGTGTGTGTGTGTGTGTGTGTTTAAAGCAATTGATCCCAAGCAAGGCGGGAGTGTCACTAGCACGCAAGGCGTTGCGCAGGATTGAAAACAAGAGGCATGTTTGAAGAAAGGATACAAAAAACGACGGGAAAAAAGACCAAGGTATCAGATGCCGATTATTGGCATTAAACTTGAATAGTTGAAGATTATAGTTATCGGGGAAGCAAGCAAAGGGAAGGGAGATCAACAGACGGGTAGTGCGAGAGAAGAATTTGTTTGAGTACAAGAGACGGTTGCATTTAACCTATTTCAACAGTGAAAAGGTGGGACCGAAATGCCAGCCTAGTAGCTCGCTTAAAGTCATGCAGTCTTAGAACCAGCGAACGTTGCTCGTTGGAACAGTTGCCGTGAAAATACTTGTAGAAGAGACAGTGAGAAGCCACGGAACGTCTGTGAGAAAGCGACTGTAGACAAGATGCCAGATAAAGACATCACATTACATATTCTTCTCTGGATTTTTCGAGGATATCAAGACGTACAGGGGGGTCACTAGACCATATATGACAGCAATATTCCATACAAGGACGGATGATTAATTTATGGGTTTGAAGGCTGGACTCAGACGAGGAAAAAATTCCGGCACGACATAGATAACAAACATTCCTTACGATAGATGAAGCTATTGATTCAATGAATTTATTCAACCTCATGTCAGCTGACAGCGTGAGACCAAGCAGGGGTAACGAGGCGCTCTTGAGGACTTGGGAATCAGCAATTCTAATGAGAGATAGGCAGGGATTTTTGTTCTGGGTAAAGGAGAGCAGTTTCGTTTTAGAGGAAAGATATATTTTTATAATTATATCCGTTGGTAGTGAGGGGCTGACGTTTTACCTTTTATTTAATGTCTTTTTAAACATCTTAGACATTAATATATATATATATATATATATATATATATATATATATATATATATATATATATATATATGCAAGTTTCGTTGAAAATGATTGACAATAGCTCAATTAGGTCTCATGTAAATACGCATGGAGACCTACCAAACTCTATTCGTAATTTGTTGATAATACAAATATAATAGCATCATCTACATGTAAAAAAAGGCTAAAAATAATGGAAGCATTATTAATAAAAAAAGAAAAGGGCAACAATCAATAATATCAACTATGAACACGGTCACAACGTGCGTTTGGAAAATAAAACGTTCCTATAACTTGAGATACATTACATAAAGCAAAGATATATTCAGTTACAAGTACAATAAATTCATTATTGATCATGCTTAAAGTATAGCCGAAAGCGCTTGGAAAACATTCGAACTATTTTTATATAATCTACGAATTGAGATGAAAATAAAATATACGAAGACATGAGAAATTATATAAAAAAACTCACCCTCCACACCTTGTTAGTCGTTTTGAACGAAACTTGCATAAAAGAGGGATTGTTGCCCAAATACACAATCCATCTAGGGGTTTATATCTTCTTAATGTTTTACTTAGTTCATTTTGTAATTGTATACCTACATGTTCGCAGAAATCTGAACCGTTAAAACACCCCACTGTAACGCCAAAGGTTCCTTATTTCTTCAGTCACATGTCTTCGTCGTTGAATAATAGTGATATCTTGCAATAATGATTGTTACTTTATGTATGATTACTTTATCTATTCTTGAGCTAAGCAGATGGCTTTATCTAGCAAATGGTTTCGGTTATAGAAGTGTAGAAATATTTCATATTAATTTTATAAGTTATGTTGGTTACTTTGTTTGCGGAACCATTCTATAGTTGTTTCTTGTGATTTCTCATTGTTTGACTCCCAACATCGTTCTTAGTTCTGTTTTAATTGTTGCTAGTATTATTTAACTTAGTTTAGTTTTACTTGGATTTATGAGTCTGCATATCTATATATATATATCAACGAAGACATGTTTAAATGTAAATCTTTAGACCCCTAGCTGCAAATAATAATGTGAAAATATATTTAAAGACATAAAGTCCAGGAAATAACTGAATTTTTTGTTCCTATTGTTTACAATGTAAATTCTGAATTTATGAAAGTTAAATAATTAAACTCTCTGTTAAGATCTGGAGAAAAACAGTGTACGAAGTAAAGAGTTAACACTGATGTACTTAACAGAGAAGAGGCGCCGGGTGAATTATTTCTCCGAGTTTTACAATGAACGGACATTTTCTAATCCAATAAATGTATTAATGCTTAAAATGGTAAACTTGAACGAATCATTAAGAAAATGTTATCAATGAAAACTTCAAAATCATACATATATATATATATATATATATATATATATATATATATATATATATATATATATATATATATATAAAATTAAAGAACAGTAAGATATATAATCCGGTGTTCTTAATGATATTTTTTATTTTATTTTTACAAAACATTGCTCAATCTAAATTTACAGAGCATTAATATTATAAATTAACGGATTTAAAATATGTTTTTTTTCGCTACACAGTAATAACCATGTTTCAAAAATGGAAGCTAAAAACTTCAAATTTAATTATATAATTAAATTAAAATCATTAGTCCCGTTTCATCTTCAAGCGAATTCTAGAATAACATTTTTTAAATTTACTGAGTTTTAAACGCACACATAAATTCATAATTTCCTGTTTCCTAGAATACAGAGAAATCCAATCATTCAGACAGGGGCGGTAGCGTGTTCACTTTTATTAACTATTGTTATATCAATTATGAGTTACGTTCGAAAAAGAGGTTAAGTTTAGGGAGGGTAGGAGTGTATTTTTCAACCATTTCTGACATACGTTAAATGCATGTCGTTTAATTATATAATTAAATTTGAAATTTTTAGCTTCCATTTTTGAAACATGGTTATTGCTGTGTAGCGAAAAAACATATTTTAAATCATTTAATTTATAATATATATATATATATATATATATATATATATATATATATATATATATATAATGGAAATAAAAACGGTAAGACCAATTTTCCTATTCATGATAAAAGATAAAAGAAAATTATTAAAAAAATGCAGACAATTGGTTTCGCACTCACTCAACAGAACTGAAATCGAGGGATTAATACTTCGCAATACAAAATATAAAACACAGATAATATACAATATTAAAAGGGGAATACAATCAAGATTGAAATTACGTTAAGTCCTAACAG
The DNA here is from genome assembly GCA_964036315.1 of Acanthosepion esculentum. Classification (NCBI taxonomy): domain Eukaryota; kingdom Metazoa; phylum Mollusca; class Cephalopoda; order Sepiida; family Sepiidae; genus Acanthosepion; species Acanthosepion esculentum. The sequence goes on from OZ038495.1 coordinate 6,034,061, forward strand.
ACACTAACTCTATTTAGAGCGGGGGGATCTCTAGACCGGATGTAAATTTTTTCTAAAACAATTTCCATAACTGACCTAAACACAACTAAAGGATACCCTTTATCTAATAATTGATATCCTTTAGATGTGATTAGGTCAGTTATGAGTAAGAAAATATGTGATTTTTCTGAAACTAAACCGAGTGCGGTTAGTAAATGCTCACTTTATTTTCGTTTATCTTGGATAAGCAGAGTAAGTAAAAAACAATCGCCAAACAAATTAGCACTGCAGTAGGACATTGTTAATTCTTGTCTTGTGTGCGTGTTGTGTTTTCCACTTGGTGTGCATGAACGTTTGCTCGAAAGGATCTTCTACCCTCATCACCACGATATTAATAATGTTATTTACCAGTTTAAAAGTTGTTACCCTGTTGACTACATGAGTAGAACTACCATACGTCTAGATACTAGAATGCCTCAACATGTAGCTAAGAAAATTAGAAATGGAACATTTCAATTAAAGGACTCTCTCAACGATATGTATGTTTCCGCCATTGTTGAGCACTTCATGAAAATCCCAAATTGCGCCATCAATTTCAACACGGGTATTTTATCATCAAGTGTCTAGTTTTACACTCGATTTTTGCTCCAGCCCAAGTTTACCTGGCTTACAAATTGTTCAGTATATTACTTTTATTTTGTGGAACTTTTGAATTTCTCAGTTTGCCTTCATATTTATGTGTACCTCTTTTCATTTGTTTACTTTTTTCTTTTTCTATCTTTTGTTTCTTTGTCGTGTTGTTCCCGTTTTTATTTCAGTTTTATTTTAATTTTTTCCTATTATTTTTTGTTGTTTATTTTCTGCTTATTGACTTTAATTTTCCACTTTGTCGTTTTTATTTGTTTTTTGGTTTTATTTTCCTCTTCCGTTGACTTTTTCTTTAGTTGTTAAGAACAAGCCATTTTTATATAAGGCGAACCTTTATTATTTGGTGGTTGTGTGCCACCATGGCGGCAACTTTGAACGCAACGGCGGTGCTAGCAAAAAATAAATCACCGTGTAAAAAAACAAAAACAAAAAAAACCTGCCTGGTCGGAGCACAGGCCAAAAAAGGATTCGGGGTATTATAACGAACAACGAGTCAAATATGAAAAGTTTGTGAAGGAAACGAGTTTCTTACCATAACGGAAACAGTGAATGCAGTTAATGTAAGGTTAATTTCTCTGCTGACCACCGACGTAAAAAATCAGAGATAGGGAAACAATTGAAGAAGCTTTAAAAAGCCTCAGTATTTTACTGAAGGTTTTTTAGGAAGGAGATACCATGCAATGTGGAATATCCTTCTAGCGACGTAACAAGAACGAACGCTAAGATTCCAAACAGAGTACATGGGCACCTGACGGAGAAAAATTATTGTGCACGGGGTGCCCGTGGATATATGCGAAGATCGTATGGGGCCTTCTTTTCAAAGTACGGATCTATAGAAGAAGTGTCTTCCATTATAAGTAAATCTGGAATTGCAACAGGAGACGTGGTGTTGCATGTGACGCTGACCCAACAGGCTTTCGGGGAAATACCAAATATATTTATGTGTCGGGAAAGACGGATGTTGTTGGTGGTAGAGTGGCGCAGACCTTATTTTTGGTTTGCGGAGCCTTGGGGGCATGGCCAAGGCATGCCCAAGGCATGCCCTGCCCAAAAATCTCAGCCTCCACCCCGCCAAGCGACGATGGAAACAAATTCATCAACAACACCACCAACAGTAATGTTAACAGTATCAGCAACAGAGAAGGCCCCCAACGGTGAATAGAGGAAGGTAAAGGGACGAAGGAATACAAACGCGACCTCGCTTCAAAAACAGGATGTCCCGTCACGAAAAAAACAGAGACAACCCCAGGAGCGACCAAAGGAGGATCATTAGCAGCAAAATCCTGGAAAGGAGGAAAAGCAGCTACAAAAGCAGTAAACGGAGACTTAAAAAGAAAAAAAGAGCAGCAACAATAATAAGAATAGTACAGGTAGCAGCAGCAGCAACCCGGCGGAGAGAAGGAGATGGAGCAAATACCTACACCTCGAGCCTCATCATGAAAAAGGAGTAGGGAAAAGGAGGTCGTGCAGAGTCAACAACACACCAGGCGAAGTAGGGCGGACTGGTACATGGACAAAACCAGGTCCCTATACTATTCCTAGGATCATAACTTTCATCAGGGACACAGCGGGTACTTGAAAGTCTGGTACCACCTTTACAAGTGCAGAGACGTATTTCCGGACATTAGAATATTTGAGTTGAGTACACGTATTACTACATCCCTCGCTATATAGGGCACTTAAACTGATATACACTATGGATGTCAACGTAACAAAACATACTAATAATAATGATAATGACAACATAAGTAAGTTGGGAATAAAACCTAGTATATATACACTGTGTAACAGCAGTGGGATCGGTTTTAGTATTGAAAGGTTTTGTAAGTTAGGAACAGTGGGGAAACATTGCGAGATTGTCAATAAAAGTAAAATGAAAGAGAAAAACGAAAAAAGAAAAGACAGAGAGCGAGAGAGAGAGAGAGAGAGAGAGGGGGAGGGGGAGAGAGAGGGGGGAAAGCACAAACATTGATAAAGAATTCTTTTAGGAAAATCATTGTTAGACAATGGGGGTGGGTGCCAAAAAATAAACTTAAATAAAAATTAAAAAATAATACCAAAATACTAAAAATAAAGATAAGGATAATATGAGAAGGGGACGTGAAAAAAAAAAACATACAAAAATAGATGTGTTGTGTATCGAGATAGGATCAGAGTGTAAAAAGGCAAAAAAAAAATAA
>OZ038495.1:6041867-6081867 GCA_964036315.1 Acanthosepion esculentum
TGATGGAAGATACAAGATCCAATTGAAAGTTGTAGTTCAATAAAATTGTACCCCATCTTAGCAATCTATTAGCAGTGTAGACAGGTAAAACTTTCTTTGATCCAAATATTGTCAAATTATTTGGAGCCGGCATTTTTTTTATTGCCGTTGTCCTTTCTGGGTCTGGTCGTATTCCTTCTTCGTCAATAATATGGCCCAGATATTTTATTTCCTTCATAAAGAAGTCACATTTATTTTCTTTTACCTTAAACCCGTAGTTTTGTATCTGTCTGAAAACTTCTTGAACGTGTTCACAGTGTTGTTCCATATTTTTGCTATTTATCAGGATGTCATCCAGGTATGCAATCGTGAAATCCAGTCCGCCTAGCATAGTATCCATTATTTGCTGAAATATCGCCGGCGCTACCTTGATCCCGAATGGTAATCTTTGAAACTTATATAATCCTTTGTGTGTATTCATGCACAACAACCTCGAGCTTTCCTCATCTATTGGTACGTGTAGGTATGCTTCGCTCAAGTCTATTTTTGAGAAAAATTTTCCTCCGTTCAATTTTGTGAAAACTTCCTCTGGACTAGGGAGAGGATAGTGACAATCCTTAATCGCTGCATTCAAACCCGTTGAGAAATCAGCGCATGTCACCCGATTTTTTTCACGCAAACCGTAGGTGCGGCCCATTGACTATATTCTACCTTTGTCAATATACCGGTTTTCACTAGTCTATCCAATCTTTATCTATTTTTCTAATGCTGCAAAAGGTACATTTCTTTTCTTCTTGAAAATGGGTTGCATATTTTCTTTCAGTTCTATTTTTGCCGCCATTTTTTACTCCTCCCGAGGCCGGCTGAAAATACTTCGGGGAAACTTTCCTTCAATTTCTCCTTTAATTTTTCTGCCTCGGTCGATAAACTTTTCACTTTTTGGCAAAACGTATTTATCGGTAAATCCCTGGGGTCAAATTTCTGCATCCAGTCAGTTCCAAATAAGTTTTCCGTATTTTTAAGAACGTACATTTTTATTTTTTGGTTATAACTTCTCACTCAAATTTTATTTTTCTTCCAGTTACAGACCTGGCTATTTTATCGGTTCTCAACATGGTCAGTTTTCTTTAAATTCTTCCACGTATGTAAATTAATAATGGTTAAATTTGATCCGGAATCCAATTGTAGTCTTACTTTTTGTTTAACATTTCTACTCGTACGTATTTTCGTATATTTGTCTCGTCCGCTTGGTCAGTTCTAGTGACTCTTATTCGGCTTCTGCTTTCTTTCCGAGTCCAACAATGCGAACATTTATGTCCCACTTTATTGCACGACAGACAAGTCTTAAAGTGGTATGGACAATCTTTTTACCAAAGCAAAGTCCCACAGCGATAGCGTGGACTGGGTGGTAGTTTTTTCTGATATTTCATTTGATTTTTTGAAGTAGAATAATTTGTTTGTCTTGTTTTTGAAGTAGAATAATTGGTTTGGTTTGTTTTTGAGGAGGGACAAAAACGTGTTTGTCGTTGTACTTTTCGTATGTGAGCGACGCCAGACTCTTCTATATCTTTCGAGTCCTTTTTTACGCTTATACATCTCTGACAGTCTTCAGCCAATTTTTGTAGCGTCAATTCTTGTTCACTGTCAAATTTTGTTAGAATTCTCCATATGATCTTCGCATCTTTAGTCGAAACCAGGCCTTGGACGAATATATACAATTAAAATTGCCCGGGTTCAGATAACTTCAAGTCATCGCAGTGTTTGTTTACTATGGAAGCGAATGTTATATAGTCATCGCTATCCTTTTTTGTTAGAGTTAAACCTTTCCACCTTTTGTGGAATAGTGAAGTGTTCGGACTAAATACTTCAGTTAAATGTTTTACGGCTTCCTTGAAAGTCAACTCATTCGTTTTCCTCGGTAGGATGTAGTCTACGAATTTAGTGTATTCGCTTGACCCTAGTTCCCTCAGTAGTAGACGTACTTTTTTCGCGTCTGACCAATTCCCGCAATCAAACTCATATAAATCTTCATATCTTCTGAAATAAGCTGCGCAGGTTTTGTCTTCGTCCGCTGCACAAGGGAAGTCTTCGATAGAGCTCCATATAGCATTTTGCGAGAATGCCGTTTCATTTTCAGAATTTTGCCCTTTATTTGTTACTGCCCGTAGTAGTACATCTTGTAGTTCAAGATGCTTTTTTTCGTTTTTCTCTTGCTGCTCAAATTGCATTTTCATAAGTTCCAATATGGTTGCCTTAAAGTCTTTCATGTTAATACTTTAATTATGTATAAGTATTTTCCTTTTTTGTAGACTCCAGGTCTTTGTAGCCTGTTGTTCTGGTACCTTAGTATGAAAAAGAATTGTCCTGCGTAGAGTTCGTGTCTTTGTTAGCACTGTTAAGTTGGTGTCCAAAAAGAAAATATTTCTTTTATCTTTTTTTTCTCACTAACTACGTCGCCTCTGTTACGAACGACCGATAGAAAAAAGGTTTTTGTAGATTCTCCACGTAGAACTTGTTTTTTCAATATTCTCCGTGTAGAACTTGTTTTTTCAATGTCCTCCGCGTAGAACTTGTTTTTTCAGTATACTTTTAGATTTCTCCGCGTAGAGTTTCGTTTCTTCAGTATACTTTTTTTAGGATTTCTCCGCGTAGAATTCGTTTTTTCAGTCCTCGTCGGCACTGTTATGGTCTCGACTCGTTACGTCTCGACTCGTTACACTTCGTTCTCATCGTCTCTCTTGAGAGGCGCAGTCTTTATAGTATCAGGGAGAGTTCATTATGTCGTTACAGGTAAGATCCCATAACACTGATCCTATTGGAATATGTTTCACCTGCACAGAGGTTAATGATATAGCCAATTGAATTTATAAATTATATATGCAGCAGGAAGCCCAGACTTGCATATTTTATATCGTGACTTGATAAGGAGTTTTATTTCAAAGTTAAACTATAAATTGCCGTGTATATATGGGGAATTTTACTTAAGAATCTATTCACAAAAATGTGTAGAGTGTAAACTTTCAAAACGATTGATAGGTTTTAAAACCTGCATAAAATTTAGTGTGTTCTCCACTTCTCATTTAAGGACAATAAAAGTGGGTGTTTCAGAATATGGCAAAGTCCACTTACGTGTCAAAATATGTCAGTATATTTTAATATATTTTATAGCTATCAGTGTGTTTATTCGTTAATCAGGTAACGAGATATAAATTGTGTGTTCAGAGGCCAACGTATGTCATTAAGATAGTGACGCCCTTCAGTCTTCAAGTTGTTTGTGGCTATAATTACACCAATCAAGATTCTGTCTTCCTGTCCTTATCGGTGAATAATGCTAGAAGGATAATCTTGTGGCAGAGACCATCTAAATATTAATGTGATTGAGCAAATAGATTCTTTATTATTTCTAAGGAAATAATTTCATGTATTCCTTATTTTATATAAATTTTATATTACAGATATCATAAAAGACAAACTGTATTCTACAATTCTATGACATGTTTTAAACAAGAAATGGCTACGAGACTTTGAGAGAATTCGCTGTCGTTTCGTCATTCGTTCTGTATACCATTCATTTCCTTGTCAGTTGTGTTTCTGCCTTATGTAAAATCATGCAGTCTTTCTCAGATAATTGTCGAGGCATTCTTATAATATATTTATTATTATAATTCAGTTTCATATCTATAATCTTTCTGTCGTATGACTCACTTCAAAACAAAGAAATGATCCAATAAAACCGATATAAATAATCGAAATTTGATGCTGTGTGAATATAATAATTAATTTTATACTATTTTAAATTCATAATATGTGGGGAATTTCGCTGGAACATTACCCCCCACCCAAAAAAAACAAAAAAGAAATCTGTGTATCATCTACCATGCATTCCATTGTGAAAGTAGAATAACATATTATATTTATATAACTTTAAAGTGCCCAAGAATATGCCGGCATTAAATGATCCATAAGCAGTTAGGGCGTTAAACAAAGAAGACAAATTAAAGATTAACCAAGCAGATCTTTTAGTTTTGTTAAGTGTATATTCTTCTCCATAAAAGTATTTATTTACCCGTACCTTGCATGAGTTATGATATTTTTTCAGATTGTATCCTGCATCATTTCTTGCAAACTATCTTGAAAAGGCAAAGAATAAAAAGGTACAATTATTTCTGTATAGCGATATAGATCAATTAAAATCTAAAACTTAACAATCGCATGTATTATGTCTCTTGGCATTAAAAGATTGTTTGTTTATCATTATGTCCTCTCGAGAATTAGCAGTGAAAGCTCCCAGGAACATTAACACTCGTGTTAGGAACCTCTAAATAAATAAGAAACCTTTAACAGGAACATACATCTTTATTTTTATATGGCTCCCTGAAGCGCCAGCTATCGATTAACTGTGTGTATCTGAGTTGTCAGTTATACCTAAGAGACATTTTATGTTAGTCAAATTATGTTGATACCGTTAATGGTTATCGTAAAAAAACGCATCCTTCTACAAATTCTAAATCTTTGCGACCAAAAATGATATTTAATATATCTTTTGTCATTTAAAACTTGCTGTCCACAAAGGCGTTTCTTTCTAAAAGCTGATATCATCTTGTTTTGTATACGCTGCATGCGACTGTCAATTCATATCAATAATTAGTGAACCAAAATGTGTTTGCATTGAGCATCATCCTATCTGGATGCTAGTTATTACATCATCTTAGTGTTATAGCAAATGTGCAGAAAATATATCCTTCGGAATATAAAATATACAGTTGGCAAATTAACAGCATATGAACAAGGTATTGTCTAATGATAAGAATGAAGGTGTTGAGTTTATGAAAATCAGAGAATAAATTATCAGTCATAGATCTTGAAAGGAATAAAGAAATGAATTGCTTTTTCATAAAACCCATAAAAATGGTTCTGATATGAGATAATGTATTTATCTAGGTCTTCTTCTTCTTTGCTAACTTCTTATAAACATCCAATGATAAACGGAATTATAAACGAAAAATAGAGAAATATGGAAAGATACATTAAATTGTATTTATCTATTTCCTTGTATTTTCTAAAAACTCTTTACATTACATAACAAAAGATTAAGAAACGTAAATGAAAGTATGTATACGAATTGTTTGAAATCCTTTGAGATGAAACTGTCTTATTTCTCTGACAGATATTAAAAAATATGTATTTTATGACAAACAATTAAGTAGTGACTATAAGAAAATATTGCGTCAATAAAAGTAAATATAGAATGTATCCAGATTGAATAATCATTGTTTTGCAAACTGAATCGATTATTGTCATCAAAGAGCTTTTTTCACTATAGCAAAACGATTACAAGTCACTCGCTTATAAATGTCAGCAAGGAAATCAAATGACAACGGGATTTTGTCTTCTTGAATAGATAAAAGTAAAGGATGCAAAAGACAACTTTAAAATAAAATAAATTTAAAATAAAAGTAGTAAAGAATACATTTAAAATCAACGAATTTGTTCTTGTAACTAATATGCGAACTTGAAGATATTCCAACGCAAAAAGCTCGCTAATTCTCTCTCTTTTTCATCTATATTCTCGTCAATAGTTTCTCGTTTTTACCAATTGCATAGTAGTAAGAAATTGCTGAATAATTAATGAACCAAGATGTTTGTATTGAGCATCATGTTATCTGGGCGCTGGCTATTACATCATCTTATTGTTATAGCAAATATCCAGAAATCTGAATGATGAATTTGCTAGACATCTTCCATTTTTAAAGACGTAAGACAGATACAAATTTCAGTGTGAAATTTTCAATTCTGAGTGCATCGATATATTATGTCTGCTGCAATCAGTACTGACGAAATAACAACCGATTTATTCCTTGCATTCTTGAACAATCAAATATCATGGGACCTGATTTAAATTTATGAATATATGATACTGTAAATAATTATTATATAATTGTAACATGGCAATAATATAATCAACGTTTTTTTTTATATATATATTTAAATACATGACTTGATTTCTACAGGTACAGACAACCAACATATGATGTCAATTTCTAAATTGTGTTATTTGTAAATATATTGTTTTTAAACCCATTTTATACGTGGTAGTTTTAAGTTACTATTTACCTTTAGCGGTCTTGGTGCGATCCATCTCGTAAGACTTTTTTCTATTATTCTCCTTTTTTAACTGTATATTTATACGAACTTTTCGCATTTTGTATATTTTAATCGGTATCATAACACGTACATAGTGTATTTATAGAGTTTTTTCTCTCGATATTTGCTATAAATCGTTTGTATATTATTTTTACTTTATCTTACTAGTTTGTTATCGGTTTTAAGCGATTCACACACATATATATATATATATATATATATATATATATATATATATATATATATATATATATATATATATATATATATAATGTGAGGTTCAATACTTAATGTATTCCAGGAGTATTTCGTAGTCTGTTGTATTTAAACGACTTTAAATTTGTAAATAGTTTTAAATCAATGTCAAGGAATATTATGGTGCTTATTTTACTTTATTTTATTTTCTTTTTAATTTTATTTTTGTGTGTACAGGAAAAGAAATATACTCTATGTTCATGGAGAATTATTTAAATTTAGTGAATGTATCCATTTAAATTTAACCTGTAATCAATTTTAAGAATCGGGCTAAACGATAAAATGTCGAGTTTAAGTCCCCCTACCAAAAGAGCACAAATAAAATACAAACGGCAAATATTTAAACGATGCAATACTTATGGAAGTGATTAAACTTAGGAATATTAAGATTACCTCCTCGGTTATCCATTGAAACTGCTATCCCCACCGCGGGCCATGTAAAAGATAGTTCGCGCAGCTGATTGGTTGTACAAACATCCAATCGGATGTGCGGAATACGTGGTCTTTCTTCGTCTAATTCTTTAAAAAGGCCAGAGTAGTTGTCAGCGTTTCACTGTGAGGGGGAATCAGGGATTGATCTCCCCTGATTGGGTCGATTTGTTGATGGGGAGTATGATATTGAAAGACCCGAAACTCCCTGATGAACCAAGTCAAAACATCACTGACGACCACCTCCGGCGCCTACTTAAAAGCGTATTTTTGAATTATTACTGATGAAGCTTTCATAAAAAAATCCCATTGTTACATATTGAAATTCATGTAGTATAATTAGTATTTATTAAATAACAACACGCTTTCTACTGGTTAACTGAATGATGCATTTTTAATAAAATAAAGACATTAATTTTATATGTTTTCTTTCCAGACATGAATACTGATTCTTCTTTTATGTGCTGGTGATCTGGCCTTTAACATTTTCATATTCTTTTTTTAGCATTAAAATTTTTTTTATATTACCGTAGATAACTTCATGTAACTATACAGGATGTTTAGTAATTTATGAAGGTCTACATATATCATTATATTTTCAAAATAATCTGGGAGATTTTACAGAATAACAACTTGAAATTTCATTTATATCTTTTAATTAACGCAAAAGCATGTAAGTTGACAAGGAAATATTATGCGAAAGGAAGAGAATTAAACAATTTATTTCCGTGATTTAGTCTTCAAATGTACAGATAAATATTTGTATTTAGAGAATGAAAAATAACAAATAGACAACAAAACATTTTTAGTGTTTTTTGTTTCTTTTTTTAAATAAAGTTTATATTTAATTTGCCATGAACGAGATAACTCGTTTTATGATAGAAATAAAAATAGAGTTTTTAAATAACCTTGCAGCGATCACGATAACCTCGGTTATCGAACTGATATAGATACATATCAGACTCTCAAAAACAAATCTCAACTGAGAGAGTGTTTTATTTGCAAACCTTTGTATCAGGTCATCCCATAAATTCTGTCCTAATTTTGAATAAAGAAAACAAGTGACCAATTGTTACATTTAATTACATATTAAATCAACAATGTATTTTCCCTGATTATCTATGATTCCTTCCATTTATTATCAATATTAATAATTTCTTTACTGTAAAATTGTTTTGGCTTTGATTCGAAGAACTCACAAATGTCAGTTTTAACCTCTTCCTGTGTTACAAAAGCTGTTTCTTTCAAATGATTCTGTAAGCTACGAAACAAATGGTAGTCTGAATGAGCAAGATCGGGAGAAATAGGTGGATGAGGAATTTTCTCCCAACCAAGTTCTTCGATCTTTTGTGACGTGATTCTTGCTGTCTGTGGTCGCGCATAGCCCTGATGAAACATCACCCGTTTTCGATTCACTAGAGCAGGTCTTTTTTCCTCAAAGCTTGGTTCAAACGCTCTAACTGCTGACAGTATATTTGAGCATTAAATGTTGCATTAGGTGGTAAGAATTCAAAGTGGATTATTCCTTGGCAATCCCACCAGATTGAAAGAAGAACCTTTTGCCCATGAAGTTCCCTTCTCGTATGTGGCTGGGATCCTTACCCTTTACCAAGCCACTGTCTATGACGCTTAACATTTCGAAAAAAGATCTATTTTTCCTCGCCAGTCACAAGTCTATCCAAAAAAGGTGAAACAAGTTGGCGAGAATGTAGAGAAGAGCAGATGTCAATTCGGGATTTGAGGTTGTTTTCAGACAATTCATGAGGCACCCATTTTCCAAGTTTAGGAACTTTTCCAAGTTGTTGAAGATGACGATGAACAGTTGTATGGCTTGAACTGAGAACCACTGCCAATTCCATAATTGATAAAGCCGGATTTTCTTCAAGGGCTGCTTCAAGAAACTTTTCATCAAACTCAAATGGACGTCCGGTTCGATCTTCATCGTCAAGGGTGAAATCTCCACCTCTGAATTTTGCAAACCATCTTCTGCAAGTTTTTTCATTCACACATTCCTCTCCATAAACTGAGTGAATGTTTTTTGCCGCTTCGGCTGCTGAGTTTCCTTTCTTGAACTCGTAAAGCATTATGTGCCTCAAATGATTCTTGGGTACTTCCATGTTAGCAGGGTTTTAATCAAACAACATTTAATTTTATTGTCCTCTGAAATAAAATTTGATCAGTTTAAAAACATTATAAAATACTCTTTAAATTACGTTCATTTTAACAAAAAGTTAAAATTCGGACAGAACATATGGGATGACCTAATATATAGCAAAATGCGTGGTTCGCATATAACACGTGGTAACATATTTTATAGATGATTTTTCTCTTTGGACGTTACCATTTTTGAAATGTTAAGATTTTATAAAAGATCTCAGACAGTTACGAAATTTCTATGTTTACTTAATATTTATTATTTATTAGATAATTTGCTGTGACATAATTTTAGTGTTACCGTTCACAAAAATAGACGTATTTGAATCTTTTTGATAACACGGCTTTATCAAATCTTCAGTTTCGATAGTTGATATTTTTCAGAGCTTTTTAAAGATATTTTCAGCTAAATTGTGCAGCTGCCGAGTAGAAAGTTATTTCAAATTTTAGAAGCATTGAGCATTCCGGTTTAGCAAACTACTCTTCTGGAAATCCAAAGTTACAGCCAGCATATGTGCATAGTAAGAGAATATAGGAACGTAGCCACTATATTATTTGTACCTGGGTGTCATTATGCAATATTTATTCTGTTATTAGTAGCATTAATAATACACAGAGAAAAATGAATTAACGCCTTTTGCAAAAGCAGTAAACCAGAGTTAGAGTAAAGCTGTCATAATTTAAATCTGAACTCGTCACTCTGGTTTAATTTTCATTCATATTTAACCAAGCACCACCTGGCACATCTATTTTAACTTTTCAGTGAGGAGACTTATTTCTATTCAAGCTGTAACTTCATTTCCGTAGCTAAGATGATATTAAATACCAAGGGATATCCACGAAAGAAAACTGAATTTAATTTTGTTTCTTCTTACATCTCTTCACTTATTTGTATATAGTCCTGTATAATGTCTCATTTAGTATGTGCAAATTAGTTTAACACAACACCGTACGAACGGGCCAGTCAATGAGAATCGAAAACACTATTCAATAGTAACGGTCAACCAGAATAGCTCACGAAACATCAGTCTACACAACACTATTTTTCTTATTTCTTTTTCCATATACTGCATCTCTTCAGGGTTTTAGCGATCATGGATCCCTACAATTTCCCTTTTTTAGGTTCTCAAGAATTTTTAAAAAATTTTCTCTTCTCCTAAACCCTGCTGCGACATTTATTCACTAAATCTCGCCAGTATATTGTGAGTTGTTTTCCTCTTGCCATCAAGGTATACTGTGTGTATCACATTATCCAAGGCCTCTTTCATCATTATATACCCTAGATATGCCAACCGTCTTTTCCTCATATTATGTATAAGTGTTCATTTTGTTTTCATTATCTCTAAATCTTCGTCCCTACTCAAGTATTCGGTCCTTGTTATTCTCAGCATCCTTCTGCAGAACCACATTTCTGATGCTTCAGTTATTGTCTTCATCGTTGTGGAGATTGTCCAACATTCACTGCCATATAGACTGATATTACATATCTATATACTATATTAGAGGTCGCCATTATATTGCACTCAGTGAGAATAATCTTCATCAGAAGATAAAAATGATCAACGAAACAAAACATGGAAACTATTGACATTGTTAGGACTATTGTCCTCATATTTGTTGCCATATTCATCACAACGTTTCGACCATTTTACAATCCGGGCTTCTTCAGGTGGTTGGAATGTCGAACAGAACCGTTTATTTCGCTCGCAGGGGTAGACTGTTCTAGTTTCACGTGCCATGTCTAATGGAGCGTACAATGACCGAAAAACTATTTACATTATTCGAACTATTGTCCTCATCTTTGTCGCCATATTTATTGCAACGTTTTGGCCGTTGTACGCTCCGGCCTTCGTCAGGTGGTTGGAATGTCGAACTGAACCCTTTATTTCGCTCACTGGGGTAGACTGTTCTAGTTCCATGTGCCATGTCTTATGGATGTCAGTTATCAGTTATCTCCTGTTAATTCTCCTCTCCAAGTTCTCCACCGCCTTAACCAGGTTTTGAACTCACATTCTTTGGGTCCTGTCACTGGATCTAACTAACGTCTTTTCCATTGTGCCATGTGTCCTTGAGGTTCAGTTCGACATTCCAACCACCTGTAGAAGACCGGAGCGTACAACGGTCGAAACGTTGTAATAAATATGGCGACAAAGATGAGGACAATAGTCCGAATAATGTAAATAGTGTACATAATGCCTTATCTCAGAAATATAGACAGATACTAAAACATGGAAAGTTATTTATAATTTTAGACGCGTCAAATATCAAATATCATAGCCGAGGCTAGTATGGAACAAGGTGACTGTAATGGTGAATGCAGTTATTACTGAGCTCACTAATCACTAGTAATTACCAACTAGACAAGTTCTCTTAAACTTAATTTCCTAAGAGAAGACATTTATATTTCATTTTGTTGTTGTTTAGCAATACTATCTCTAGTTTAACAAATGGACACAGTTATGGAGCAGCCAGCGTAAATGGGACACGATAGACAGTAGGCATGAAATATTAGAAAAGTTAATTATTATTACTCTGCACTGAGAAGGCACATATTTATTAGTTTTAAAACTTAGGAACCCTTATTTAGGTCAGAAGTCTTGGGGATCAAGTGCGAATCCAACCCATCATGTTGAATCAGACTATCCAGGCAAAATATTCAGCTAAATCTGAGGTGTTATAGCTCTCATGTAATCAGGTTGCCTTAGCTCGACACAAGAACACATGTATGGAGCATATTGTGAAGAAAGAATTCACAACTCTGTAAGCTGTTCAGACAGTCTATCTTATAAAACTTTACTCCACACCGATGAGTTCCATTATTAAGAGCAAAAACTTGAAAAAATGAATTATATCTAAAGTTTTGAAATCTGTTAAAGAATGCATTAGAGAAGCTCTTATTCGCTGCAAATTTAGCATCGGCCATGACAGGAGGTAAAAAAAGACAACAACAAATATAAAATGCATGGTGTTCCCACGAAAAAATTCAACATTTCCGCATGAGACCGGAACGAATAAGAAACTGTAAAACGTGTTGCAGGAAGCCTTTTTTTTAAAATGTAATATTTTGTGACAACATGTCCAGTTCTATAATTTGTTGGCATAATATGGCTGTTTGAGTTGTTCTTTTTTAAAATTGTCAATTTCATTTTACGTGTCGACAAGCTGTGGATGTTTTCTAAGGGTTTTTCTTTTCTTACTAACGCGTCTGTAATCATTTTTTTTTCTCATTAGGTGTTTCTTCTATACGTAAACGAAAGTTCAGTTGTTACATTCCAAATTGTATCAAACATACGCACATACATAAATGCACTCACTTCATAAATACCCACGCAATAATGTGTATATAAATATAAATTAACTTTTAAAAAATCAGGGAAATACGAACAAACTTATATATATAAATGTGTATGTCTTTGTTTGTGTGTGTGCGTGTGTGTAATGAAACAAACACACATGGTCATTTCAAAACACATTATATACACACACACACACACACACACACATATATATATATATATATATATATATATATATATATATATATATATATATATATATATATATAATATAGCCGATCATACGAACTAATAGAGAAAAAAGAAGAAAAAGGAAAAAGAAGAAATACGTGAAGAAAAAGAAAAAAATAGAAGAACGAATATGAGAAGAATTTGAACATTCTTGCCGCAGCATCTGATAAGCATATTTAGGAGATCGTCCTCTGATTCCAACACATATTTTTAAAACACTAATATGCCTCACATTCTAGCCTGATGATGCCTATTGTAAAGTCGCGCAACGTGTAGCCTGAATTCTTTTTTAGATGTTCAGTCTTTTTTATATCCACACATATACAAGCAAATGATATCCAACTTATGAACGAAATGGCATACATTTGCTACTTTGTGCATCCATACAAATACAATAATGTGTTCGCATGAGAACTCACAGGAAATTAGAAATATTCCCAGAGATGAGAGCCGTACACATCCACACACTCACTGGACAATATCGATAAGTGTAAACGATATTATATTTACTTAGAGATCCGTGGATATTTCACGGTTTTCCTATTTTAATATTCTGATGAATGTTAAATCTTAAGATAATGATTGAAGAAGTTCATGGCAAGTTGTACGATGATAAAATATCCCGGGAAATTCCCCTATTGATAAATTAAATATTTGAGCTTAACAACTTTAACAAAATATTGCATTAACAATCATAAATATGAATGCTGGTTGCCATTTAAAAAAGTAAGCGGGTGCAAATGAAAAATATTTGACAACTTTTTTTTCCAATTTCGCTGAAACTGGCATGAAACACTTCTTTCTTTCTGTCTTTCTTTCTTTCTTTCTGTCTTTCTTTCTTTCTTTCTTTCTTGTTTTTTTCTCACTGCGCCTCTGATAGGCCATTTTTGTGTTTTCACGCGGCCCAAACGGAATAGCCACTTATTGATGAAGTATTGCCAAGGGACGTTAAACACTTCTATATTCTCTTGTTCTTTTCTTTCTTTTTCACACTGAAACCAAGTAATATCGCTGAAATGTCATCTCCGTCTTTTCAAGAAGATAAAACCGAATAGACCATTATTTATCAGGTACCCCGGTGGGGTTAACGATCAGTCAGTTCACCAAGGAAGTCACTAACGAAGGTAGGGATGAATAAGAAATATTGCATGTTTATAGATGTAAATAAACATATAATTTTTCTCCCCGGAATCGATCCTCCAAGCCTATAAATCGGCCATTCACCCTTGCATGGAGTATTGCTGCCATATATGGTCTGGGGCCCCTGCTGTTTGCCTCAGTGTTCTTGATAAGACACAGAAACGGATAGGCAACGTGATTGGCTCTGATCTGTCATCTCGTCTGCAGTCGCTCTCTCACAGACGCGATGTTGCCTCGCTCTGCCTTTTTTACAAATACTTTCACGGTAATTGCTCCGAGGAGCTGCTTTCGCTTGTCCCTAGGCCTCGTGTATTTAAACGTCCCACGAGGCTGGCATCCTGCTCCCACCCCTACACCGTGTAAACTGTTAGATGTAGACGTCTCTTCTACTCCAATAGCTTCATGTCTCGCACATCTCGCCTATGGAACTCCCTTCCCTATTACTGTTTCCCTGACAAATACAATCTCCAATGGTTTAAGTGTAGCGTCAATCGACATCTCCAGTTGCCTTGATCTATCCACTTCCCTTCTCCACAGCCTTTCATTTTTCATTCCTATCTGCTCTCGCTCCAAATCTTCTGTAACCCCCTTGCCTTGATCGACCCACTGTCTTTCTCTTTCTCTTTCTCCACATCCTCTCCTTTACCACTCCTATCTGCTCTTCTTCCAACCCTTCTATAACCACTTGCGTGATAGTGGCCTCCAGCCTTGCTTGGGGTGATACGCTTAAAAAAAAAAAAAGAAAAAAAAGGAAACACATTATATTCATCAACAAAGATACGTAGACAGGTAAAGACGTGTATGCTTTCAGATATGCAAAAACAAAATAAAGATGAATGGTAGACAGTCATTCATTACATCACACAGAGAAGTTAAAACACACTAACACATTAATTTCTAGATCTAATGATACCAAATGCACAAGCTCTGTCGACAGAGTAAATGCGAAATCGAGTCACTCACTAATGAACGTAATGAATGCAGTAATAGGCACACACACACACACACACACACACACACACACACACACACACACACAGAATAATAGTTATATGTAATTATTATAAATACAGTGGAACCTCGGTTCACAATTTTAATTCCTTCCTAAAGCCCGTTCGTAACCCGTAATGTTCGTAAACCGAAATTATTTTTCCTATAAGTATCAATGTAAAATGGATTAATCTGTTCCTGGTCTCAAGATGATTGCTTATTTAAAATTTAACAACAGTACTTTGTGCATAAGTTTAAACACAAAACTAATGAAAATCATTAAATCTAATAAATAAATAAACCCAATGCTAAACAGATAAAATGTCGACAAACATTTTAATTTTACCGTACCTGTAAGTAGGAGAGTTGATGGTTTTAGTGTAAGGGGAAGGAAAGAGATGTTATTGTTTGAAAAAGGGAAGAAAATACATCATTATCTCTTTATTTATAAGATGAGTATAGATCGTTGATTTTGCCATATGAAACTGAGTAGGAAGAGACAATATCATCAGCAATTGTTATTCTCTTGACTTTTCTTTTTCCTTTATCAGTATTGTTGCCAGCTTTCTTTGGAGCCATGACTGAGGACGAATGAAGAGAGAAAATGCAGTGTACAAACAAATTGGAAAAGAAAAGCACAGCACAACACCCGAATGTATACAACTCGGCGGTCGAGTCCCAAATTATTCCGTTCGAGTCAACTCGGTTCGGCTCGGCAATGTTCGCGACCCGGAATTTTGTTTGATAACCGAGGCATTTTCATCTCGAATATTCTGTTCGAAAACCGATTTGTTCGACGTGTGAAATATTCGAGAAACTAGGTTGCGCTGTATAGAGGTTACTTAAGTTCAACCCATGACCCAGGAGTTTGTTTGAGTGCCATGCTGAATGCTGAAGCTGAATGAGATTTCTAATGAAAAACTGGTATTATTTACTGACGCCTGACGCCCCTAACTTATATGCGACAGGTAGAACTAGAATATATGAATCAAGAAGTAAAATCTAACCTGGCACATTTTTAGATTGAACAGGGAAGTTTTTGCCGCACACAGAGTCGTCTATCCCCTAGACTATCTGCCTTGCCCTATCTATTCTGTCATTGTTATGGTCCAGGTTAGGACCAGGGAAGAACAACACGAACACAAGAGTAGAAATAACGAAGATATATTACACGAAATAACAATACAAGATGTGGAAGGTGTTAGTATGACTGTTAGTCTGGTTTAGAGTGAACTACTATTGTCTCGACTTGTTCCACTTCTTCCTATCATCTCTCTTGAGAGGCGCTGTCTTTATAGTGTTAGGAAGAGTTCATTGTATCGTTATAGGTAAGATCCCCTAACACCCCCTCCTAAACTTTTGCCTCGCAGGGGTCTTTAATATTTTTTTCTCTTTGGATTTATCATCAAAGGCTCCAATTAATACTAGATCGACTACGGCCCCACTGTTCCCTTCCATTTTCTTTAACGGTCATTCCCATCTCATGCACGTGTGTTTAGGAAGATTCCAGTCTCTCAAAATGTCTATGACTCTATTGTGTCAACGTAAATGCCCCTTCAAGCGTTTTGGGAGCTGTCCTGACTGTATCTGTCCTTACAAATGTATTTCTGTTATGGTCCGGGTTAGGACCAAGGAAGAACAACACGAACACAAGAATAGAAATAACGAATATATATTACACGAAATGATAATACAAGATGTGGAAGGTGTTAGTATGACTGTCAGTCTGGTTTGGAGTGAACTACTATCGGCTCGACACGATTCGTCTCTCTCTCTTGAGAGGCGTAGTATACATAGTGTTAGGAAGAGTTCATTCTGTAGTTATAGATAAGGACCCACAACAGTCATATAACCCCCAATATTTTTTTGTATAGTTTATTATGAATATTACTTCTGTATAATCGATTTTACTATTATTTCTTAGTCAAAATAAATGCTTGGCCGCTCAGAAACTTTTATTAGCATGCGTTAGTGTTGTCATAATAGCATGATACCGTAGGTAAATGTTGGTGTTAAACTGTCCGAACCATTTGGAATAAAGAATGGAGAGATTCCAGCTCCAATCCAATTTGCATTCAAATAGTATTTTACATGGCATTTAAGTACTGATATAATGCCGTATAAATTCGCCATGGTACAAGAAACCTATTTAATATCAGGAGAATGTCAACCTTATACGAGATCTGTTGTACGCTGATGATATGGGTCTCATACTGTTGAGTCTTGACTCAATGTTGAATCTCGCCTAATGCATGGAATAATAATGCAACACAAAATGTACTTAGAACAAGAATGTATTATAACAAGAAAGTGTACACAATAAGTACATATAGTATTTCTGTATATTTCTGGGAAGACGTTCGTGGAGAATGTGTTGACTAGTCGCAGTCGATCAGAGTCTCTAGTTGGATCTCGTGATTCCTCCCCCTCGTCTTCCGGTACCAACCATTATTTATATAGTTGGTAGTCACCTATGCAGATTAGGTGGATCCCACCACAACACATACTAAGAATGATATGCTACGCCTAATGGATTCTTTCAGCAGTGCTTTCAATGCTCTTGAATTTATAAATTAAAAAAAGAATGTCTCATCCTGCACTTTGAAAGTCTTCTATAGAGCCAAATACCTTTGCAAACAAAGTATAGACGTGTTTGGTAACTGTACATCTTGGTAGCACTCTAACAAGAACAAACTTAGTGAACAGAATTCAAAAGGCTAGTAATGCATTCGATAAGTTGGAAAAGCAACGAGGGAGACAATGTGGCATTTCGAAAATGACTATGATTAAAGTGTACTCACGTATTTGCTTCAACACTTTTCTCGTCTGAGTCCATCTCTCAAATCAATAAATCAACATCCATTTTGCATGAACTATTGCTGTCATATATGGTCTAGCGCTCCCGCTGTACGCCTCGAGGTCCTCGAAAAATCCAGAGACGAATATGCAAGATAATAGGTCCTGATCTGGCATCTAGTCTATAATCGCTATCCCAAAGACGTTCCATGACCTCCCTCTGTTTCTTCTAGTAGTATTTTCAAGGCAGCTGTTCCGACGAGATACTCACGCTGGTTCCCGGACTACATTAATTTAAACGAGCTACCATACTGGTATCTCGGTCCCACCCTTTCACTCTCAAAACAGTTAAATGTAATCGTCTCTTTTTCTCAAACAGCTTCTTCTCCCTCACTTCCCGTCTACGGAACCCCCTCCCCTTACTTGCTTCCCCGATGACTACAATCTTCAAATATTCAAGTGTAATGTCAATCGACATCTGAAACCCTGAGTTTCTTCCCGTCCTTCTCTTTCTCCTTTCTTCAAACACGCCTCTTTACTCTTGTTATCAATCCTCTGCAACCAATTCCGTGCTAGCAGCACTCTCGCCTTACTTGGGGTGAATTGCCTTAAAAACAATCTAAAACGTGGGATTTCGATCACGATCATTTGAAGATGCTTAAGCCGTTTTCTCAATAATGCTTGCGACAAATACTTGGAATCAACTGCCGGATTCTTGCCAGTTATGTAGATGCATTGAAGCAGTTATTCTAAAATATAGGTTGCACTGTAGTAGTCATGTTGCTCGCCTGAGCGGCATCATATTTCCAAAGCAGCTTTTTTATGGAGAGTTTGCAAACGAAAAGTCTATATACCGAAAAGCATTATAAGCATGAGCTGAACAAATCACTGAACATTGTAAAGATCAGAACATATGAAAGGGTGTCCACAAGACATGAATTAAGCACCCGCAGGAAGAAGATCCATGATGGGAAGTTTGCCTTCTAGATTTCTTGCAATACGGAAAAAATAATGAAAGGAAATATTCGAGGAATTCTTGATGTAGAACTACGCAATATAGGCGACGGGTACGATTTCATTTGTCCTGCATGAGGTAGGTTTTGCTTGAATAAATCAGGAAAATAACGTCTATGAGAAATCATCCTATACTGGGCACCAACCAACAAAAAAATGGCATTAAATGTTGAGAATTCATGTCACTTTTGCATAAAAGAGTGAAAGTAACTTGGGGAAACTTGCAAATTCTCAAAAATGATAGATCTAATAAAAATAATATACATGCTTTCCAGCTATTTGTCAGGTTTAAGGGGACACACCGGTTACTGACTTACAATGAGATATTTTACAATAAGCTGACACCCAATATATATATATATATATATATATATATATATATATATATATATATATATATATATATATATATATATATATATATAGTAAATTCTCGACAGAATGCGGAGATCAAAGAACGACCGTTTCATCATATTTGGGACAAGTGCGCATCCACTACCGAGAATCGAACACGGAGCGTTTCGATACAACGCAAGCGACATACAAACAGTACCAACGGGCTTCGGTGACGAAAAAAAAAATAAATTCGATATAGCGCCGCTATTCACAAATTTTGTGGTGATACTCATCCAAGTATTCATAACCCAACGGATTAGCGCCACCGCAGATCACTAGATGGGCCAAGCAAGGATATACAAGTGAAAGAATTTCGAGGAATTAAATTAATCATATAGTCATTCAACGTGTATAGAAGAATCCTTAACTGTATGCAGAAAGCACTGGACCGCCGTCTCGTCCTATTAGGAACTCATCAGCAGTGCGTATCCACTACCGAAAAACGAACTCGGATCGTTTCGACACAACGCACTATATATATATATATATATATATATATATATATATATATATATATATATATATATATATATATATATATATATATATATATATTATATATATATATATATATATATATATATATATATTGTCGAGCCACTTAACACTCGAGGTTGCACGTAGTGTCTACTTATATATTTAGACACGGTGTATTCTTTGTACTGACCAATTTTAGCCATAAATATAGCATATCTTATATATATATATATATATATATATATATATATATATATATATATATATATATATATATATATATATATATATGGTTTCCGACCAGACCCTGCCGCGTACACACAAGTTATATTTCTATTTGTTCAACAGAGCCCTCTCCCCAGACGACCTCTCCTTTATACTACAAGTATTCTGAGCGCAGCTTATTTTCTGTTATCAGTAGTATGGACAAGACCAGTACACTCAAACCTTCAGTTTCTCCAGAAATCATCCTCTAACACAAATTAATATTGTAGTTAGAGACACGCTCTATTCAATATAGCATACCTTATAACTATACTTTATCTATCTATCTATCTGTCTATCTATCTATATATATATATATATATATATATATATATATATATATATATATATATATATATATATATATATTAATATTATGTGTAGAAACTTTTCACTTAGATTAGGCGTGTTATTTCACTCATGCTGACTTCGAAGTTTCGTGGGAACATTGTAGTTATGCCTTCAGTCTTCTGAACTATTGGCTTCTCTGCTGTTACTTCTAAAGTTTTTCGTATTTATGTATAGTTTGATGTTATTGGATATATTGTGTGGCTGTGTGATTTTTTCAATTAATGGGTGTTGTGTTATGTTTAGGCTTTTGCTGTTTCTTATGTTGTGTAGAGTTTCTTGGCGATTGTTTGCTTTGTGTTATACGGACTTCTTTTTAACCGTACATGTCTAATTGCTTTGTGTAGGATTGGTCTCATTTTACAGTATTGAGCTGACCACTTTTTACCGTGTCAGTATATATTCCCTCTTATTTTTTTTACGTCTTGGTTAAGTGTTTGTATTTCTGTGCGTGCGTATGCTTAGGTGTGTGTGTGTGTGTGTGTGTGTGTGTGTGTGTGTGTGTGTGTGTGTGTGTGTGTGTGCTGGTTATTTATTAGATAGATATTTGTGCGTATGTCTATACCTTTATGGGCCTGGTGTGTGTGTGTGTGTGTTTTGTGGATGTTCTATTTTGGTTTCTTCCTTTTTCATCTGGTTGGGCGTGATTAAGTATATTTTGAAAATAGAAACAAATAAACACAACACAAAATACAAGAGAAACCTACAACTTGACCTAAAGAGTTGTGTGATCAATACCTGGCTACAACAGTGGCGAACAAAAAAAATTACAGAGTTGGGATAAAGGGAGATAACTGAGACATCCGGAATAGGACTGGAACTAGAACAATCAACCCCGGTGGAAAATATAAAGGGTTCAGTTCAAAATTCCAAACACCTGAAGAAGGCCGGAGCATACAACGCCAGAAACGTCGTAACCATGGCAATAAAGATTAGGGCAACAGTCCAAGCAATGTAAATAATGTAAATAAATGCAATCTCTCATCTCAGAAATATAGGAAGACCACTTAGTTAAGTGATATGTTCTATTAGCGCTCTATCATTTAATTTTGATATCGAGCACTTCATGCGAAAACCTGCCTAAAATGCATTACCACCAGTAACCCCCCAGAAGAAGAACCAGCAATTTTGGCACCTAAAAGCTTTTACAATTTAATACTACATCTTTCACGCACACGCACACGCGCGCACACACACACACACACACACACACACACACACACACACACACACCAACATATATATATAGTTTACTGGCTTACTTTTTAAAATTGGATCTATTTATGCTAGTTTGTCTATGTTTCATGGTGGGAGGGGGAATATACTTTTGTGTTTGTTTGGAGTGGTACTATCATATGCATAGACATATACATACATGTGTACGCATTTTAGTTCAAACCAGTTCGAGGTTAGTCGCAGATGCATATCTGTGTGTTCGGGCATACATACATACATACATACATACATACATACATACATACATACTTACATACATACTTACATACATACATACTTACATACATACATACATACTTACATACATACATACATACATACATACATACATACATACTTACATACATACATACATACATACATACATACATACTTACATACATACTTACATACATACATACATACATACATACATACATACTTACATACATACATACATACATACATACATACATACATACATACTTACATACATACATACTTACATACATACATACATACTTACATACATACATACATACATACATACATACATACTTACATACATACATACATACATACATACATACATACTTACATACATACTTACATACATACATACTTACATACATACATACATACTTACATACATACATACATACATACATACTTACATACATACATACATACATACATACATACATACTTACATACATACATACATACATACATACATACATACTCAATTGTAATAATATTTCGGTATCGGGACCTTAGCTTTTTACGTGTGGCAATGTTAATTTCAACAAGGTGCTAGTAGGGGTGTTCTTAACGCTTTTCACATATACGCATAGGCCGTCAGAGAAACTACCTCAAGCACACAAAAAGACACATCTGTAGACATTATTATTGTTCTGGTCCTTTTCGTCACCAATTTGGTTAAGCTGGGTTTTGTTTATATATACATAATAAGTAGCATGGATATATAAGTTTGTGACCCGAGGTTTCATGCCTTTGCGATTATCAGACAAACTAGCTTATTTTTTTTTAATTGGATCTATTTATGCTTATATTTGACTATATTTGGTGGCGGGGGGGAATACACTTCTGTCTTTGTTTGAGGTGGTACTATCATACTATCATATGCATAGAAATATACATACATGTGTACGCATTTTAGTTCACACTAACACGTCGATATAAGCAATTCGAGCTTAGGAGCTGGTATATATCCGTGCGTTCGGGGATACATACATACATACATACTCAGTTGTAATAATATTTCGGTATCGGGACCTCAGCTTTTTATGTGTGGCAATGTTCATTTCAACAGAGAGCGGGTAGGGGTGTTCCTGGCGCTTTTCAGGGTCACAAAGTCATATCCATACAACTTATGTTAACTCGCTAAGAACTACCTATATATATATATATATATATATATATATATATATATATATATATATACATGTTTTCACTAAATAATATAGATAAGTGTTGTCTATTTATTTTATGTAAATTCTTTCATATCGTCTTAATAACATCATTAAACGAAGAAAGAAAATCACAATATTGATACATATTTTTTAATCCAATCTAAGCCTTCGGCTTGCATAAGCCATTATCAAAGGTGACAATTAGAGTACAATATATTAAGCAATACACGGAAGAGAAAGTGATGATAGTCTGTTTCTGTTTACATGGATGATTTCCAAGCAACGATAAACACGTGCATATACGACGCTGGAATCGAAAATCGCACCGCAGCTCATGACGTCACATATGACCAGGCGAGAGTGAATTCGAGAAGTATTAAGTATGGGAAGCCGTTGATACGAAAGATTAGATTGGATTAAAAAGTATGTATCAATATTGTGATTTTCTTTCTTCGATTAATGATAATGTTATTAAGCTTATCAGACGATATGAAAATAATTTACATAAAATATATAGACAACACTTATCTATATTATTTAATGAAACATGTATGGATGAAAAATGCTGCCTAAATACACACAATGTAAATATATATATGTATATATATATATATATATATTGCCAGTAGATAAAGATTATATATATATATATATATATATATATATATATATATATATATATATATATATATATATATATATATATATATATCAAGTCATCCCACAAGTTCTGTACGAATTTTGAATAAAGAAAACAAGTGACCAAATGTTACATTTAATTACAGATTCGATCAACAATGTATTTTCCATGATTATCTATGATTCCTTCCATCTATTAACAAGTTTACTAATTCTATTACTGGAAATTATTTTGGCTTTGATTCGAAGAACTCACAAATGTTAGTTTTAACCTCTTCCTGTGTTACAAAAACTGTTTCTTCCAAATGATTCTGTAAGCTACGAAACAAATGTTAGTTTGAAGGAACAAGGTCGGGAGAATAAGGTGGATGAGGGATTTTCTCCCAACCAAGTTTTTCGATCTTTTGTGACATGATTCTTGCTGTGTGTGGTCGCGCATTGTCCTGATGAAACATCACCCGTTTTCGATTCACTAGAGCAGGTCTTTTTTCCTCAAAGCTTGGTTCAAATGCTCTAATTGCTGACAGTATATTTGAGCATTAATTGTTGCATTAGGTGGTAAGAATTCAAAGTAGATTTTTCCTTGGCAATCCCACCAGATTGAACGAAGAACATTTTGCCCATGAAGTTCCTTTCTCGGCAGTGGCTGGGGTCCTTCCCCTTTACCAAGCCACTGTCTACGACTATTAACATTTCGATAAAAGATCCATTTTTCGTCGCTAGTCACAAGTCTATCCAAAAAAGGTGAAACATGTTGGCGAGAATGGAGAGAAGAGCAGATGTCAACTCGGGATTTTAGGTTGTTTTCAGACAATTCATGAGGCACCCATTTTCCAAGTTTAGGAACTTTTCCAAGTTGTTGAAGATGACGATGAACAGTTGTATGGTTTGAACTGAGAACCACTGCCAATTCTTCAACTGATAAAGCAGGATTTTCTTCAAGGGCTGCTTCAAGAAGCTTTTCATCAAACTCAACTGGACGTCCGGTTCGATCTTCATCTTCAAGGATGAAATCTCCACCTCTGAATTTTGCAAACCATCTTCTGCAAGTTCTTTCATTCACACATTCCTCTCCATAAACTGAGTGAATGTTTCTAGCCGCTTCGGCTGCTGAGTTTCCTTTCTTGAACTCATAGAGCATTATGTGCCTCAAATGATTCTTGGGTACTTCCATGTTATCAGGGTTTTAATCAAACAAAATTTAATTTTATTGTTCTCTGAAATAGAATTTGATCAGTTTAAATGCATCTAAACATAAAAATAATGTTCAGCTCCATAAGACATTATAAAATACTCTTTAAATTTCGTTTAATTTAACAAAAAGTTAAAATTCGGACAGAACTTATGGGATGACCTAATATATATATATATGTATATGCCACTGAGATACAGAATATATATATATATATATATATATATATATATATATATATATATATATATATATATATATATATATATATATATTTTTTAAGCGTATCACCCCAAGCAAGGCCGGTGGCCACTATCACGCATGGGGTTACAGAAGGGTTGGAGGAAGAGCAGATAGGAGTGGTAAAGGAGGGGATGTGGAGAAAGAGAAGGACGGTGGGTCGATCGAGGCAGGGGGGTTACGGGAGATATAGAGCGAGAGCAGATAGGAATGAAAGATGTCAGGAAGTGGATAGATCAAGGCAATTGGAGATGACGATTGACGCTACACTTAAACCGTTGGAGATTGTATTTGTCAGAGAAACAGTAATAGGGAAGGGAGTTCCATAGGCGAGATATGCGAGACATGAAGCTATTGGAGTAGAAAAGACGTCTACATCTAACAGTTTCAACGGTGAAGGGGTGGGAACGGGATGCCAGCCTCGTAGGACGCTTAAATTCACGAGGCTTAGGGACAAGCGAAAGCAATTCCTCAGAGCAATTACCGTGGAAGTACTTGTAGAAAAGGCAGAGCGATGCAACATCGCGTCTGTGAGAGAGCGACTGCAGACGAGATGACAGATCAGGGCCAATCACATTGCATATCCGTCTCTGGATCTTATCAAGAACCCTGAGGCAACACGCAGGGGCCCCAGACCATAAATGGCAGCAATACTCCATTCAAGGTCGAATGGTAGACTTATAGACTTGGAGGATCGATTCCGGAGAGAAGAATTTCCTGGCTCGGCACAGGGAACCAACTTTTCTTGCGGTGGATGATGCAATTGACTCGATGTATTTGTTCCATCTCAGATCAGCGGACAGCGTGAGACCGAGCAGCCGCAGAGAGGAGCTCTCGAAAATTTGGTCCTCAGACATTCTGATGGGATGCAACGATGGGTCCTTGTGGTGGTTAATGAAGAGCAGTTTTGTTTTAGAGGCATTAAAGTTGACCATCCATTTCTCTCCCCAGTCCACAACCGATTGGAGGTCCTTTTCAATTTGAGCTGCCAGGTTAATTTTGTCCGCCTCAGTAGATTTGTGCTTGAGGCAGGAGTAAATAGTAGTGCCGTCAGCGTAGATACCGACTTGGGAGTCTATGGCGTCTGGAAGGTCATTTATAAATATGAGGAACAGGGTAGGGCCAAGGATGGAGCCTTGAGGAACACCAGCGGTAGTGGGATAGGAGTTGGAGAAGAATCCACTGAGAACAACCTTCAAATCCCGGTTTGATAGGAACGATTGAATTAGGTCAAACAATCGACCTGTGATACCATAACCCCGGAGCTTGCGAAGGAGGCCGGCATGCCAAACCCTATCGAATGCTTTGGAGATGTCAAGGCCACGGCACGGGCTTCGCCGTTACTATGGATAGCTTGGTAGACAAATTCAGTGATGGCCGTAAGCACATCGGCAGTAGACCGGGCAAAGCGGAAACCATACTGCTTGTCTGAGAGCAGATCGTGGGATATCCGGTGAGTAATCACTTCGGTGTTGATAATGGCCTCGAAGACTTTGCCGAAGATGGGAAGGAGACTGATAGGACGGTAATTAGAATGGTTGGAGGGGTCGCCAGAATTCTTAAAGACAGGAACAATGGTAGAGAACTTCCAGCAGTCAGGAAAACAGGAGTCCTTGAGGCAGCGGTTGTACAATTTAGAGAGGGCAGGTGCCAGTTCAGGTGCGCACTTCTTCAGGACAATGGCTGGTATTCCGTTACCGCCGGTAGCCTTGTGGAGATCTAAGTTAGAAATAATGCCCAGTACCGACGACGGGGTTATGTGCAAGCCGTCCAGTAGGGCCTCAGTTCTGGGAGGGAAGTCGGGCAAGGGTACCCCAGAGGAGTCAAGCATAGAATTGGAAGAAAACTTTTGAGCGAAGCATTCGGCCTTGTCGGCAGAGTTGGTCAGGACCTCAAACTGATTGAACAGTGGAGGAATGGAGGGTTTGTTATTATTCAGAACGCTCTTGCAGAGGCGCCAATAGTCCTTGGAGCCAAATTTGCGGGATGCAATACGTTCCTTCATCCGAGCTGCAAATAGTGCCTTGGCATTGTCGAGGGTACGCTTACACTCATTGCGTGCAGAGGTAAATAGACGTCTGTTGGAGTCGGACATGTCACTACGAAAACGGTGGAAGAAGTGGTTCCTATGGGCAATGGCGGCTGAACAAGCAGCTGTGAACCAGGGGGAGGAGCGCGGTTTGACCTTGAATTTCCTGGAGGGGATGAAAGCTTCGATACCGGCTTTGATCCAGGAGGAGAACTCAGAAGCACACTCATGAGTGGGGAGCTTAAATACAGCATCCCAGGGGACATCGCGGAGGAAGTCCCGAAACGAGTCCCAGTGAGCCCGTTGGTAGCAGAAAGTGGTTCTGGTGGTAGGAGGTTCTTTGCAGGGGGTGGGGCTGAAGGAGATACTAACAGACACGACAGCATAGAGAGTGAGCGAGAACTAAGTTTCTAATCATAATATTTCGACAATAAACATTTTCTTGCTTAGGTGCTAACAGTGAATATGGCTTTATCATTGTTCCCTATCTCAGTACAAATTCTTGAGTTAATAATTTCACGAAAGTAAGAATTCAGTTAATGCTTTTATATACAATATTTTTTGTCCTTTAAATTTAGATAACTGTCTGAGGGAGCCAATTTTGAGTTCGAAAAGTAAATTGAAAACAAATTTCAAGACATAAGAACCTACTTAATGTCTTTGAAGTGATTTTGTCTCTCTGGCAAACCTTGGGGCTAGATTTCCAAACGAAGATAGATTTTGGTGATACAGCAGTGTTCACGTTTCTCTCAGGTTGTTCTCTTCGTCGATTTGTAATTGTATGTTTTATCTGTCTAAAACATTTTAAAGTGACCGAATCATATGAGTTCCAATATTTGCTTTAACTCTTTTGTTAAAATTATTTTCATTAAAATTTATTGCATAACGGTAAATATATTGGTTTTAAAAAGCATCCATTTGAAATATAAATTCTCATTTCTTCTTAGGGACGAATCATACATTAATTACCAAAATTACCGTTTTTATTATTGTTTCACTTTTCAAAGCAAAGCATATTAACAAGATGTATAATCTCAAAAGATAAAATTACAGAGAAAAGCTGAAATGTCTAGATTTGAAAGGTTCTATTAATCTTCATGATAATTTAATTCAGACAGGAATTCGCCAACAGAAAAAATCAATAGGCTGGTTGTCTATCTAGCTCGCTAACTTTGATGATATCTTAATGGTGAAATTTTCTTGTGAATCAAGAAGACTATTAAGGCTTTCATAAAATTGGTTAGACGTCTGTGATCTCAGCATGGAATTTTGATTGAAGAGATGAAAGTTTGCAATACTTGAGTTTCGTCATTATTATTGCATATGAGATCCATTCCTATTACAAGAGATAAATAAAATGTCTGTCGTAGATCGATCAATAAAGTCTCCGCTGTATATTCTGTATCTAGTGCCAAATGTGCGTACGTGACATTGATATCCACGAACTCAGTCAGTCTGCTCGTAGAGAGTCGCCGGTACTTCAGTGTCCGTTACGATGGAAGGCTCCTGGGTTCAGAATGAGAGGAAATATAAGTCCTAAGCAGTTTTATACGGCGAACTGGTTGAACAAAGAAGAACAGAGTTCGTAGACGCTATGTTCTAAAGATTGCATCAAAAACATAATGAACAAGGCCAACGTCATGCAAAATGTTTGAGAAAATCCTTCTCTAGGGTGGACATCCTGGACGAAGGCAGTGCACACTATGCAAAGAAGGATTTTAGACACAATGCTCCTGCATATTAAAGAATCACGTGCAATAGACGTAAGGGCCATGATGCTAATTTCTTTGGAAATGTTGCCACATAATGTAGGTTCCTCACAGCAAGACAAGTACCAAATTAGATAGATAGATAGATAGGTAGATATAAAAGTGAATATTGAAGTCAACACTCAGATGAGACAGACTGTTTCATGCTAAACGAAATCATCAGGCCACCTGCGTTGTGTTTTTCTCGATTATTTATACATACTGGTCTGTGCTGTATTGTAGGTAGTCTATTGCATTGTGGGCAATCTATTCTAACGGTTATTTTGGCGGGGGTGGTTTGTTAATTTATTTATTATTTACTTTATTTAGTTTATTAATTTTTTTTAGTTTACGATTTTAAGTTATGTAGTAAAAATCTTTTTTCGTGTCTGCATTTTGAGATGAGTTCTGGTCGTTTAATTAGTGGTTTGTTTTGGTCTGGGGAGGTAATTATAGCTATTTTCTCAAGCAGAGTTTCCAGTTTTTGCATTGAAGGTTTTAGGCTAATGCTCTTTTCCATATTTCCATGATAATTTTGGTGTTGCTTGCTTTTTGTTTTTAATTTTCCAGCTATACTTGGAAGCATTGTGCTGTTCCTGTATTTACTATTTGTGAATGGTGTTTTGTGTGTGTTGTTTCTTTGCTTCCAAGCTCCTTCAGTTACTGTTATGTATGTTTTTCTTCGTTATTCGATAGTTTTACCACGTATTAATTTGCTTTTTAAGTAATAGTCATTTAAGGGATATACCTTCATTATAATTCAGTGACACATGGACTTAATTTGGTGGTTTGTTGGTAGTTTTCCTGTTTTGGTTTTTTTATTATTTGTGGCATGTGTTTAGTGCAACTTTAGCTGATTTTTACTGTGTTTTGTTGAATATTTTGTGGAGAGTGCTTGATATGGGGAGGTGTTTGAGTAAGTGTTTCAAGAATATTTTTCCTACGTTTGTTTTTACGTTTTTCTTGTGCTGTAGGTTGAACCATATGATGTTTCTCTCCCTGTTTGTTTTTATGTACTCTGTGGTGTGTATGTGAGTATTGCCAGCTGTTTCCCAGCTTCGTTGAATATGATTGCATTGGAGGAATTGTTGAAAAGCCCGTGGTTAATGGATTTTAAAATCTGCTTGATTATAGACGGCGCGTTATTCGAAGATGTGTGTATGTATTGAGGTTTGTCATGGGGTTTTCTGTATGGCATATATGTCCCTATAATATATATATATATATATATATATATATATATATATATATATATATATATATATATATATATATATTACAAAGAGTTAATCATACCTTGAATCAATTAGCAATATTAATGCAATTTTATTATGTTCATATATATATATATATATATATATATATATATATATATATATATGTATGTATAAAAGTGAACATTGAAGTCAACACTTTAGAGGCGACAGGCTGTTTCATGCTAGTCGCAATCGTCAGGCCGTGAGTGTTGGATTTTTCTCGACTATTTATGAGTCAGTGGTGCATTGTGGGTAATTCATTCTGACCATTATTTTGGCGGGAGTGGCTTGTTTATTCATTTATTTTTGGGGGTTGGGTTAATTTATTTCACTTGTTTTTATTTTCAAGTTTCTTGATAAAATCTAAAGACGGATATGCAATGTGACCTGGCATTTCGACTCCAGTCACTTTCTCGCGGACGTAATGTGGGTTTCCTCTGTCATTTCTACAAATATTTTCATGGCAACAGATCTGACCATTTATTTTCGCTGGTGTCCCAACGCCATGAATTTAAGCGTACTAGTAGTTTGGCATCTTGGTTCTGCCTCTTCTACTCTAACAACTTCCCGACAGTGGAACTCCCTTCCTCTTACTTGCTTCCCTGGTAAATATAATTTCGAAAAATCAAATATAATGTCAATCAACATTCTTCTGATTTATTGATCGTAATCCCGGTCTATCTCTTTATGCTTTCCTCAAACACCTCTATTTTCTCTTAATTTCACACTACGTAATCCATTACGTGCTAGTGGCATTCCGTCTTGCTGGGGTGAAATGCATAAAAAATCACAATTTTGACCAGTGACAGGAGAAAGACGAGGGAAGTCTAGGAAGATGAGGCGAGAACGAGAAAGAGAGAAAGAAAGAGGGAGAATGAAAGAGAGATTGAATGAGTGAAAGCGAGAGGGAAAGAGAGAGAAAGAGTGTGAAGGAAAGAGAGAGCGAGAGAGCGAGAGAGAGAGATACGGAGATGTACAAGAATGAAACAGGTCAGTTCAGTCAATTATGTGCCATGTGTGATACACGCTCAGGCGATCATGTATCTTTTAATACATGATTGACGAGGCAGATTTTTTCCCATATTAGGTTGTCATTTCTATCTGCGGTAGATTAGTTGTCATCCAACGCTATAGAACCCGGTCTGTACTGCTATTTAGCCATAACTGGTGGGAGGGAGAAGAAGAGGATTCATACCTTTCCAATGGCATTAGCACGTATATATAAGGGATTCTACTGAAATTCGAACTCTGCTCTCCGAATGCAAGCATCATCCTACTACCTACTTTTATATCATTTGACATTTTAAATGTAATAAAATCCTTATTTCTCTTCCCTTAACCCTAGAACACTAACCATCAATTAAAGTTACGCCACTACTAACCTATGTATATCATATCCGATTTTGAAAATATCAACAAAAAAAATTAAATATAAATATTTATTTGAAATATTTTACATGCAGGCACTTCAAACCTTGTATTTTGAACTGAAAAATATTATTTAGGTAAGAAAAATCAGATACTGAAAATTGTAATTAAAAATATGAAAATTTGCGCTGGGTACTATATACCCATGGTTAGTGTTCTAGGCTTAATGGCTTCTAAAGTAAATAAGGTATAATGCATCAAGTTTATGATAGAGTCACGCTTTCATTTTTGTTGTCAAATAAAATGTAGGGAACATGAGTTACAGTGTTCCATAACATATAACGTTAAGGAGACTAAGATTTGGATTTTGATGTCTATAGGTTTTGTTTTAAAATGGAATCTAATTTATCAAGACGAAAATGTATTGAAACCTCCCTACACGGAAGCCACCAATCTCCCACATAAACGGGTCCGGGCGAAACTTTGACCTTCGGAAAAGCCTCGTCCGTGTTCCTCTCTGCCAAATACAGAGAGTTCAACAGTTGAACAGGCTATATCACCGTTAATATTTTACAGCCCCCCCCCCACCACACGAGGGATGTATGTGGCACAAGGCTGAGTTTACCGTGGGTTCTCTGAGCACGTATGCTCGGCAAAAAATATTCCCTTAGAACCCGCATAAACGGGTTTAGGGTCCGTCTACCTCCAGGGACGAATCTTTGCCCTCGTCCAGGTTCCTCTCTGGTCAAAGCAGAGAATTCGACAGTTGAACAGGCTATGGCACCGTTATATTTAACGCCCCCCCCCACGTGGGTAGTATGTGGCACAAGGCCGGTTTAGCGTTGGTTTTCTGAGCCCGTAATCTCGGCCTAAATATTTCCTTTGAACCCGTATAAACAGTTTCAGGGCCTGTCACTTCCCCGGACGAAACTTTGCCCTTCGGCAAAGCCTCGTCCGTTCCTCCGAGCCTTACTTTTCATACTAATTTTATAGTAAGCGGAAGAGTCTACAATAGCCTCATTAGAGGGAGGACACTACAACATTATTTGTCACACTTGATAGACGATGTAGAGTCTATGTCCAATTTTCTCAACTTCGAAAAGTTTTGTCATCGACATGGCACCTTTATTTTGACATCTGAAACGGAATGAAAACAGGTTTCTATTAGCAGATTCGTTCGGGACATGGTATGGGATGCGTTAAAGTTCTTCATATGTGTGCTCGTATGTGCGCAAAACATATATATATATATTTATATATATTGTGTATATCATACTAAATGTGTGTTGCTGAATATTAATATGGACAAAATCACATATAAAACGTCCCCCCTATAAATAAATCTCGTCAAGCTGAATAAAAATCTAATTATGGAATCATATACGTATATTTAGAAGTATGAAAGAAAATATAAATATATTTAAAGACAATATCGGAGAAAGCAGGACTGTCTGCTCGGTCAATGAATGTCAGATATTTCCTTGTAGGGAAACGGTTAATATCGCCATTATCATAGAGTAGACAATATAAAAAAATACATATACATTTTGCTGCACCCGGAATTTACAGTTTCATGAGGTCGCAAAATAAAAGTATATTCTCCTACTATATTGGTAATTTGGTCTCTATGTAGTTTGTATATTTCACATTGAACGCTATGTATATGTAATGTCATTATCTACTGTTATATAAAAACGATATATATATATATATATATATATATATATATATATATATATATATATATATATATATATATATATATGGCACTTTAGATGAATGCAAATGGCTAGGAGACAATGAATCTAAATGAGTAATCGACAGATAAATAGAAGTGACAAATAAAATTGACAAGTGTATTTTATTTGATGACATTATGTCTATGAAGTATTAATGATATATGAATGAATAAGTTATGGTTTTAATCATAAAAATTTATTCTATGAAATTTTAAAGACAATGAAAATATTCGATCACTTAAATGTTGAATCCTTTCGGTTTGATGTATAAATATATTAAACTAGGTTCTTGCTATAGTGCGTACACATGTTATCCTTTGAAGTTGGGATAACAATAGCGACAACATTTTACACGTATATATCTGATACCCGGATGTAAATTCGATAGTAACCCTGTGTATATGTACTAATAAAGTAAATTAGAATAACTTCTTGTGTGTGAGTAAATATAAGCACGATTATATTTCAAATTAAATAACCGTTGTTATTTCTACGTAACTCTGTCGTAAATTACATATATTTTTATCTAATTTCCTATAAATTGTAGTTAAGTTTTTTTCTTATTAAAATATTATAATCTTTATGCGTAATTTTATAGAAATTTACTGTTTTGTTAGATTTGACAAAAAACTTTGTCAGACGAATTAATATCGTTTACAACTTGGTCGAGATGTGTCTGAAAATGATCTTTATGTTCATGAGAAGAGATTTTGTTAATTATTTTAAATAAATCCTTTTCAAAACCAAATAACCGTTCGATGAATGGTGCAGCTTTTATGCTTCTGTAACCATAGATTTCCAGTTCTTTGGAAAATTATAATTGTGGAGGAAGAAATAAGCCTTCCACCTCATTCTTCTTAGTAAAGCTTCCGTTTTTTTTTAATAGGTTTTACAAAATAATCAAGTTTGTTTGTGTTGGGAATGTTCTTTAGAGAGATTTCGAAATTTGTTTCTTTTCCATGTTGGTGCAATAAATAAATGTTGAGATTGATCTACCGTAATGGGAAACGTAATATCCAAATCATTGAAAGAACAGAATGGATGAAAATCCACAGTTCGCAGCATTTATTTAAAAGAAAATAGTGCTCAATACAAAGTAGAGCAAAATATTATAATATTTTATAATGAATTACAATAAAAAATCATCTTACATCGCTACACGAAAATTTTCATGTTTCAGGACTAAGATGGTACCTCTTCAGGCGATGGTAGATAACTGATTATAAAAATGATTTTTTTTTGTGAAATTTAAAAATAAATCTTTACCTCTATTTGTAAGTTAAAGGTGGGTATAAGGTCAGAATTAAAAAAATATACTTATGGATATATCTAGATTAACCAAAGAATATCAGGTCTACGCTAAAAATAAAAGTCAGGAGCTGGAAGTGGGTTGGTTATTATTAAATGTCGAGAAGACTGATGATTAGACACATCATTCAACGATACTACGGAACAATTCCCGCGATAAGTGTATGATTTCGCGATTTGTTGAACTAGACATGAATTTATCAGCAACGTATAATTTTTAAGAAATTAAAAAATATATAATATACTCAGGAAGATTGCTATAGGTAAAATTAAACATGTGAAATCAACTATATAAGTTGTTAATTATACTGAATAGATGCTAAAAAATGGAAATATTATAGTTGAATAAATTAAGTATACATTGGGTGGACCAATATATACTAATGAAATAATAGCTATGCAATTATGATGCGTAATTATTTATGAAAAAAATTATACACAATATTTTAAGTTAAAACACAGACAATGGCGTCATAGCATTGTTAATTCATTTCTTTGGTTTAACAGGTTTTTGGGTTGGGAAACTTTATAACATGCGATTTTACTTGTAAAGCTAGGGACGGAAAAATGACGAAAACATTTTTGTCGTTGTTAAAAAAAGAACAGACGACAGAAGTTGAACGGTTGTCATAATTCGTTAAAAAATGCACCCCTACACTATCTAGACTTAACCTCTTTTTCGAACGTAACATAATTGATAAAATAATGATGATTGAATTTATCTGTATCCTTAGAAACAAAGAATTATGGATGTATGTGATTTTAATTTCAGTAAATTTAAAAATAACTTATTCCAAAATTCGCTTGAAGATGAAACATGACAAATATTTTTCATTTAATTAGATAATTAAATTTGAAGATTTTAGCTTCGGTTTTTGAAATATAGTAATTACTGTGTAGCGAAGGAACCATGTTTTAAATCAGTTAATTTATAATATTTATGCTCTGTAATTTACATTGAGCACTGTTTTGTAAAAATAAAAATATCAATAAAATCGCCGGATTATATTATCTTACAGATCCTTATTTTATAGTATAATATATATATATATATATATATATATATATATATATATATATATATATATATATATATATATATATATATAATCATAGGCAACAAAACTAGTATCATAATGCGGTACCGGAAGTAATGAGTGTGAGGAGGAGTGGAGAAAATTGGTTTTCCAACTTCTCCCGGGTTCGTATAATCCCTAAAGTCAATTTACTTATGTGTCTACATTTAGGCATAATTTCGGAAATCTCATTCATTCAGCAACCCAGCACCATCCTTAAATGTTTCAATGCTAACCTTCAACGCGGGTATATATATATATATATATATATATATATATATATATATATATATATATGTATGTAAACCCAAGTATAGGATTGGTGTATACTGAATAAATTCCAATAACCAACAAATATTATTCCTACAAGGGTACTCAATACAGAGTAGACCAAATACAATTATTTATTCGAAAATTGTAAGATAAATATGTTATAAAATCGCTAAAAAATAGCCATTTTGTTTCAAAACTTCTGGTGTCTTAATAAGTGATGATGTTGAATATAGAATAAAGGGTTTTTAAAAAGTTCAAATCAATCAGACACCCCTCGCTAAGGGGAAACGCTGTTACATAAGCTTAAATGACCAATCAAAATACAAGTATACGAGAATTCAAAAAACTTGACAACGAAGTAAGGTTATAAAAATTATTTAAAACTTTAATGTTGGGGTTAGACTAAAATTGAATTTATTGTAACTAATGAATATTGAATTATACGATGAAATTTGAAATTAGAAATTACCCATTTAAAAATTTAAATTTGATCTATATTAAGTTTAGAATTATAAAATTACTGAGGAAAAAAGATGAAAATGTTATTCTATTTATTTTGTTTTTATTGAAATTAAGTTGGAATAAACGTTAAGATCAAATGTTGCTCCAAACTTCATGACAACATAGATACATTTGAATCGTAAAGAGAGGCAGGAGGGGGTGACATCTTGCAAAAGCCATGCACACAACCAGATTATAATACATAAACACACATACGTATTTAGATACATACACACACAAAAAGGCGACGAGACAGGAAATATCCCCACGACCCTTAACCCCCCCAAAAAAAACATACATGCATAAACAAAGGATCACACAAACACCGCTAAAGATGCGTACATACATACACACATACAATGACAAAGACACTCCGATACAGAAACCAAGAAATATTCAAGTTTGAAAGTGTTATTGAACGAATTCTAGTCAATTATTAAAATATAACTTATATGGTAAAATAAAACTCCACATGAGCAGAACAGAAAACCAAACATTAGGGAAAGAAAGGGCATTAAAACAGATAGACATGGACAGAAAAATAGATATATACGCATAAAATAAAAACATCTAATATATAAAAACAAAACTCCAAACACACAAATATATATAAAAATATATTTCATATATACACTTATACAAACATACATATATATATATATATATATATATATATGTATACACATATACACATAAATACATATACGCATCCATATATGCATATATACACATTCAGAAGCAATCATAAATATATCAGCTCATACAGAAATATAACAAGTAAACAAACCATATATATATATATATATATATATATATATATATATATATATATATATATATATATATATACACAGATATATATATATATATGTATATATATATATATATATATATATATATATATACACAAAAATATATATGCATATATACACGGAAGCACACAAACATACATATATACACATATACAAACACACGCATATATATATAAAAACACAAAAAAAAACATACAAACGCAAACTTAAACACACACACATATATATATATATATACACACACACACATAAATAGGCATATATATATACATAAACCTACACATCTTCAAACAATATTATCATATTGACGATAAAAGACGGTAAACTCCATACAATATTAAAATGTAACGAGACGCACTAGTTGATTATTATGTCTATAAGCAATTATAAAACTATTATCAAACAAAAGTAGATTTTAGTTAGTATTGATGATACATTCCAAGAGCCTAAGATATACATACATATTCATATACGAAGACATACGCACATACATCCACATATACATATAAGATCCAGAGACGGTTATGCAATGTAATTGGCCCTGATTTGTCTTCTCGTCTGCAGTTTGTCTCTCACAGACGCACCGTCGCCTCTCTCTGTGTCTCTTTTATAAATACTGCCATGGTAATTGCTCCGATTGGCTGCTATCACTGGTTCCCAGGTTCCATGAATTCAAGCGTCCTACGAGGCTGACATCCTATTCTCATCCAGTCACTGTTGAAACTGTTAAATATAGACGTCTCTTCTACTCCAATAGCTTCATATCTCGCACCACGCGCCTATGGAACTCCCTTCCTCATTCCTGTTTCCCTGACAACTATAATCTCCAACTATTCAAGTGTAACGTCAATCGACATCTTCAGTTGCCTTGATCTATCCTCTATCCTTCTCCACATCCTTTCCTCTAACACTCCTATCTGCTCTCGCTCCAAATCCTCTGTAACCCCTAGCGTGCTAGTGGCTTCCAGCCTTCTCTGGGGTGAACAGCTTAAAATATATACATATATATAAATATTTATTTGAATATTACAACATAAATATGTTATAAAATCACGACAAAAGTAGCCATTTTGTTTCAACACTTCTTGTGTCTTGTCAAGTGATAATATAGAATATAGAATAAATGGTTTTAAAAGTTTCAAATTAATCAACGATCCTTAGCTAAGAGTAAACGCTGTTACATAAGCTAGAGTGGCCAATCAAAAAACAAGTATAGGATGATTCGAAAAATTTGCCAACTAAGGAAGGTTATCTAGATATTAAAAGATTTATAAAATTTGAAATTAAAATTAAAATTAAAAAATTAAAATTACCTATTTAGAAATCTAAATCAGATCTCTATTAAGTTTTAAATTGTAGAATTACCAAGGAGAAAAAATATAAAAATAAAAGATATATATGCTATTTAATTTATATCTTCATTGAAATTAAGTTGAAAGTTGTATTCAGAATCCCAGACAGAGATGTATACATTTTTCGTTTCATTTCAACATGTTAGTCGCCTCTCACGTGAAATCATTCGAACAACGGCATGTTAAGCACTCGGACGTATTTAGATATATACACACACATACAAAAAAGCAAACCACACATAGGCAAATGCACTATACTTACACAAACACATCGATACACACAGGCACATACATCTACATTCAATATGATCTAGACGGTCAAATGTCGAAGCTATTCGTGGCTTAATATGTTATTAAACGAATTTAAACTTGAAAAATAGCTAAACCGGTCAAATATACATAGATAAAATTTAAACAAATAACTATATATAAATATACATATATATATATATATACATATATACATATATATATATATATATATATATATATATATATATATACACACACACACATCACATATATATACATATATACATTTTTGAAAACATATAGTTTTCGACACATTTACAGACAAAAGTAAATAACCACCTCCACATATAATTGAACACTCGCACATCCGCATATAAATTAATACATGCACCCGCATAGACACATATAAGGATAATAGGTACGCATATACAGACCTACGTACATAAACATACACATAGATAAGCACATATAAATATATTGACCCATACGTCGACGCAGAAAAGTAAATAAGGCAAGTGAAGAAATACATATAAAGATGCAACTATATACAAGCACACACATACATACATACACATCTAGATGTACATACATAAGCACGCATGCATATATGCATATAAACTAAATATATATATAGACATTTACAAATACAAGTGTATACATGAAAAATTAAACAAACGTAAATTAAAACGACATGAGTATAAAAATGCATATACACATCCGCTAGTACATATATATACACACATACATACGCAACCCCACATAGATATATACACATATATATCTACAGACATACATATACATACAAACATACACACATACAAACATACATATTCACAAATATATATACGCATATATACATATACATATATATATATATATATATATATATATAAACACATATACACACATACATACACACACATACATATATACGCACACACACATACATATACAAACACATATACATATATACATAAACATATAGACACATGCATAAAAAAGGAAAAAGAAATAAGCATACATAGACCAACTTATATTCTAATAATATTCCAACAA
This sequence comes from Acanthosepion esculentum, assembly GCA_964036315.1. Taxonomy (NCBI): domain Eukaryota; kingdom Metazoa; phylum Mollusca; class Cephalopoda; order Sepiida; family Sepiidae; genus Acanthosepion; species Acanthosepion esculentum. The sequence continues at coordinate 6,081,270 of OZ038495.1, forward strand.
CATTATGATAAAATATATTAAAAGTTAATCATAATTTAAGAAAAGAACAACGGTCTGTAAGCAATTAAAGGTACTTTATCAACAAAAGTAGATTTTAGTTTGTATCTATGATACACTCCAAGACACTAAAGCCTACATACAAATACACATACAATGACACACCAACATATATATATAAATATCTAATCATATATAAATACCCATATCGACACATCCAGATAAACAATACACAAACAGTCGAGCGCAACCATATAAACACCCACACATACATATAAATATACACCTATATACATACACATATACATAAACATATACATATTTAAACATACATATATATACATATATATGCATATATAAACCTATACATACACATAGAAACATACAAACTACATATACATACATATATCCACACTCACACATACATATACATACATATGCAATATGCATACACATATCTACACTCACACAAGTACACATAAATATCCCCATATACCCATACATATACTCACACATTTAGTGGTAGACACTTACCAGAATTTACTCCCTTACTCATACACATAAACAGGTTAACCTATGATAGAAGCCAATATACACAACC
>OZ038495.1:6086867-6186867 GCA_964036315.1 Acanthosepion esculentum
TATATATATATATATATATATATATATATAAAGTTTATATAGGTATCAAAAATTCTTTTAAACAAATTCTGTCCATCCTATTTCTGAACAAATAGACCAAAAATGTATCATTTAAAATGTTGTTTATATATATATATATATATATATATATATATATATATATATATATATATATATATATATATGTATATATATATATATATATATATATATATATATATATATATATATACATATATATATATATATGGTTGGTGGTACAAAATGCTACGACCGGCATAATTATACAAAATTTATATTTATTAAAATTCATGATGATAACAGTTAATATATATATATATATATATATATATATATATATACGAATATAATGAGAACGAAAATAATATAAATTCTAGTGTTCACTGCATTCATTCAAAAGAGAGCTCAATAGCAAGAGTAGAGCAATAATTAATTATTATAATTTTTACATACAGACAAAAAAATCGTTACTCACTACAAATGTCTATTCTTGTTTCGATGCGCATGATTTTCGTCTGGTGACAACAAAAATGGTTATCGCATCGAAACAAGAATGCATCTTTCTAGCGATTAAGTTATTTTTCGGTATGTAAAAATTATAATATATATATATATATATATATATATATATATATATATATATATATATATATATATATATATATATATATATAGCCAATGTTTTGGGCCACATAGTATTTATACAAAAACAACTTAAAATTAGAGACTTTGTATTTTTTAGTTAAAAGATATAATTTCAGTATTGTGTACATATGTTTAGGCATTTTAGAGATGCCAATCTTCGATGAAATCGTAAAAACTTGTCTAGTATTTAAAAAAAAGGGCAAACGAAAATAACACATTATAAAGGAGAGTAAAAGTACATCTGGACTTCGCATAACACGCATATTTGCTTCAAGCATTTCATTGTATTAAGCGTTTTGGTATAAAGGATGTTCGATATTTTCTGATGATTGGCTGAATACTCCTTTAGTTTTGGTATATTTATTAACATATACTTAAGATAAATTAATTAAGAATATAATAGTGATCATGAATAATTGCAGCATGAAGTACATATCAGGTCAGGAAACGAGACGCTACCGGAAGTTTTTCTATGTTGTGATGTACGAGGGGTGCTGAAAATGACGCACACTGAGTAAGAAACCTTTCATAAAATACTTCCTCATATGTTTCCTCATATTTTATGAAACCGGTTGAGCTGTGAAAAGTTCAACAGCCATTGCAATGATATTATGATAATTCAATTTTAAAACTCATTGCATCCGTTAAAACAAAATATCTCTGGCTTCGTTTTCTGTATTTTACTGTGAAGTTTTTTCTTCAGATTATGGACAGCTAATAAAGAAGTTTTAAAGAAAATCGTAACCAAAAGACACTTATGATTACCATCAGAACGAGACAGCTGACATATCGAAGACCCATAAGGGGAGAAAATAGCTTGGGAGTTACTAATACTCACCAAAGAGCAGCATATAACATCCCCTGACGATTTTAAGGATATGGATAGCTTGATAGGGATTAGGAGAGATAGCGAAAAAACAAACTTTATTAAGACTTACAAAAGACAGAAAGTTGAAGAAACATTGTTAGCCCACATCCTGAAAGGAACCAGGCATAGAAGAAAAAAGATTTTATTAGCTTCACACAAACTTCTATAAAGAATATATATATATATATATATATATATATATATATATATATATATATATATATATATATATAAGGTTAGATAAATAAAGTAACTAGATATTAGCGACCGTATATGCGTGTGCTGGCGTGTATACGCTGATAAGCAAATAAATAATGACGAAATATATGTGACTAAATACACATATAGCTACGTTGGATGTGCGACTCGAGTTTCGTAGGTTAGCGAAGTCATCGGCCTCTATATATATATATATATATATATATATATATATATATATATATATATATATATTCATATAAATAAACCTAAACAACCAGATAAACCTACCAAGGTTTCACCTACGCGGATCGTCAGGAAATACTGGCCAGTACTCCCTGACGATCCGCGTAGGTGAAAGCTTGGTAGCTTTGTATGGCTCTTTTGGTTTAATTAGGTTTGCTCTAGTTAGCGTAATGAGCACTTTACTTAGTTATTTTACTTACTCGTGTCCGTTTTTTTCCTTGGACTCTGACCTTGGATACTATAACGATTGTTTTCGCCTGACGTACATGTTCTTTCTTTATTTTTAATCTTTTTCCCTTAGGTATTAGTTTGTTTATTTACAAACCAAGGCACCAAAGGACGAGTATAATTTTTTAAATTTATAAGATTATTACCGTTAAATATATATATATATATATATATATATATATATATAGAGAGAGAGAGAGAGAGAGAGAGAGACGATTACATGTTAAACCTCTCTCTAGAGCTTTCATACATTTCCCTCTCACATGTTTCCCACTCATACACTCTCACTAAAATTTTGTTTTTTATACCCGGAGTTACATTTTCCAATTTCTTTTCGAATTTGTAGGTGAGAATATTTGGATCTTGATTACTATTCCAATGTAATAAATTATAACCATGGAATATTGAGCCTTATATATATATATATATATATATATATATATATATATATATATATATATATATATATATATATATATATATATAAGAGGGGACATTGAATTCAACACTTAGAGGAGACAGTCTGTTTCATGCTGGACGCAATCGTCTGGCGACCTGACGTTTGCGTTCAGCATGACACAGCCTGTCGCCTCTGAGTTTTGAATTCAATGTTCACTTTTATATTTATATTTACATACGCGCTATCTCTGATATTGTGCACTTTATCCCATAAATATAGCACACCTTAAAACCATATTTCTTCATAAATGCATACATACATACATACTTACACACACACACACACACACACACACACACACACACACACACACACACACACACACATATATATATATATATATATATATATATATATATATATATATATGTATTCAGGTAGATATGTAGATACTAAGCTTCTTATATACTACTGCAAACAACTTGAAACTGTCTATTTGCGTGCGTGTATTTTAGAGAGACAGGTGAGAACGTTATGATTTGAAAAGAGGAGGAAATGAAATTTCTTGAAAAAAACAAATTATAAATATGAAGATAAAAGAGGAGAAAAATCACAAACTTCATATCCGCAGTAGTGGTAGTGAAAATGAGCAGAACAATGGCGGTCGTAGTGAATGTTGCCTTTTAAGAGAGAAAATCGATAGGGAATAAAGAAGAGAGACTAATTCTGTTATGTTAAAGGTTACTTATCGCATACTCTACTTCGCAGCACTTGTTTAGCATTTCATTTTTGGAAACTTCTACTTTTCCTGCTTTTAGCTTTTCTCCGCACAATAATGTCTAAGTAATTATCATTATTCATTCTCTAATCAGTAGCTAGACATCAAGTCTTTGGGTTTGTCGTAACAAGTCCTTCGAAGATTAATTGACACGTGTTGTGAAGAGGCACGACCAAGTTGTTCAGATATAATTACCGGCCTTATTGAATGTTTCTTCGACAGATTTCTGACGACAGTTTTGTTTCACTTCCTATAAAATGTGTACCGGCCATTGTCTTAGAAATATAGAAGTTCAGATCTGTGCAATCTTACATTTTGGACTACGTTGCAACTAATTAAATTATATTTTACACTGGAAATAATGTATTTAACGGTCTATTAACATTATGGAAAAATTGTGCAAATTACAATACCTCCATAAAAAAAATGCTACCAGGAATGTCCATAAAATATGTACGTTATTGGTGAAATATTAAATTACATTTGAAAGTTAGCTTTGTTCTGATATATGGAATTTATTACAGAATAAATATTCAAACATTATTTTAATAATTTCATCCCAAGTACGGCAGGAAAGTCACTAGTAGGTTACGTGGTCTCAAAACGGTTACGGGGACTCAAAGTTATAGAAAAGGCATTTAGGGAGTATTGAGGAAAGGACAAAAGATGATTCAAGAAGATAGAAGTTGGTGATTGACGTTGCATAATAATTTTTGAAGTTTCTATTTACCAGGGAAGCATGAAAAGTGAGGAAAGAAACTGTTGGAGTAGATGAGGTTGTTGGATTTAACAATTTCAACGTTAAACAGTTGGTAACTAGATGCCAATGTAGTACTACGCATATATTAACGTAGTCAGGGCACCAGGGGAAAAAGATTGTCAGAGTAGTTGCCATAAAAATATGTGCAGAAAAGCCACGTCATATCGGTGAGAATCTGATCACAGTCGAGTTGACAATTCAGGATCGATTACATTACAGATTCTTCTTTGGATTTTGTCAAAAAACCCGAGATGTATTTTAGGAACACCAGATTAGATATAGCAGTAGTACTCGAGGTAGATTTGAAAATGGGTAAGATGGACTCTTACGAGAAAAGATTTTTAGCACGACAGAGTAACCCAAGTATCCTTGCAATAGATTTAGGCATTGATTCGATGTAGTCACTCAACTTAAAGGCACTTGAAAACGCGAGGCCAATAAGGTGCAGTGCGTTGCTCTCCAGCTGACATACGTCACTCATGCTGATAGCAGGCAGGCAAATTTCTCTATTCTGGTTAAATGAGAGTAATTTTGTTTTGGAGGCGTTAACCAACTTCAAATCTTATATATATAAAGTAGAGTGTATGTGTGTGTGTATGTGCATGTGTGTGTTCAAGCAACCCGTTCGCTTCCACTGGTTTGATTCCAATGATTCATAGTTTATTCAAAAGTCATAGAAATGTTATGCACAGAGAATGATTTTCGTTGAGTTCAGATTATGCCAGGCTAAAATATATGTATTAATATATTATACTAGCCATTATCGTTGCTATAGTGGTTCAAGGGGAGTAAATCTTATTTTCCTTTTGTATCCAAAATTGCAGCTAGCGTAAAATGTTAAACTATCTCAAAAGGCACCCTATCGACCGGCATTTAAGCTAGATCGTGTGAAGGACTCTTTGTTTGACCCTCATCATGATAGCTAGCGAGGAATAGATGCGATAGACATCAATAAACTACAGAATACCTCAAAATTGATCGCTGCATTTAAGTTTTGTATTAAAGTTTAAGCTTACTATTTAAAAGTTGAAGGATGATTCTTTTGCTGCTGCTTAATTTTAAAAAAGATTTGATGTACGTAGATCCGTATTTTTCGTACAAAGAATTATTTTCATTTTATGGGTGACAGAACAGGGGTCAATTAATAAGATAATATTAATATAGTGTAAAGATGGGAAAAAGAAATTAGAATTAGTTATACATTCAACATTTGATGAGTTAGAGAAATATAATAGCTGTTTAAGTAATACCTTTATTATGCAATCTATGCAAAATTGGAGATCAATTCTCCCACGAATTCTGAGATTTCAAACCCACAGCTCTACTTTATACGGTGTTTACTCATTCAACCACGAGAATGAGATGTGACACAAGGTCTTTCTAAAGTGGGGACTCGTGCGCGTGCACCCGGGCAGGCACAAAAATTGCCCACAGTCCCCGCAACCGTCGGTTGCACTGGCCTCCGTGCGAGCACAGCTCTACTTTATAGTAATTAATGCACAGAAAGCTCAATATCTGCATTATATATTATCTTCTCGGCACTCTTCAGATATAACTAATTTGCATATTGATTTTAAAAAAGTTTATTTCATTAATTAACTGTCCATTTTTATTTTAGGAATGTTTTGATATTCATATAAAATAGTTCTGTTTGGGAATATCGCCTCATATAGTGCAGAAAAGTGTTTGAAATTTGCATTTTACTTGGCCTTCAACAAGTTGGCAACTATTTGTCAAGCCTACCTTAAATATAAGAAGTCTATTTATGAATGAAATATTCATTTAAATTTTTTTTTCAAATATTTCAAGTAGTGAATATATTTTACTTTGCGAAGCGATAGCGAGCAAGAGAGCGAGCGAGCCTGCTTGTATATTATAATTACCAGTTATTAGTTGCTGTGTTTTCTTATTAGTAAGTTTTGCTAACTCTTACTGGTGATTCATACGAGGTCGGAAATTTAATGTGGAAGATACCAAAATCTATCTATTGCACATATCTCCGTTCCGGAAAAAATCTGTTGCTTATAAAAGGCGTGCTATTTAATAGAAATAGCGATATAAAATATCAAAACAAAAAAAAAGGTGATGGAAGTCTAAATAATTTCATCATGCTTATGCATCTAGTTATTTCAAAGGCCTAAATTTGGAATGGTTAAATTTAAAGCGAGGTATTCTTATCAAGAACACGTTCCTTCTAAAATTATATCTGACGTTTGTTGTACTTCTTTTCACATGTAAATGATTGACTTTGTAGATAGAGCATAATGTTTCTTATACTTTATTTCTGTGTTAAAGTGCTCAATATCATGTGATACAGCATATATGAATACAAAATGGACATTGAATTCAACACCCAGAGGAGACAGTCAGTTTTATGTTTGAAAGTAATCGTCAGTGAATCAGATTGTCACCTCTGACCGTTGGCTTCGGCAACCACTTTATATATCTATATAATAAATGCCAATTTGTGTCACACTTTTTTCATCAAGGGGACTAAACTCTCAATAGTTCATTTATTTCTTCTATATAATAAATGCCAATGCCATTGTGTCAAGATTTTCAATTAAACTGACACAACCCTCAATAGCACACCTCCTTCTATATATTAAATGCCAACGTCACTGTGTTAGTGTGTCACACTTTTTCCAGTTTACTCTTAGATGCCGTAGCCCAACATATCATACCATTATGGAATCAGGCCGACACAGTGAGCAAATTAAGAACCTTCTGGAATGGAGTCGGACCTGGAATCCTGAAATTTTGAATTCACAATTTTTCATTACTGTGATAGATTTCGGCGATTTTTACGTGATTTATTGCGACGAATTTATTGTAATGTAACACTTTTTATAACCTAGAAATAAATTTAGGAGTAAACGAAATTAATTGCGAAATTAAGCGAAAGTTACTCATTAAATTGAAATAATTGTTTTTACAGAAGGTAAGGACTTTCGTACATCAAATTGTCTTTAAATTAAATGACAGAAGAATAATAGCAGAACTTTTAAAAGCTAAGCTTACTTATTAATAAAATGCCTAAATGCAGCGATCAATTTTGATCATTTAAGGTGGTTAAATGAGAGCAGTTTCATTTCGGAGGCTTTTAAAATTACAAGGCATTTCCTGCCTCAGTTACCCACAGATTGGTGACCTTTTCAAGAGCAGCGGCCATGTTAACTTTGTCAGCTCTGAGGGATATGCTCTTGAGACATGAGTAAATATTGATGCCATCAGCATAAATGCCCATTTGAGAATTCAAGACATCAAGAAGATCATTGATGAAGATTAAAAACAGCGCAGGATCCAGGATAGACCCTTGGGGGTCACCCACATTCGTGTGAAAGGATCTGGAAGCGAGCTCGTTCAAAGCGAAATTCATTTCACGATTTAATAGGAACGAGTGGATTATATTAAAAAATTGCCCAGTAATACCGTAGAACTGGAGCTTACGTAGAAGTCCAGCGTGCCAAAACCTGCCAAACGTCTTCGTGATATCTATAGCCACAGATCGAGCTTCGCCGTTATTATTAAGAGTTTGATACACATATTCATTGATGACCGTTAGCAAATCAGTGATAGATCTGGCAAAACGGAAGCCGTATTTTTTGTCTGAGATTATGTCGTGAGAGGTAAGTTGTTTAACCACTTCAGCATTGAATAAAGCATCGAATACTTTGTTGAAATGTGTAGGGGGACTAATAGGTCGATAGCTACAGGAAGCAGAAGGTTCTCCATAGTTTCTTAAAACAGTAAGTATAGAGGAAATCGTCCAAAAAGCTGGAAAGCAGGAAGCATCCAGGCAATAGGTGTTTTGAGCCAGCTCGGAAGTATATTTCTTTAAAACAATTGCTGTGTCTCCGTCAAATTCGCTTGGCTTATGGGAGTCTAATTTAGACATGATATCGGAGACCAGGGACGGGATCATGCACATATCACCCAGTAGAACCTCTTTTGTATTCCGAGCAAAACATTCAACCTTATCTGCTGTGGATGTCAGACTTTGAATAGATTTGGGATTGAGGTTTTTACTGTTGTTCATCACATTCTTGATGAGCCGCCAACAATCACTAGAATCGAAATTGCGATATGCTATACGTTGTTTCATTCTATCAGCAAACAGTAACTTTTCTTCTTTGTTGCAATCAGATGTGTCGCTCTGGAAGAAGTGATTCTTGTGGGCTATAACGGCCGAGCATGCAGGTGAGAACCAAGGAAATGAACGCGATTTAACTTGGTATTTCCTTACTGGTATGAAAGCATGTATGCCAGCTTTCACACAGTAGGAGACATCAGACGCGAATTTATGAACTGGATGATTAAAAACTCTTCGAAGGGACGTGACGAATGAAATCACTGGATGAGTACAAATCTGCTCGCAGGTAACAGAAAGATATTCTGTTGGTAGGAGTTTTTTGGCTGGTAGGAAGCGGAAAATGTTTACAGACTCAACCAGATGATTAGAGTTGGTAAGAGGTCAGAGCTGCGTAGTCAGGGATAGAGGTAAAAATGAGATCGAGAAGTGAAGCGTGTACGTCAGTCTTCCTGTCAAAACGTGCGGGAAAGTCAACCACTTGCGTGAGAGATTGAGTGATAGAGATTCAGTAATTGGATGCCATTGAGGTCAGGGGCAGTTTGTTTAATCCCATTTGTACGGTAGGCATTAAAGTCAACGAACACAAATATATTTGCAAACGGGTGTAGGCAGATGGACATATCTATATTATCGAAAATACTATCTAGCACTTAACAGTCTTGGGAGAAAGGGAAACGGTAGAGAAAGAGCAGATAGCTTACTGTGTTAAGTAGAGAGAGACGGACACACATGAAAGAATCATCTGGAGATTCAAGAGAGAGTTCTCTAACCTTCCAGATCATACATGTGGACATTAGAGTCCTTTCTAAGGCGAGCAAGTTAGTCAGGAATCCAGAAATCAGAGGAGTGTATTTCAGTGTTAAGTAAAGTTTCACAGAGAACTAGGATGTCCGAGCGCCATGAATGTTGGAGAAAGATTGGTTGTAGGGGTTTAGATGTTTTTGTTGAGCTGGTTTAGGTTTATATCTTTGGTTGTTTATAATCCTGATTTGTTATTTTGCTAAGGAAAGGCCTAGGATTGTAGTAGCAGTTTGTCGTCAAATGTAACATGTACAGAAAGGGATCTGGCAGGGATTGCAGCATAATGTACGTTCGGGCTTGCCCGCCAGAGGTGCTTACAGGGATACACTTCCATGCGCGCCATTGCACAGTAAGAACCCCGATATTATAGGACTGTTGTTCAGAGCAGTCTCTCAAGTCACTAGACAAGATTTTCGAGTTCGTAACTAGCAGTCAGGAGCAGCAACCAGCAAACTGCCAACCCGGTACCCTTAGTATGAAATGACCGAGTCAACGTCGCACATATCACAAAAAAATCATGACAGTGCCACTATTAAGACTAAAGAAAGACAAAGGAAACGGGAACTCACTTCTTTAACAGAAAACAAGGGATGCACCTCGACTCCGGTTCAAGATATATGCATTTGAAATTCAACAAAGAGTTAAAAATGGCAGTGACGTACATCTGAAAGCATTTTACGAGAACAAAATCAGTTATGTTATATCAGAGAATGGACAGACATATATGTTTTTTGGAAAGATGACGGCCAACAGAACTTTTATACCATGCCATATTAACTGACGTTTTAGTATATTAAGAGGAAGGAGTGGAAACAAGTAGGAAGGGGTGGGGTCCGTCCCAAGAGTCACGAGTGGCTGGCCAGAACCAGTAGGGTAAAAGAGGAAAGAAAAAATAATTTAAAAAAAGAAAACACGATGTATGTGTGTGTTGGCGTGAGCATGTGTGCTGCTTGGTGTTTAGAGAAGTGTGTCCACCTAAAATATAAAACCCAAACTGCGTTGGACTATGCTGAAGCTCACAAGCAAATCAGCGTTTGTCAGAGACTTACATCAAAATGAATACCGTTAATGAAATTATGCGAAACCATTGAAAGATGTTAAATAAAAGAAGACGTTGGAGAGCAGATGGACGAACAATTTCATAAATGAACTAATAACATATGACATAAAATTTTAAACGTATGTAGATATTTTTTTTTTACCGAAAACTTAATTGATAGGCATTTAACAAACTTAAGTATACATGTGCCTTTGATGCGAGTATAATAATATATACCCAAAAGCAGAGGGTTGATCTCAGATGAATTGTATAATTCTGTCTCTTTGAAATTGACTCAATAGAAGTACCGTAAATCATATACTTCATATTTTGACAAATTAATACATATACAAAAATTAACTAGTATTTCTTCTTCTTCTTCTTCTTCTTCTTCTTCTTCTTCTTCTTCTTCTTCTTCTTCTTCTTCTTCTTCTTCTTCTTCTTCTCACTCTATGCAATCACGCAAGCATGTTTGGTGGGTTATGTGCTTATTTCCTCTGTCCCTTTTAACATCAATATGCCATATGAGTGCTAAATTTTCTAAGCGCTCTTTCCTCATTATGGGCCTTTAAAATTCCAAATGTCTCTTTCGGTGTTAAATATAAATGTCCATGTGATTTACATTTTCTCTAAATCTTTATCATTGCTCAGTTGCTCAGCCAACGCTATTCTGAGCACTCCTCTTCTGAACAACATTCTCTTGCCTCAGTTCTTTTCTTCACCTATGAAGAGATTTGCTAGCATTCAATGCCTTATAGAAGAACTGGTATTACATAACAATGAGATACCCTTTTCTTTAATTTTAACGATTTTTTTCTGTTTCTTAATCTTTTGCTTAGCTTTTGGAAAGCATTTTTCAAGTGGATGTTATTTGTATTCATTTTTAAACCAAGCAAGGCGATACAGACTCTAAGACCCAAGAGGTTACTGAGATTAAAGACTCTGAGAAAATCATGATTTAGGAGAGAGGAAAATAATAAGTTTCAATGAGATAAAATGTGGAAGTGAATTCTACAAGCGGAAAGTACGAACAAAGAAACTGTTGACATATCATTAACTGTTAATTCTAGCAAAATTTATATTTAAAATTATGAAAGCTAGCTGTCAATCTAGTATATGGTTAAATTCGTAAAATCGATTTCCGAAAGAGGAATGTTTATCAGAATATTAAACATGATAATGTTTATAGAAAAGGCGCAAGAGAAGTCAGAAAGTGAATAAAGCTAAGATTCCTGGTCAGGACCAATAATATTACAAATTCTTTCTTTGGATGATTTCTAGAAACTCAAGATAGAAGCACCATGTGAGGTTATTACAGCAATATTCAATGCATTGACAACTGGTTGATTTATGAACATAAAAGATGCATTCTAGCGAGAAAATTTGCCTGGAATGACAGAGTGTAGCAAATTTCCAAGCAGAAGACCTAGAAATGTCAATGAAAAATTTAACCTGAGAAAGCGCAATGAATGCCTCTGCAGGAGGTTAGCATTATCCATGCGGATGGAAGTCAAAACAAGGTTCAATAAGACGATTAAATTAGATTTCATTTTGAAGGTGTTGAAATTAACTTACCAAAACTATCTGAATCGTCATTAACAAATGATTAAATTGTTGTGCCATCAATAGAGATACGTGTCGAGAAGCGATTTCATCTAGAAGGTCGTTGATAAAAGTTAGGTACATAGTAGGTTGAAGTTTCCTGTAACCTGAACAGAAGATGAACATGGCAAAATCTGAAAACACCTTCGAGATATCTACAGAAAAAGCTCCAGCATCATCATTCTTCTCTAAAACTTAATAGAGTCTTTCAGCAATAACCATTATCATATCAAAAGTCGAACTAGAGAAATAGTTCGTTTGAAAGAGATTCTACAAGGTGAGATGCTTAACCAATCTGGATTTGATTAGCGCATCTAGGACTCTGCGGTAGAAACTAATAGCCCAACAGTTAGAATGAACAAACGGTTCGCTTGTATTCTTATAGACTGAAACTACAGAAAAGAATTTCTAAGAAGCAAGAAGCAGAATGACATTTATTGTAGAGTTTATAGAAAACAGGAGTTATTTCAGAATTACATTTCTTTAAGACAATTGCAGAGATACCTTCAAGTCCGAATTATTTGGTGGAATCCATTTTAGAGCCGGTAGCAGAAATCATGGACAGAGCTATATGTAAATCACACTAGATATTCAGTTCTATGTGGAAAATCAGATTTTTCATATGAGACAGGCGTAGAGATGGAAGACAATTTACAAACAAAGCATTCTGCTTTATCAGCAAAAGATAGCACCTCAAATTAACTGAATACAGAAGATACAGAGGGTTTACATTTGTTTAACAACCTATTACAGAGGTTCCATAGCCATACGGTACCTCATTCTGTCAGTGTACTTCTTCCACCCCTTCTTACGGATCATATCTGGGCTTGCACCATATCTTGGCTTACACTTACGCCTAGAATTTTAAGTGAACTGAACAAAAAGAAAAACATAGCGTGGACAATTTATAAAGGAATTAAAAGTCCAGGGTAATCTAATGTATATCGACCAAAAAAGAATGCCAGATCTAAACATGCCATAGTTCGAATATCAGGAGGCTTATGAAACTGTACTATGACACTGGATATATACGTCAGAGAGAAAATGTTAAGAATTTAAAAATAAATCATAATCGTTGGAAAGAAGTGAGTGGAAAATTTGAATGCTCCCAAATGAAAGTGAGTAACATAAACATCATAATAACACTTTATCTTGAGTGGCTCTTGGGACATGGTTTAGGTATGTAATAGTATAAAATAATCCTAATAAATAAACACAACGATTTTCGAGGCGAGTTAAGACCGGCAATGAAATCGAAATATCAATGGTGTAGAATTTTACTCTCTCCTCACAATGCATATTGCATTTATGCAGACATGAGATTTACAAAATTTTGCACATATGACATTACCTGTTAGTTAATAAGAAATAATAACGAAAGAAAATTTATCAGTGCAATAAAACGTTTCCGTTACTTTAAGGATGTAAATACATATCCAAAACACATAATGAAACTCATATCCAAACATATCCTCTAAACATGAATTGGGGAATGAGAACAATGTACCTTCGTAGATTGAATAAAGGGTTCCATTTGAAAATCAAAGAATTTTACAGAGTATTAAGACTGACAACTGAAGACAACTGAATGGAACAACGGTCAAAACGTTATGAATATAACACGCATATTTTAGGCATGTTAGTCCAAACAGCAAAACATATAATGAAAGTATTCCAAAAGCTAAACAAAAACAAACATTTCATTAGAAACAAAGTATATAGTACTAAAATATAAGTAATAATAGGCAATTTCTACACCATTGCGTTATGCCATATGAGCTACAGAAGGATGCTGAGAATTCCATGAACTGAATATATGACACCGACAAATTTTTAAATGGAAACAAAAAGTACATTTACATTAATAATCATAAAGTGACGTAGAGTACATAACGAGGAATGTAGATTTGCTGAATTTGAAATTCCCATTATGTAGTGAAATCAAATGGGATAGCTTTACTCAGGGTTACAAAGTAATTTAGTCGAGCTTGTTCTGAAAGAAAACGGCACCTAGTAGAGGAATATTATCCTAATCATTTCTGGTAAACCTATTACAACATGACTTATTCGTCACGTAGAACAGTACAAATAAATTAGAGGTATGGATGGCTAATAAAATGGGAAATGGAATGGAGAGCCTGAGACACCTCGCCTTCCTTTACTTATAGTTAAAATTACATTAGGAATGGAAAAAAATCAAGTTTCCCTCTGCTGTGCGTAAAGATAAAACGACCAGTGTTCTTTAACCTTTTGAAGGTTATTCATTTTTAGCGTTTGATAAGAGGACTTTATTTAGTGACTTGTCAACCACTACATACTCCCATCTGCTAGTGGTTAACGGTCTGGAAAAAACAAAGCTCATCTATTGCCTTAAGGTTTGTCCTGACCAACTAAACTCTCATGAGAGATGTCCTGAAGAGGTATTAATTGGTATATCAAACAGACGGATTAATAATTTATGAGAACCATCTGGTTGTATATAGATACAATATTTATTGCAAAGGATTTGTCGACACCACTTTACAATGATCCGCATCTCCTACTTCTGGTCAAAAGAGGTCAATATGTTTTATATAAGTCAATTCCTTCGAACGTATTTATTTTAACCCATTATCGATATAAATCATGATGAAAGTTAACACCAGGCAGAAATTCAGTACAAAATAATAGAACAAAATAAGGTTTTAGAATATTTTAAAGCTTTTCCTAATTGGAATGTAAACGCACAATGTTATTGTTACTTCAAAGATATAAATATAGTTTACTCATAACATTTCTGCACTTGCCTTGAAAAGATCTACAAGGACGGAAGCGTGTTAATATTAAATGTTTTCCGCTTGCCATTCAATTAAATATTGTTGTATCTTCATGTATGTTTTGTATATATCTGATTATTTACACACGTGTGTGTTTATATGTGTGTTTTTACATGTGTGTGCCTACGTGTAGTAATTTCCGTGTTTGGATTTGATGATGAGTTCTGGGTCTGAACTATTTTCATATTCACAAAAAATAGATGAATAAATATAAAAATTATTTACAATGATCTTGATCAAACCGAGGATTTTTTGGTTTCCCATCCAGATGAAAATTCATTCCGAAAATGTATTCCAGTGCATCTTGCTTACAGAAAGTAATTGAATATACAACTCACTACCCGCAAAGTTCCCAAAGTAAGAGTTGTATTTTTAGACCCCATATTAATTTTTGTATCCTGTAAGGGTTTTATGTGAATTAAATTTAGAATAACTCATATGATATTTACCATGATCTTAAATCGCAGCATCTGTTAAATACAATGTCTATTAATTCTTGTGTCATTTGTGATATTGTGTCTCAAATGCCAGTAATCACAAACGTAGATCACATGACAGGCAGAGACAACCCTCTCTCGTAGATTGCCTCAGCTTTTGTCGCAAATTCTCTTGGAATTGATCTGCAGACTAATAAAATAAATTAGGCTTGGAATTAGGATTATATTGTAATCTTAGATCGTAAATGACGTCGTATTAGATCAGAATCGAATGCAGTTTTAAGAAATTGGAAATTGAACAGATGCAATAAACAATAAATGGTAGAAATATTTTATCATATAGAAAATATAATTACAATTAAAAACGTGAATTTAGGTATAATATTATCATTGATGGCAGTGTGATTATCACCAGTAACTGCGTGGGATCTCTAATGTATTCATTTGAAAATGAAAATAAAATCTGCTTTAGGGGGGAAATATCCTTATGAAACTTTCCTGCTTCAAAACCAAAAGATGATTACACATATTATGTTCCATAGTGAAATTTGTAAATTTGATTTCGTGACAACGTAAGTTTTCCGGAAATGTAACAAGATTTTACTCCATTATCGTCTATGCATGTTGTGATTTATGAGAGAGTATGTGAGTGAACAAGTGAGAACGAAACATAATAAAAAAAATAAGAAAGACGAAACGGGCAGCGAGTGATACGTTTGCTAGTTGAATCATGACTGGTATAGAACGTGAGGGACAGAATCAAGGATTCTGCAATAATAATGAGAAAGTTTCTAGAAAGTGGAGGAAACATGCAGTCATCCAAATCCTATGATAACAACTTGATGGAAATTCAAATGCATGAAATAATTATGGCGACTTCTATCACGGCCTTATCGATTCTGTTAAATGTTTGTTTTCACTGCAGCATGATTAATACGTTTCACAAGATTCATTATTTCAGATAATATCACCTGAAATATTCATTGGAGAGAAAATTCTTCATTAGTTTTGTACGCAATGATCAAAAGTCCTATCAATCATGACGCCTTAAACTTTGATAAAAATGTAATTGAATTACGAGGAAAATCACATCAAAGTCAGAAACAACAGAAATGTCGAATCAAACGTCGACTGCTTTACACTTTTCAATTTTCATCTTTCCAGGTGCCCGTTGATGATTTAAGAGACTGTATGATGGCAGACATTGTAACGGATGGTCAAATCATAATTAATAACAAGTTGAAAGGTGATGCAAAGGATAAAATGTAAGTTTTAAGCGATAAGCCTGTATAATTTTAGCGATCAGATTATTTCCCTAATTATATTAGATGCTTAACTGGAGTACCCCAGTCATAATAGAATTCCGAACATAAACTTTTATTTCAATCATCATATATTGCAGCCTTTAACTTGTATATTTATTTCTCTGATTATTTTTCTTCACACACAACCCATATATATATATATATATATATATATATATATATATATATATATATATATATATATATATATATATATATATATATATATATTTAAAGAGATATAGTCTTAAAGTATGCTATATTTATGGGATAAAGTGCTCAATATCAGAGATAGAGCGTGTGTAAATATAAAACTGAACATAGAAGTCAACACTTAGATGCTACAGTCTGTTTCATGCTAGATGCAATCGTCTTCTATTTTCACTTTTATATGTATATATATATATATATATATATATATATATATATATGTGTGTGTGTGTGTGTGTGTGTGTGTGTGTGTTCGTGTATGATATTTCATCAGCAATTGTTCATTTCTGTAAATTTAATGGACAAACAAAGAAAACCATCATTAGTGACATTGTTGTCTTACTAATATAATATTTTAAACCATTTTCTTGACGTCCATTAAAAGCTTGAAAAGATAAAACTGACATAGTTTTAGGCGGGTGGATCAAATGGGGAGCAGCTCAAAACCCTACGAACTCCTTTTTTTCAGATCATTTTCAATACATATACTGATGACTATTTATTTTTTTAATTTTCAAGGATTCGTGAATTTTTTAGGAGCCCAAAATTTCACCGCAAATGTTGACAACTTTCAAGGAATATGACTTTTTTTTAAAAGAAAATTGTGATTAATCAGATAATTTAAGGTCTCATACCGATCAGTAAGCATTAGTCTCTCCTTTTATATACGGTATTTTTCTAATACGATTTTTTAAATTTTGAAGTGAATATATATTTCCAGCGGAATCATTTGATCTAGCTACAACCATTTAATCTCTGACAGAAGAACAATTAGAAATATTACAATCGATATGAAATATGAACGGTATTTATTTGAGAGTCGAGCTGAAACGAGACAAAATGAAGGAATTGGAAATATATTGGTATATTAATACAATATGGTGGAATGCTTTACAAAGGTATACAATATAAAGTTTATATTTTCACCAAACCAGTGAATAAGTTGCTAGAAATAATATTTATCTGGAAAATCAGAGGGAAATCATTAAGGAAACAATCACTACAAAAGTTCTTTTATAACAGAATATGCTTAGAAAGCAGTTAAGTGATTGCAAGATATGGAATGGTTCAGCTTCTTCAGTTGAAGAATAAATGAAGATAATCAGACATTGCTCTTGTCAAAGAAAATCATAATTTGAACTGAAAGTGCATATTTTCTTAATATTCCCAATGCAGGGAAATTGGATAATCTTAAAATGGTGGTAAAAAATGACGGAGAAAAACTTCAGACTGATGCAATAGTAAACAAAAAAGATTATTATTGGTTTTGCAAATCTTTTAACAAATAAGAATGGAATAAATTCTGCTGTTGTTGTTTCCCATGTTTTCATGTAAACAAGGAAAATCAGGGTCTAAATCAACAATGGACGTGGAATTTGAAATTTGTAATATAACTGGTCTGTAGACTCAATCAATATTTGTCAATTGTAGAGTCAGAATCAACGAGGTGTTTAACCGTGAATAGGCATTAATTGCACATATTGTTGAGTTTAGAACGCATTAGAAAAGAAATATGACCCTCAGAATCAGCCGGAACAGCGTAAACGTTCTTTCTGGGATCGCTACTGTAAGAGCATAAAAATAAAATATGTTCATATTGACAAACGTCATCTACAATAAGAGATAGCTTCTAAAGTTTAACATAAAAAAACTATTATGTCAGTCGCAAGTATTCATACATAAGACAATTTAGATTCAAATTTTTACCAGAAAGCAAGGAAAAAGTATAACATAGAAAAACAAAAGGGAACAAAATATCATTAACAAATAACTAATCGGTTACAGGAAGCTTGGGCAACATAATTAAAAACTTTTGCTAGCACTTTGCTTTTGTTTTTGCTGACTTTCCACTTGTTCATTTTTCGTTCAGGCATACGTATTTATATACATATTCTTTGTGCGTGAACATCTCTCTCTCTCTCTCTCTATATATATATATATATATATATCTATATATATATATATATATATATATATATATATATATATACATATATATATATATATATATATATATATATATATATATATATATATATATATATACATACTGATGTGGACCCGAAATAGGGGCAACGGAAGGAAAACACGGAACACGGGTTAGAGGTAAGAAAGATATATAAAACAGAAAAGTTACAAAGAATAGTGTAAGAGTAAGCAGAGCTTACTATCCAGTGGTGTCCGATATTGGTATCGTACGCGGCAGCGCATTACTGGTGCTACTCCAATGATACTACCATTCACATAATAATATTGTACTGGGAGAGTCCATGATGTAGGAAAGTATCGGTCTCACAACACATACATACATACATACATACATACATGCATAAATTGTATTAAAATCAACGGACAAGTATGTGTTTATATTCTATTGCATTTTTTCCTAATAATTTCTTGCACAAATCGTGAATAATCTGTGCAGATGTCATGCTTCTGCTCTGCTTTTATTCGTGCACATTACCGCCTGTCATTATCCGTAAAGAAATGTCCTCAGTATCGTAAACAAAGTTAGATTTCCGCTTATATTCTTTTGTATATAATTCCACCTTCAATTCGATTATGTCGTTCTTCACAGTGTGGGCATTTATAGTTTTGCATTTTCTAATATATTTCTTAAGTTATTAGTTGCATTTTGTTTATTTAAAATACGATGTTTTATATGTGCATTAATTTGTGACAAAAGCCGAGGCAATCTACGAGAGAGGGTTGTCTCTGCCTGTCATGTGATGTACGTTTGTGATTACTGGTATTCCGGAAAGAATATCACAAATGGCACAAGAATTAATAGGCATTGTATTTAACAGATGCTGCGATTTAAGATCATGAGTAAATATCATATGATTTAAGATCATGGTAAATATCATATGATTTAAGATCATGAATAAATATCATATGATTTAAGATTATGAGTAAATATCATATGATTTAAGATCATGGTAAATATCATATGATTTAAGATTATGAGTAAATATCATATGATTTAAGATCATGAGTAAATATCATATGATTTAAGATCATGGTAAATATCATATGATTTAAGATCATGAGTAAATATCATATGATTTAAGATCAAGAGTAAATATCATATGATTTAAGATCATGAGTAAATATCATGATTTAAGATTATGAGTAAATATCATATGATTTAAGATCATGGTAAATATCATATGATTTAAGATCAAGAGTAAATATCATATTATTTAAGATCATGGTAAATATCATATGATTTAAGATTATGAGTAAATATCATATGATTTAAGATCATGGTAAATATCATATGATTTAAGATCATGAGTAAATATATATGATTTAAGATCAAGAGTAAATATCATATGATTTAAGATCTTGAGTAAATATCATGATTTAAGATTATGAGTAAATATCATATGATTTAAGATCATGGTAAATATCATATGATTTAAGATCAAGAGTAAATATCATATTATTTAAGATCATGGTAAATATCATATGATTTAAGATTATGAGTAAATATCATATGATTTAAGATCATGGTAAATATCATATGATTTAAGATCATGAATAAATATCATATGATTTAAGATCATGGTAAATATCATATGAGATATTTTAAAATTTAATTCACATAAAACGCTTACAGGATACAAAAATTAATATGGGGTCTAAAAATACAACTCTTACTTTGGGAACTTTGCGCGTAGTGAGTTGTATATTCAATTACTTTCTGTAAGCAAGATGCACTGGAATACATTTTCAGAATGATATTTCATCTGGATGGGAAACCAAAAAATCCTCGGTTTGATCAAGATCATTATAAATAATTTTTATATTTATTCATCTATTTTTTGTGAATATGAAAATAGTTCAGGCCCAGAACTCATCATCAAATCCAAACACGTAAATTACCACACGTAAGCACACACATGTAAAAACACACATGTAAACACACACGACACACGTATATAAGTAACCGTGTGTAAATAATCAAATATATACAAAACATACATGAAGATACAACGATATTTAATTAAATGGCATGCGGAAAACATTTAATATTAACACGCTTCCGTCCTTGTAGATCTTTTCAAGGCAAGTGCATAAATGTTATGAGTAAACTATATTTATATCTTTGAAGTAACAATAACAATATGCATTTACATTTCAATTAGAAAAAGCTTTAAAATATTCTAAAACCTTATTGCGTAAACGGGAAGTTAAAATATAAATGAATAATATAAAATAAAAAATACATAAAAATACTTAAATATTAACTTCATTAAAAAAAAAACAGTAACAAAATTAATTCACTTTCGTTCTAATATACGAATATATTATGTCATTTAGCGGCCTCCGTATATTATCTATCTATCTATCTATCTATCTATCTATCTATCTATCTATCTGTCTGTCTGTCTGTCTATCTATCTGTCTGTCTGTCAAATTCTAGGAATTGTGACACTCCACCTCTTTTCCACTTTGGAATGGTTTCAATATGAAGGGCCACTGGACACTCTCATTGGTTGTCGTCCATTTCTAAAAGAAGGAAAAATCTCAGTGAAACCCGAATAGGTCTCTAGGGAAACTTCCTCACGCACTGTACACAATCACTCTTGTATTAGTTCCTTCAAAAGATTTTGGCTGGTACAACACGAAAGTTCACATCAGTAATCTAGCTTTTCAATTCTGAAATTCCGCCGTTAGAAACTCATCTATCCACCAGGAAAGATTTCTTTCAATAACTCGGGAGTACAAATGTAGTTATAGATTAGCTCCAAGTCATATGGAAATCGATAAAATATGCTTTTTCTTTTTTAAAAAGAATGCTATTTTAGTATTACACCACTTCAAATAGATATATTTGTTGTGCAAAATACAACCAATTTTCAACATTAGCCTAGCGACAGGCTGAAACATTTACACAGGAGTATCGGATGATCTTAACACATTCAGAAACGACATTTCCAAGAATTTTGTACAGCATTTCAATTTCGATTTACAAGACGTGTTTTTATAGAATCAAGTACGTTGTAATTTTTTGCACCGAAAGATGCCTGATTCCAGGTATTTGGATTTTTCTGTATTCGCAAGATATGATATAAAACAGCACGACTTAAAGGGAGAATGAGAAGCAAAATATAAGAGAATAAATGACAAAATCCTGAAGGTGGAATGAAGCCAAGAAAAATGAAAACAAGTGTGCATGAAAAGAGGAGCAATCGATAGATGATGTCAATAGGAAGCAATATTACGAAATATGTAAACAAATGATGGCGAGATGTAGAGAGAAGTGAAATTTAGAAAACGTATTTTTAATCCGTTTGAATAGAAGAGTTGTATTTCATGAAAAGATTTTGAATAAAATAAAATCGAAGTGGATATAAAAACTAAATAATTGTTATCTGTATATATCGCGTCTCTAGCAAGAAAAATAGTGGGGAGGGGTAGAGAATAACGGATCCAGTAAAAGATCAAAGAAATGGAAACAGAAAACAGATTGCAAAAGCGGAGATCGAAACAATTTGAACTTGTTCCAATAAAGAACTTAGAATTAATTCTACTATGAATGGCACCGAAAAGATATCGTTGTATTTTATTGAAAATATAATGTAGCTTTTCGTTGAGAATTGAGAGGCTTGTAACTTGTCAAAACAAGAACATTGACTGTGCGTATTCGACAGAAAAATCAGTAACCTGGGATTGGATTAGTTGATAATTGCCTTTGGTCAATGGAAGAATTGATTAATTGTTCAGCAGCTTCAGAATGCGAAATATTCTCTGCTGAATTCAAACGCAGAGTATCAATAATTTGCATAGAATTCGCTTTTCGATGGATGTTTTGGTATTCATCTTTAGTCAATACTAAAAAGGCCATCCACAATTTAATAATAATAATAAAAATAATAATAATAATAATAATAATTAAAAAAAAAAAAAATAATAATAATGATGATGATGATGATGATGATAATGATGATGATGATGATGATGATGATGATGATGATGATGATGATGATGATGATGATGATGATGATGATGATAATAATAATAATAGTAGTAGTAGTAGTAGTAGTAGTAGTAGTAGTAGTGGTAATAATAATAATAATGATGATGATGATGATGATGATAGTAGTAGTAGTAGTAGTAATAATAATAATAATAATAATAATAATAATAATAATAATAATAATAATGATGATGATAATAATAATAATAATAATAATAATAATAATAATTGTAGTAAGGAATTAAAATAAAGAAAGAGCAATAATAATGCAATGGAATTTATAAAGCAAAGCACAAAGGCTTGGGTTCCTGAACTAAAGCATTGATTTCTGCCGGAAAGAAATAAATCAGGCATCATACACGCATGTGCAACCCTGCCAAAATTATAAAATCGGAAATTTCATTCAAGAGTTACTCTCTAATTTACGTTACGTTTGAAGGATGTCGATGTACTAAAAAATATCGATATGAAATTCTGCGCTTCTGTTAGGTAAGAACTAATGATTAAAGAGCACAAATAGAAGGCGATAGAGAAAGAGAAAACGAGAGAAACATGAGAGAAATAGAGAGAAATAGGAGATAAAGAAAAGGAGAGAAAGAATATGAAAGAGAGAGAGAGGGGGAGCGGAAGAAAGAGAAAGATAAGTATGACCTTGAAGATGGTTATGTTCCTATGTCGCCAGATTATTTATTTCGATTTATTTACACATTACCCCGTGTACTCAACGAACTTATATAGATCACTCCTTATGAAACTATATGCATGAGTAACTATAAATTTATGTCCTATTATATTGTGTTTGTACGTGACTGTGGACAGGTGCACATGCACATATTTTTATTTATTTTTTGATAACTTTATACATGTCGTTGTATATGTATTGCTTATTATATAAAGGTGTTCTTTTCATGTGATTTCTCATTGTTATATTTTGACGCTTGAAAACACAGGCGTGAATTCTTTTGACATTTTTGTCCTTTTAAATAATGTCTTATAAAATAATTAAAATAATTTAATCATTCAACATAAGTTAAAGGGAAAATATTTACATACGTAACCCGCAAAAAAACGATGTGTCAAAAGAAAGATTTTCCTCTAGCCGCCGCCATTAGCGGATACACTCCCGACAATTTCTCTTTTTTTATAAAAAAAATAATTAATAAAACCTAAACATTCGTTTTCTTTTTTTTTTATAGAGGCAACAAAATTAGTATACCTAAACAGTTTTATAAATAAATAGTTTAATATGTTGTTATTTCTCCAGAAAAAAATTCTCTCTTGTAGTGAAATTATGTGGTGAGACATTGACGGAAAGAGGCTTTTTAAAAAATGTATAGATATAGTAACATAGGAAATATAGTAAGGTAGGTGTTTATTTAAATTTTCTTATATTTTTGAATTGGTCATAGTCCGACAATTTATTTAAAGACATTTATATAATATGTTTAACGTTCTTTCTATATTTATGTATCTATAAAAAGAACGTTAAACATATTATATAAATGTATTTATTTAAATTTTCTTGTAATTTAGTCCGAGATCTTTTTATAAATATATGAATAAAATACGATAGGGAAATATACCAATGTGTATGCGGAACTAAAACTTGCATCAAGTGAGGAATAACAGTGACACTAATCTTTTATGGCATATGTCCGTTGTTTCTATCATGCCATATACACTGATTCGATTTATGCACAAATCCTTTATTGCAATGTGGAAACTACCCCCTCTTCAATTATCTATCTATCTATCTATTTTTGTCACCCACAGACTGTTTCGCTGTTTCACAGCTCACCAGTGCGTCTAGACGTCCTCTAGCTAGGATCGAAAACCCGACCGAATTGGCGTCATCCACAGACAGACTGCTTCGCTGTTTCACAGCCCATCAGTGTGGCTAGACGTCCGGTTGCCTCTAGCTAGGATCGAAATTATACCACTAAGCCGTCAGCACGGCACGGATGAAGGTGAATTTTAGCGTGTTTATTTTTAGATTTAGATAAACACACAGTGACTGACAGTGACTCTATTCTGTAGAAGTCATGCTATATTATCTTTAATAGTCACTGTTTACAAACATTTTGTCATCCACAGACAGACTGTTTCGCTGTTTCACAGCTCATCGGTGTGGCTAGACGTCCGGTTGCCTCTAGCTAGGATCGAAACCCGACTGAATTGGTATCAGTCGGAACTTCTACCACTAAGCCGTCGGCGCACGACAGGGATG
The DNA here is from genome assembly GCA_964036315.1 of Acanthosepion esculentum. Classification (NCBI taxonomy): domain Eukaryota; kingdom Metazoa; phylum Mollusca; class Cephalopoda; order Sepiida; family Sepiidae; genus Acanthosepion; species Acanthosepion esculentum. The sequence goes on from OZ038495.1 coordinate 6,111,527, forward strand.
AAGGTGAATTTTAGCGTGTTTATTTTTAGATTTAGATAAACACACAGTGACTGACAGTGACTCAAATATATTTTTTAAGCCTTTCACCCCAAGCAAGGTTGGAAGCCACTAGCACGCAAGGGGTTACAGAAGGTTTGGAGATAGAGCAGATAGGAGTGGTAGAGGAAAGGATGTGGATTGATCAAAGCAAGGGGGTTACAGAAGATTTGGAGCGAGAACAGATTGGAATGAAAGGGGAAAGGATGTGGTGAAGGGAAGTGGATAGATCACGGCAACTGGAGATGTCGATTGACGTTACACTTAAATAGTTGGAGGTTATATTATATTTATATTATATATGTATATATATATGTATACATATATATATATATATATATATATATATATATATATATATATATATATATATATCATGTTTCTATCTAAGTCTGTTCATATCTATCTATCTATCTATCTATCTATATATATATATATATATATATATTGAAATCTGCACATATCTATCTATTTGTGTCTGTTTATCTATCTATCTGTATATCTAAGCCTGTTCATATATGTCAGTCTATCTATCTACCTATCTATCTATATATATATATATATGTATATATATATATATATATATATATATATATATATATATATATCATTCTGTGTCTATCTAAGTTTGTTCATATCTATCTATTTATCTATCAATCTCTCTCTCTCTCTCTATATATATATATATATATTGAAATCTGCTCATATGTATCTATTTCTCTCTCTCTCTATCTATCTATCTATTTATCTATCTATCTATCTGTCTATCTGTCTATCTAAGCCTGTTCATATATGTCTGTTTGTCTATCTATCTATCATATTATATGAAGCACTTCCCTCCAAACACTTCCCACATCTACATTCAGTAATCTTCTACAAGCACTGCGTCTTAAGTCTTCAATTGTTTGAAAATATTATATAATATATATGTCCTTTTATCCTTTCAAACCAATTTTTTTCATTCAGTTTTTCTTTCTTTCTCTTTCTTTCTATGTTCTTTCTTTTTTATTTATATTCTATTGTATGTCGCAGGCTAAATAATTTTGTGTGTGTTACTTTCATTCAAATATATATGCGTGTGTGTATGCGCATGTTTAATGTCCACCCTTCTACACATCACAAAATCGATACGTCAAAAAAAGCAGAGGTTGAAAAAATATTCATTAACCTTTGCAGCACCCTACTGACCGCAAGGTCTATAAACAAAGAAACCGGAAAATTAATTAAAACATTCAGATATTGATTTCTATATAATATGTCATTAAGTGTACTGATGATCTAATTACGAAAAAAATAAACGAAAGATTTTATCTAAAATAATAGGCAAATATATTTAACAAAGCTTACATATATAAAACGATGAAACACTCAGAGGGAAATTTATACGCATTCTTATATTATTTTTTCATTTTCGGTTTTGTATATCTGAAAGTTTTATGTATTTTTTTCAACGTTATCATAGATAGCCGGAAGTTTAACTTTTTCAAATAACACAAATATTTACCGACACACTTTTGACGAATGTCTCATTCCTCTCACTTTCTCCTAAAACTTATTTTCCAAACGACAAACGACCTCATCACCATCGAATTGTCTAGATGTCTAGATGTCAACGCGGCTCTCAAACAACGCTCTGCATTTTTACTACCCCCTTCTCCTCCCTTCTTCTTCGGTGCACTAAATTTTGCAGCATAAGTCAGGCGTTGAGATTTTTACTTAGATATTTCTCTGTCTGTATCCGTGTGTACGTAGGTGTGGTGGGTGTGTGTGTAAATATTCATTAGTTCAAACATGTATGTATTTATGAATGCAATAAAAGCGTATAGGGAAATTTAAATTTAAGTCCAAACGTAAAAGTATACATGCTTGTTTTAGACTTCTGCATGAATCTAACATTAACCTTAAAATGAATCTCTATTGAAAACTTATATGTAGTATCAAATCATTCATTATTCCTGACCGACGTGGCTAAATAATTGGTGTCAAGGAAATTGTAATTATAATCTAGTGGTTTATTTATAAGGAAATATTTAGCATTTTTTGACCGATCAACCAGTGCTACTTCCGGTTGAACTTTATAAAACATTTCTCTTTAAATATTTTCTCAGACAAATAGTTTCACAATTCCACTTTATTATATCACTTTTTCCAGTACTGATTGAGATTTCCTCCTTAACGTTTTGTTCGAAGTAGTGTGGAATGTTAACATCTTATGTCATTATTTTACCTTCGAGTTGCATGTGGTACCCATTTGACTTGCTTCTGCTTTTTAAGGTCTTGGATTGAGTTTTGTTATTTGTTACATATTTTTGTTTGTGATTCTGTATCCCCAGTCCACAAGTGTGATAAAAATGATATCGAAGACCACCTAGAATTAAACATAAGGTATTATATAGAGGTTTTATATAAAGGACCATTTTAACATCACTTAGAGTTGTACGAGTAAACTATTGTTTCTTTCTTAACAAATGGTCCCTCACTAAGCAACATAAACCTTTTGATTTGCCTGGAAAATAGACATATGAACTCAGCATTTCGTAATATAAATATACAAATATAAAACTTTCAATTTTGCTGTAATAATAATGCTTCTCAATCGCAATATATTTTGTCATCACTGACAGGTCCCCACTGCTCATTGATTATTCATTTTTTTCTTCTTTCTAATTGATTGATGGACCTTTATGAATGAAAGTGTGACATTCACCATTACTGTCAAGATCTTTTCCCGATATGTTGCCACCCGGTTCCTACTTTTAACTTCACTATGAAGTCATTTCATAATTAATACAAGAAAAATATTAACGTGTGCCAGATTCGCCATCCTCTTTTAAACAAGAAAACAGTCACTGAACGCTTTTACATTTCTTTTAACCCTCATGAGATTTAATATGATAAATAGATAGTTAGGGAAACAGCTCAAGTAAAAAATCGAAATTTTAAAAAAATATATCAATAAAACGACGTAGAAAATAATATAAGCTAAGAAGCACCTAAGCGAAATATATGGAAAACGAAAGTGGCAATATGGAAAAAAAAGTTTCTTATAATCACTTCACACCAAGAAAGGCAATAAAGCTACCAAGACACAATTGGCTATAGAGGGTATGAAAGGAAACATTATTAAAGAGAAAGAACAATAAAAGAACAGAAATTAAGAAGGCACATCATAACGATTGATATTGCTTTATATTTTGGAAGATAACAGTTTACCGTAAAGCAAGAAGCCGGAAGGGAGGTATACAAGTGAGGACTACGAAAAGATTAGCGATTTTAACAGTAAAATGATGAAACTTGTCGCCAACCTAGTACAGCGTTTAAATTCATAAAAGTCTAGGTACCATAGTCGAAAGTTTATCAGAAAGAATATCATGAGAATATTTATAGGTATAAAACAGGGAATCTATGTTAAGACAGTGGGAAATCACTGAAGCCAAAATGTCAGATCAGGCCCAATAACATTGCAGATTCTTCTTTTTTTTTATCAAACATATCTAAATAGATAACAGAAGTACCAGACCAGATGCGGCAGAAATATACAATGCGAAGATGAATGGAATAATTATAAATGTTTAAGACAGATTCTGGAGAGAAAACTGTCTGGCGCGACAAACTGAATGCGCTGACCTAGCAATTGATTCAATATAATATTTTCACTTCATGTCAGCAGAAGAAAATTAGCCTGAGAAGGCGCACTGAGTAATTCTCCTTGCGGTTAGCATCCTTTATGGTGATGAACGACAAAACTGTTTCTGAGAGGCGCTTAAAAGAGAGCGGTTTCGTATTGAAGGTGTTGAAATTAATAAGCAATTCCTTGGCTCAGTTAACAACAGATTGTAGTTTATTTATTAGATCCGCTGTCAATTATACATTATTGGACCAATCAGGTTTACTCTTAACACAGGAGTAAACAGTTGTGATATCAACATAGATACCTAAACGAGAACTGAAGTCCGAGGGAAGTGTCCGGGGGGCATCGGAATCTACTAGAATTATGGCCGTTCTAGAGAACTTTCAGTTCGTGAATCGTAAGTGAGAATGAATCATTTAAAAGATTCGTTCAGAAATACCATAAAATTTCAACTTGTGAAAAGGTCAAAATGCTGAAACATGTCAAATGCCTTCGTGTTATCTAAGGAAAAAGCTCGGCTTTCACTATTTTTACCGAAAGCGTTATAGACTATTTCAGTATTAATATTTGATACAGCAGATCGGCTAGAAGTGCGATAGCCATATTGTTTCTGCGGAAGAAAACACTGTGACGTGAGATGATTAACCAATTCAGAGTTGATTAGAGCAACTAGTACATTGCTAAAAAAAAAGACTGATAGTTAAAAGGATGAAACAGTTCACCTCAGTTTGTAAAAACTAGAACTATACAAGATGATTTCCACCAACCTGTGTATAGCAAGAAGTAAGAAGACATTTATTGTAGAATTTAGAGAGGACAGGAGCACTATTGCAGGGATACCATCAAGACCACTTTACAAGCAAAATATCCTGTTTTTTCAGCATATTTATCACCCCAAATTCAGCGAAGAGAGGATAGATAGAAGACTTAAATGTATTTAGCATACTATTACAGGGCCGTTAGAAGCTATTAGGTGACTCATTTTATCAGCATACAAAAACGTACAATTATTACGTAGAGACAAAAATAGGTGTCATTTGCAATCTTGACTGTCAGGCTGGTTGAGCCGGAAAAAGTGATTCCTGTGAGCTATAGTATCTGAACGGGCAGAGAAGAACCAAATGAAATATTGTAGTTTCCCCTGATATTTTCAAGAAGGTAAAAAAACAGCTTTATCGGATTTAACACATGAATATCAATTCAAGAGACATCTCGAAGAAATTCACGAAATGAATCCAAAACAGTACGCTGGTAACAGAAATAAATTTGTGAATATCTGGTTACTTTTTAATTAATGACTCAAAGAGAAATAACAACCAATAATAAAACATACTCCGAATTGCTAAGAATACAGATTTGTGATGCTCTCAAAGATCTAGGACGGGAAGTGAGGATTATATTAAGTAAAGAAGAATTTGGCTTAGAATTATTATAGAGACGTATGGGGAAATCCACTATATAATTGAGAGACTGAACATCAGAATGATCAAGCATAATGAACATTAAAATCTCAAAACAAAAAAAAATATTCGCAGATGAATGTAGTAAGGGAGAGCCATTACTATAATCTCAGATATCCTGAGAGGAAGAAGAGTCATAAAGGAAGAATATATAGCTTATAGTGTGTAATAAAGAAAAATCAGCCGGCGACTCAAAGACAATTCCCTTACTATTGGATAATTTCCCCAGTTATAAGCAGAAAAACAATGCAGATGTAACGTCGAATCCTTTCAACAAAGAGGAAAATATAACCTGGAACAGAATTATTCATTCGTAGTGATAGAAAAAATTAAATTAGTTTTCTAAAGTGCCAAGATATCTGGATAAGGTTTCCGGAGAAAATATTTCACGTGACAGAAGCAGGGACGAATACGACGAATATTGGAGAGTTAAAGGATTATGAGGGTAGGTGGTTCTTCATTTAATATTTTACTCATATAGCAATACAACTTTGTGAGAAGGTGGGTAAATCTAAAGCTTAATCTTGCCTCAGGGTTACCCACGGTAATTCATTCGCACCATGGCACGGCAAATCATCCGACATTATGTGACTGTTTATCAGAGAAGACTCTGTAGCGCAACCAAAAGAGTTTGGGATTCCTACTATCAGTCGGGATGCAATAACAAGAAAATTGCCAGGTAGACTTATAATAAAATGCTGCAGTCTCTGATCAGTCAGATCGCCAACAAGTTAAAACAGTTAAATCATTACGGCCATAGATGAAAAACTGGTAAACCATACCGTAAAGTTCAAACACAGGACAAACATCGACTCCTGTTCAATAAACAAGAAAGTAGTCCTGCTCGGGCGATATGAAAATCGATATTTATTGATATACAATAAAACATTCTTTCAGAGCTTCTGGTAAACTTTTTAAAAATCGTTCATAGACTTTACAAGAACCTGGGAAAAAGGAAGACAATGCGCTTTGAAACATCCCAAGAAGAAAAACCAAAAATAATGTGAATACACTTTGTTTTAGCAAGGCTACGACTGTGTGTTTTAAAATGGAAAATTTTATGTTTGACTATTTATATATTGCTGAAATGGGATACTAAAATCAGATTCTCTGGATATTTTGAAGGTGACATTTTTGAAGGATTTTTAATTAAGTTCAAGATAATGCAATCACTTATTCTGCTACGTGAAATGTAATTAATCCGATACTGAATTTGTTGATTTTTCTGTTATAACTTTCCTCCTTAGCACCAGCTAGGACCAGATGTCTAAATGTGTTGGTTACAAATTTTATTTCACTCTATTTTTCTTCGTTGATATTTAATTCGCCAAACCTGGTTCAACAGTAGAATAGTCAAACGTCTTTTTTTATTCATGTGCAAAAACCAAAGAGCCAACACCTGAAGACAGAGTGAATCTATTGTTTTTCAATTTTTCTTTTAATTTTCTTTGTTATACATTACTGCAGGGGTGGATTCAAATTCTACATTTAAAGGAAAGAAGAATGAATGTGGCCTTGATCATACCATGTTGCTGAGGGTAGATCTGTCTCGATCTAATCTGTTTAATGTCGCTTGTATAAACCATCTATGAAAAAAAGAATTAACTTTGAACAATTCTTATGACGTGCAGAAAATTTCCTTTTTTTCTTGCCATTACTAACTGGAATCGCGTTTTTCCATGTTTAGTTGAGGTTTTTGTCAAACAAAATCATTATTAAACCCTTGTGATCTGGGTATGGCCAAACAGAAGGTGTATTGTTTGAAGTAAATTAAGTCAACCCAATCTAGGTTAGCTTGAGAATTTTTATGAAATCAGGTATTGTTTAAAAGGGATTTTGAGAAATCGGCTCAGGTTAAGTTAAAACTCCAAGTCTCGTTCTATCCTTCCAGCATGCACTTGTCTTTCTGGAAATTTGTTTTATTTCTGCAGATAAACAGATTCACATACAACACTTTAGGCATAGGCATAAATACGGTTTGTCTATAAACATTTTTCCATTATATTTTTTCACGACCCCAGTCTGGATTGCATAAGCATTGTTGATGCCATAATCATTTCATTATCTGCATAGTATTTGCTTCGACAGTGATACATATGGTTCTTGAATTCTACGTTGTCTATCTCAGTATAAACCGGTTGACAACCGAACCTGAAGAGTCCAGTCTACACTAATATTCAACCATAGTTGGGGCTTTTGAATTCAGAGTTGTCTTTCTAGACCGTGTGTAGCTCAAGGTTATAGAACCACGTTAATTACTCATAGATGGTGGTGGAGGGGAGAAGAGATGGATTCATAACTTTCTCAAGATTATTAACCTGTAAGTAAATGTAATGAACTCGACGGGAATTCGAAATCAATTCACTCCGAATTTATTTTTCTCTCAGTGTTTCTATTATGTTTAATCATTTTTACATGTGGATGAGACAAGCACACTTGTATTTTCTACAATTATGTTACAAAAGGAGTTTGGTAGAATTTCTGCATGTGTTTAAATGAATCATAATTGACCTATGGTCAGCGAGGTGTAACGTGAGCCTTCTTGGCATGTAGTGCTATGTAGTTGTATCTCCATTATAATTATTCACTAACTTTGTTAGACCACGAACGCACTTTCATTATGGTTTAGAAAATTCATCTTACATATAGTTAACGTGTATTTGTCTTTTATAGATAATGTTAATGTTATTTTTTTATCTGTATGTTCGGTATCGCTGTTAATTTATTTAGAAGGAAATAGTCTAATCTGGTGGTCGATGAGGTAGTTCGGAAAGCCGCTGTTAACTAGTGTCTATTTCACATCATTGAGTTCTTTAAGAAAAATGGCTCGAGAGGATGAATTCTTGAGGATTTTTTTTATAACGCTTATTTTAACTTAAGTGGACATTCACTCTTTAATGTGGCAAGGTTTAAACTCGTGTTTTTTTGTATAAAGAAGTAGTGAATGTCTTACAGCTGAATTCACCGAGAACTTCTAAGAATGCGAGTTTATTGTTTTGTTCATATCCAAAGTTAAGAAGATTATAAATGTGGTTTTGTGACTATAACTTTTTTTTTATTTTTTTATTTTTTGAGCTAAAATAAAAATATAATTTACATAGGGACCTATATTTTGGGTTTAGTATATTTTAAAAATATCTTGTTTTTTGAGTATTCGGTAAACAAGCATGAACCTAGTAGAGGAACTCATTCAGTCCGTGCATCTCTTTTAAAGTTATATATTATAGATTAACAGCTTCAAGTGCCTATGCCTAAAGTGTTGTATGTGAATCTGTTTATCTGCAGAAATAAAACAAATTTCCAGAAAGACAAGTGCATACTGGAAGGATAGAACGAGACTTGGAGTTTTAACTTAACCTGAGCCGATTTCTCGAAATCCATTTTAAACAATACCTGACTTCTCAAAATTCTTCCCAATGAGATTAATTGCTAAAGTCCGAAAATAAGAATGAGGAATATTTACAAACTTGAGTATGCATTTAATTTAAAGTCGAAACTTCTCTGAAATACGGCATTATTATTCCTCAAATTATTTACAGTATTCGGACTGTTTTCCTCATGTTCATTGCCATATTCACAACGTTTCGTGCGTTGTACGCTCCGTTATTCTTTAGGTGATTGCAATTTCGAACTAAAACCTTTATTTCGTCATAGGGATATATTGTTCTAGTTCCACATGTCATGTCTCTTGCGGATATCTTGGAGAGTTGAGTTAAAGGGAAATAAATTCCAATCAACTGAAGAAGACCGGAGTGTACAACGGCCGAATTATTGTGAATATGACAATGAAGATGCGGATAACAGTCCGAATAATCTAAATAATGCGAATAAAAGTTACGTTACGCAGCTGCTTATTGATGCAACGTTCACCACTCACATCTTGAGTTGGGATTGTAAATAATATTACAGCCATGTTATATTTTTTAAGCAGATCAGCAATAGAAATTCTGTCCTCCAGTGTGGAACTGTAGATCGTGCGAAATTGAAGGCTAATTTTATAGAAGTCTTCGAACATGCTGCTGTTTCCATAGAGCTGTGTCTTGAGTATGTGAGCTTGTTGATTTTTGCGTTTGCAGTGAATTAGTTCTTATATTTCATATCTTCCATTCGAGGTACGCTTGCCAGTCTTGACATCAAACGAGACTGAGTTGTTCATTTTGATGCCGATGTATATAAAGTATTTGAGATTTCTCCGAAAATTTTGATGAGTTTAGTTAGAAATATTAAAGATTGCTGCTGCTGCTGCTGCTACTGCCTAATTGGCTGATCGATCAACACGGTTTTCTTAATATTTTTACCAATCCAAATGCTTACTGGCAAATGGACATTCGTCAAAATGTCTATAATTTTTTAACTGATGTTGCCACAAGTGCAACTTCGTCATCAAAGTGAAAGCTACAAATAGTTTTATCTCTAGTAATTATTCTCAGATTAAACATTTGATAGTCAACCTGAAATATGGTATAAGAAGCTTGCATCAGTATCAATGTCAATATCGGGGTACTTGAGCCATTAGAAAAGGGTCCTGTTATTCTTTATCATTTATGACAGTCGATAAGTCAAAACATCAACATCCGAAATAACTACCGATTTCCTGTCTTCGAGAAATGAGATGCAAACTTTCAGCATTTGGTCAAATATACCAAGCTTCCTGAAAACTTAACACATGAAAATGAGATTGACAGTATGAAAAGAACAAGAAAGCCAGATCGACAAGGAACTTTCATTATTCCTGGTTCATTTACCATACGTTTCTTATAAACTGCCCTAGACGGAGAAAATGATAACAATCTTGCCGTAGTTAGAACGAATCTGTATAATCAACAGTGTATACGATACGTCTTAATTCCCCCAGCTCAGATTTTTGAAACGATAAATTTAAATATAACTATATCGTAACTGAGAGGTCATGCGTAGAAGGGTTTCACAGCATTTGACGACAGCGGAAGGGATTTTATGAAAATTTTAGACCTATTTAATATGCATCTGAAATGTTTTATATACATTTTACTCTTTTGACAGTGAATTTGACCCATGAAATATTTCCGGATATATAAAGTATTTATTTTTTTAAATAGACACAAGAAAAAAATATTTTACCTATTTCCCGCTCATTATTTATATTTCAGTTACTAATTCTTCCACACCCTGTAACCCTTTAGCATTTCCTCTACTACTTTTTCTTCAATGTCGATTTTCGTGCAAAAAAGTGGATCACAGCTTCATACATTTTTTTCTGAAAACCTTAGCTTCTCATTGGACACTAAATATTAAAATTATCTCGCTTATCTTCACGTACATTTGTTCTCAATGAGCGAAACAAAACATATCAGACTCCAGACTGAGTTTTGTAAAGCGCTCCCTGAGTGGTTAACAAATATTAAAAAAACAATTTACCTGCTCACCACTACGTCCGAATAGCATCAACCTAGTTTTTTACCTGACAAAAAAACAATGCTTCTTGGAGCCAATCACGTGATAACCAAACATATAAATTGAATGTACGATCGAACCCAACCAGTGAGAATTTACGACGACTAGCATTTGCTAAACTAGTTCACGACGCTTGTAACTTTACTGCAGCGAAGTACAAAGTTAGAATCTCAAATTCTTTAACATGAAATAACTTCACTGTAACTCAAGCTAAATTTTCAACTCACTCAACAACTTCTTTTGCAACTTACAAAAAATAATTCAATCACGCTATTGAAATTTACGAGACGAAATTACAAACATTTACGAACAATACATTCAACTACTACGAGCAACGAAAACAAATTGAGCATTCACGGAACATTCACTTCTCCGACTTCTTTAAAGCTAAATGTTTATTCAACATATTTTCAGCTTTACAAGACTTTCTAATTTTTCTTTCACCGAATATTTTGAGCGAGAAGTTAATTCAACTTTTTGTGAGCTCAGGTAAAAATATATCCAATAGTAAAAATCTTTAACCAGTTAAAGGGAAGCAACTCATGTTAATAATTCATGTAAAAAAACTGTTGACATTATAAATTTTGTTCCTATTATGAAATGTTATTTACTTCTGTTTTTCTCTTGTTTGCTTTTTGTTTGCTTGAACATTCGTAAAGTAAAAAATGTGCGGATTGATTTACGCTGACAATACCGCTACAACCCCTTGTGTCTTAGTTGCCTTGAATGGGGTGATACCAATAAAAAAAACATTTATTTATATCAGTCATTTAACGACAATAATATTTAAATTAGGAGAATAAAACAAGTAGAGATATTTATTCAGATGGCGCGGCCTTTTATCTAAGAATTTTCCAGGCCTGCATATATTTGAAATTATTTAATTTAAAATAATATATAGAAATTTGTATATGTACATCTTTAAATAGAATAAGTTTGAAATATGAAAATGTTTCTTAGATGAAATTCTTATGAAAGCCATTGACATAATAATTGTATTTTATAACGAATACTTTTCTCGTATAAACTTAGTTTTTATTTCTTTATATGTGTTATCATGAGAATTTTAATTTAGATGCTCGGTGTAGCATGGAGAAACTCTAATTATTCACGAAAGAATGAAAGAAGCCTTTGTACATCGGGTAACTTGAACTATAATTATAATTATTCTGGTTTCATTGGAATCGTCCACGCAGTAAATGAAATTTCTTTTTGACTTTTTCATAATAGCGATGTTGCAGCCCGCTGCCGTATTGGTTGGTCATATTTCCTTATGGGCGAAACAAATCTCCGTTTCCATCGTGACAAAGAATGATCAAGGGTGGACCGAACGCCACCAATAGGATAAAATAGTCTCCCGGGAAATCATTTTCCCGCAAAATCAGCGATAACATTTAAAGTTGACTGATCTGTTTTCCTAAAATTAATTTACTACCCATACCTCAAGAAAAATAAAGAATATTTTAATTCGAAATTAATAACACGTTGTTTTCTAAGTGTTTCCTTTCTTTATCCACGTCTCTCTCACCCTATATCTCTCTTTCTGAATATCAAAATTTACGTGAATAAAAACAAATAGATAGTTTTATATATATATATATATATATATATATATATATATATATATATATATATATATATATAAGTGAACACAGAAGTCATCACTTAGAGGCAACAGTCTGTTACATCAGACCTGACGATTGTATGTAGCAGGAAACAGACTGTCGCCTCTAAGTGTTGACTTTTATGTTCACTTTTAAATTTACACACGCTCTATCTCTGATATTGAGCACTTTATCCCATAAATATAGGGCACTTTAAAACTATATTTCTTCTTTATACACACACACACACACAAACACACCCACACACACACACACACACACACACATATATCTATATATATCTATATCTATATATATATATATATATATATATATGTGTGTGTGTGTGTGTGTGTGTATATACCATAACTTTTAAATCCTACTTTATTCCGTATTAATATAAGCTTTGTTTTTAGAGGTTACACCTGTTTCATTTGAGATAACTTTTCTGTTATCTTCTAATACAGTGAATCAATTAGAAAAACATTATTTCCTACTTACGGAAAGTACAAGTCTTATTTTCGAACTTATATTTATATACCTTTTTAGTCTGACAGTATCAGATGGTCCTCCATAGTCAATTTTGTAAAGGCATGTTTCGGTTATGGGAATTTTTGCCCTGACAGAAAACAGGAATAGAAGATTGATCCTTTTGGGGGACTCATGTTTTTGTAAGAGTTTTCTATTTATTTATTTATAAAGTGAAAATACAGCGATATCAAATGAAACAAATGTAGCCATTACAAATAATGTTTATAGAAATAATAAATAATGTCGGATAAAGACAAAATAAGAAAATTTCTTTGTTTAAATTCATGTAAAAACTAAAGCTATCAGATGAATTCATTGAAATCCTAAAATGAGTTACGCATTCATTAAGTAGAACGTTGAATCTTGCTTTAGCATAATGGTCTCCCGGAGCCAAAATGGTAACTACACTCTACTGTTATATGAGTGAGATCCCTGCGGGAAATGGGGAATATCAATTTAATTTCTGTCGGGCGGCACATTTTTAAGAGAAGCTGTTGATATAAGTCGATTGATATTAAATTTACTGTTTGAGAACAATAGGAATTTCCACTCTAAAACGTGTGTCCACAAAAAATGACGTTTATATTATTGGTTGAGATATATTGAAGAGGCCTATTTACTATTTTACTGTTTAATCTTATCTACCCCCAGTTTTGTTTCATTAAGGATTAATAGTGTATTATGTTTTATGTATCAAATGAGTTTTCACTTTTTTGTCTATAGTAGTTGATTACTTACTCATCTACTAATTTCAAGCGCATATAATTAATTTCTCCTAAGTATTTATCTCGCGTTGATCAGCGAATCATTCTTTTGTGGCTGGAAATATTTCTTATAGCTTTTTGTGTGGGTTTTAGTGTTATAATAAAATCAGGGAAAAAATTTAAATGTTGATCTTTTTCTGGTCACCAGTATAATAATATTCACCTTCCGTAAGGACATGTTGGTAATTCCTGTGATACAATTGCAAGTAAAACACAAGTAAAATACAATTGCAAGTAAAACAATGAGATAATCTCCAGTTGGTTATGAGAGATCATCCATGATCTATGAATCTCAAATCTGAAAATGAATCTTTATTTCTAGCGATGTATAATTTGATTTTTCATTATTTCGTAATCTGTGTTCTACCCTAGAATTCCTTTTAAACTTCTTGTACAACATTTGGACAATGCTATAACGACGCCATGTTAAAATAATTCCCATCGACCTTATTATAATTTAAACTTTATCTGAATCAAATATTTCCTTTCTGGTGCAGTTTCGTTTTCCTTTCCATTCTGCTGCCATATTGCCTTCTTTTCACTTTTGAAACAATTCAGCCAACATTCAGAAATATCAATTAGATCAGAGTGAAACTATTAAAATATTTTTCAGAATGAAAAAGAAAATACGTAAGAAACTTGTTGCATTTTAGCAGTGTGAAATCTTCAAAAATAAAACTGCAGTAAAGAGTTTAAAATTAATATTCTCTTTTTTATTTTTTTAATTGCTATCGTTCTTAATTTTTCATTGGCAATGGGGAAGAACATATAATGACAGAAGATAGGCATATTTTTAGAAATTATTACCCTAAACTAAAAAGGAATATATTAAATTGGACATTTAGAAAGGATAATGAAAAAAAAAGAATAATGTAAAAAGTAATCCGATTTATTAGACGCGCTCAGATTTCAGTATATGCTACCACCGATTTACTGAGAATCAGCCAGTCTAAAAATTGTATTATAAATTTCGTATGTGCGAGGAATGAATAGATTTACCTTTCTAATACATAAGGAGAATAGATGAAGAATTCCTACATGAATCCCCGAAATAAAGTTAGTTAAAATTCGAAAACTCTGAACGAATACCTTGTAAAATACAATAAAGGAAAATGCAAATATATACACCATATACAACGTAGATAATGTATTATACTTTAGACAAAGCAACAAAACCACGAAAAAATTAAAATAAATGAATACAAGTAAATTTAATAATAATCAATAAGAAATATTTACCTAAACAATAATACGTGAACAAAAAACAGTATAAAGCTCTCTAGATAGAAATAACCATATAGCTGCAAGTAAAGCTGCAAGGTAAGTTCGCAAGATAACTAACCAGAGATTTACAATAAAACAAAAAATCACAAACCACAAAAACATCGGATTTTGTCCAAATGGTAAGGAAATTTCGATTTAATGGAATAAAAATATTGCGTTTCCTACTTGCTTTCATTATGCGTGTAGTTTTAAATTGAGTTTAGATACCCTTTGCTTAGGGGGGGGGGACATACGCAGTTCTTTTCCGCCATTCAGGTGAGCCAATAATGAATGAGCATACACAGACAGATATTTCTACCGATTAATTACAGTTACACTCTCCATCTTCCCACGTTCTGCACATCCAGAGATAAAATTTTCGAAATATATTATTATTAGTATTTACTAATGAATTTGTATTTTCACATGATATTGTTTTATATTAATATCTAAGGATTGAGTTACAACAAGTGTGTTCAGCCATTATAAATTCCTCTTTTTTTAGAGAATGATGCTAGCCTTCACATTCTATAATTTTCTGCTCCCAGGCATGGTCCTGGTATATAAGTAATCAACTAATACCAATTAGTTTAATTTAGTGTTTGGCTTAGGAAGATTATTTTTTATGTCACACACACACACACACACATACACATATATATATATATAATTATAAATACACATATACCTACGTTTAGTGTGCGACACAAGTTTCGTTGGTTACCCAACACATCGAGCAAAAGATATAGCTTATTGTTTTATAAAAGACTATGCAAATGATCATGAGGTTGACGGAGATACATAGTCAAAATTAAAACAGTACAAAAATAGTACTTAAGCAATACTGTTAAGTGCATGAAATGCATTATATATATATATGTATATATGTGTGTGCGTGTGTGTCTGTGTGTTTGCGTGTGTGTGTAAATATCCTCAGATGGTGTATATCGGCAGATGAAACAAAATTAATAAAAAAAGGAGAAGACGAAAAACTATTCTTAGCCGAAACGTTTCGTGCTCTGATGGACTTTATCAAGTCAATCTAGTTTTTATTTTGCTGTACGTGTTTATATACGGAAGCGATGGATATCATTGCTTCATCAAGGCTTTCATTTTTTGCAACAATTGCAGTGCTGATTGTTATATCGAAAAAACTGGAAGAGAATCACGCCTTCATTTAAATAACAACAAAAATTACTATCGGAGGCATGAACATCAATTTCCATCCAACTGTTCACTTCAAACAAACCGACCATACTTTTCATCACATTAGATGCATCCATTTAGTGTCCTCCTTTAGCTGACAAAAAAATTGTCAAAAATGCGAATTTTATTCGATCTTAAAATGGACTCCTATATTCTAGGTTGAAATAGAAATTCAAACACACTCAATGAATACATCTTCCTGTAAAGTCATTGATGAATCCGCATAAACTTAATCGTGGCAGACAACTAGCCGGATAAATACTACATTTAACCAGTAAAATGGCACGTCAACTGTCGCACACATATTCTGACATTAATAAATAGAAATCTCATTCATAATGGAGAATGTAGGCTGGATAATCATGAGAAATAAATTACCTAACATCGACCTGCAAGGCTTATATATATATATATATATATATATATATATATATATATATATATATATATATATATATATATATATTAAGTTATATAACCCCGTTTCACGTGCCCTTTTTATAAAAACCAAAAAGAAAATAGATCTCAAAATTAGACATTTGTCATCCCAGAAATATCACTTCATTTTATTTTTCACTGGGAAAAAACGCAGAGGTAACTATTAATTCCGATTTTGAACATTTTCTCATGCTTTTGTTTGTCTAATGGCTTAATAATATACACTTATATTGTATAGATAAATACATACTTACAAGGTCATTTTCAGTTTATTTGAGTTGGCTTTTGGCGCGACTGCAGAGATATTTTTGTCAAGGGTGTATTATGGGTAGTAAGATCTATCTTGCTATCCTACCAGTTATTGGGTGGGCGCTACCTGTTATATTTGAAATTATTCCAGTTGAGTAGAAATAATTGGGAAACCGAATATGGTTATTTCTATCTAGATAGCTTTATACTGTTTTTTGTTCACGTTTTATTGATTACGTAAATATTTTTATTGATTATTATGAAGTATTCATTTATTTTAATGTTTTCGTGGTTTTATTGCTTTGTCGAAAGTATATTACATTATCTGCGTTGTATATGGTGTATATATTTGCATTTTCCTTCATTGTATTTTACAAGGTTTTCGTTCAGAGTTTTCGAATTTTAATTAACGAAAATTGTTTTAGGGTTTGAATTTTGAGATATATTCTCATCATTTGCTTAGTAATTTGTAATAGTCTGGGTAGAGAAGTATAGCTATCTTTACAGTTTTTGTATCTATTCTTGTACATTAAAGGGTCGGTCCAAAACAAATCTCATGGACAGAAGACTGTTTCAAGCGTGGAAGCAATGTCACTCATTCCAATTAATAAATAATCAGTAAAAAAAAAAGGTTAACAAACAACACTATAAAATAAACACGAAGCTGCACTCGGATCTACAATCGTTTACACTCAAAATCGCGTAGAATAATATCCAATAACTGTATGAATATAACAATAGACCTACCTATAATGTACCACTGAGCAGCAGTATAAACTATCGCACGAGAACACAACACATATGGCATGACAATTGCGTTTAAATATGAAACACACTGTCGTAGATGTGTGTTTTATGGGCATTTATATTTACATACCTTCTATCGCTGATATTGAGCACATTAACCCATGAATATGGCATACCTGAAAATTATATTCGCATTATATAGATAATAATGGACTCTCCCGTCAGTTTCGACGTATGAGGATCTGACAGCTGAGTTGATTCAGTTATGAAATTTTGTGCGACAACCTTAAGTGGCATCACTAGCGGTCTTAAACCCGCTAGTGATCTACAAAGGAGGCCACATATGGAACAAGAGTGAGTATTGTAAGTTGAGATCACTGTTAGATTGATTGACCTTTTATTTCTTGCTCTCGCTTCTTGAAGATGATTCAGACAAGCAGATTGAAAACTACTGAGTCCACTAAAACACGTTAATCTCCATTCTACACGATCCAAGGCTAAGCGCTCAAGGGCGTTATGTGCTATATTGACAGCTGACAAGTTGCTTTTCAGCTTGTCTTTGTATCTTAGCCATAGGCGTCCTACATTCCTGTAGCCTTGATCTAACTGGCTGTACATTAGGATCTTGGGCATCCTGTCATCAGACATTCTCAATATATATATATATATATATATATATATATATATATATATATATATATGTGTGTGTGTGTGTGTGTGTGTGTTTATTTATTTGTAATTTAACTTTTCTAGAGTTTTTATATATTTTCTTTTGGAAGATGTAAATGAGTGCAAACATTGTCTGTGTTGTCCATATTTACAAATCTCTTTTGGACACTTCTTTAGCCATTTTCAAGGGGGGGGGTGATTTAGGTTTTGTTAATTCCTCTTTATGCTTTGAATGTTTAAGATGTATTTTTCTCTATAGTTTTCAAGGCTAGTAAGAGCGTTTATTCTGAGCCTTTGCGTGTCGAGCGCGTTGGGTATTACAGTGAGCGTCTTTCTCTTAAAAAAAAACTATCAAAATATCATTCCCATTGTTAAATAAAGTGAAATTGATAGTAGGAAAGAGATGTTTAATATACAAGGCATCTCTTATTGCGAGATGTTTCTGGTAATGGGATTTAAGTCGTAATAAGATATACTAAGACGTGTTAAGTCAACGGCTGACGTATATTGCCATTTAACACATTTGCAATTATAATTCTATGTATTCATAAGCATTCTGTTCATAAACTGTATACCTGAACTGTAGAGGGTTTGTGTTGTCCATTGGACTGCTTATCACTGTTCTCAGATGAAGAGCGATGACCGATTACAAAGATGATGATTATGTCACCAATTCTATCATCTCCATTTCAGCCCTGTTTTAAAGAAAATGACATGATTATATTGGATCGAAATTTGTTCTTTGTGAAATATTGTACGACGAATTTCAAAGTACCTATTATATACGTATTACAAACGACAGATATAATTGCAGCAGCATTTTTATATTAAAATATATATTTTCTAAGTATTTAATTCATTTAACATGTTTTTATTTATCTGTCTATATCCCTAAGATGAGGTATTATGATTACTTAGATTATTTACATTATTCGGACATTTATCCTCATCGTCATTGCCATATTCACAACGTTTCGGCCGTTGTACGCTCCGGCCTTCGAACCGAAACCTTTATTTCGTCCATCTGGGTAGAATTTTCTAGTTCCAAGCGCCATGCCTCTTCCAGATGTCTCAGTTATTTCACTTTGTCAACTCTCCAAGTTTTGGTTCATCACTTCTGAAGCCTGGTATTGAAGTCACTATTCTTTGGGTCAAGTCATTGGATCTAAACAACGGCTTTATCCACTGGGCCATGCATATGAATTCCTGGGTCATATAATTGTTATGTCTCAGCAAACATTTTTTACCTGTGCTCTTATGCAATTTTTTGTGATTACTATGGCATATTTTTTGACAGAGCTTATATTGCAATTTTTGCAGTTATTCCTTTCTTTTCTCTAGCACTTTATTACAGGTTCCTATATTGTATACATTTCTATCGCTGGTAGGTTCTGGATATTTTTTTGGCTTAGTATATGTGCTGATTCCTTAAGTTTTTGTATTTTCCAGTGATGTTCTCTGTCTATTATTTCAACCTCATCTCTCATGGGCAGTGATCTCCCTTTGTATGCAGTCAACTACGCCTGATTTTTTTAATTTCCACTCGTGTTACCGTGTATGTTTTTATTTATTATTCAAATTTACCAACTTGGAGAAGATCCTACTTTAGGCTTTACTACTATGAAACATTACACAGGAATCTGAAAACATCTCTCTATATTTCTGGGATGAGGTATTATGTACTTTACTTACATTATTCGGACTATTGTCCTCATTTTTGTCGCCATATTTATTACAACGTTTCGGCCTTTCAGTATCTGTCTATATTTCTGAGATGAGGAATTATGTAGATTATTTACATTAATCGGACGATTGTCCTCATCTTTGTCGCCATATTTATTACAGCGTTTGGCCTTCTTCAGGTGGTTGGAATGTCGAACTGAACCCTTTATTTCGCTCACTGGGGTAGACTGTTCTAGTTCCACGTCCCATGTTTAATGGATGTCAGTTATCAGCTATCTCCTGTTAATTCCCCTCTGAAAGTTCTCCACTGCATTAACCGGGTATTGAACTCACAGTCTTTGGGTCCTGTCACTGGATCTGACCAACGCATTTATCCACTGTGCCATGTGTCCCTGTCGACATTCCAACAACCTGAAGAAGGACGGAGCGTACAACGACCGAAACGTTGTAAAAATTATGCCGACAAAGATGAGGACAATAGTCCGAATAATGTAAATAATGAATCTTAAAACATAATCTTCAGGTTTGGTTTTCTACTTAGCCTATTATAATTATAGAGAATATGATCCGGGCAGGAGTATCCAGCAATTTAACTATGATTATTTTAATTATCAGTTCCTTTCTTATTTCCTTTTTCATTTATACGTGCTTATTGTTTCTTTCGTTTTTTTTACTACTGTGTTCGCTCTGGATCTGTCTATATTTATGAGATGAGGTATTATGTAATCTATTTACATTATTTGGACTATTGCAGGATGTAAATTCTTTATTGTCACGTCATAATATACTCACCTCAAATTATGAGAGCAGCGTCTCCCGTATGTACACTATTCGGACTATTATCCTCATTTTTGTTTCCATATTTATCACAATGTTTCGGCCGTTGTACACTCCGGACTTCTTCAGGTGGTTGAAATGTCGAACTGAACACTTTATTTCGCTCGTTGGGGTAGATTGTTCTAGTGAAAGAATCCAAAGAGTTGTGAATTCCCTACCTGGGTAAGGCGGTGGAGAACTTGGAGAAGTGAATTAACAGGAGATAACTGATAACTGACATCCTTTAGACATGGCACGTGGAACTAGAAACCCGAATAATGTAAATAGTGTACATAATACCTCATCTCAGACATATAGACAGATACATCTACCTGGTTAGAAGCGAATTCACTTGATATCTATTCAGGGGTATCGAAGGCCTAATCCGAATGCTTTCTGAACAGCTTAACGCTTGGATTCTTATTAAGAAACTGAAGTAAGAGATTCCATTATTTTCTCAGATGATCTGCTTTCGCTATTCCATCATATCGTTTAACCTGGTCGCATCAACTTGGAAACTTATGACAAGTTTCTATGCACGACATAATTATGTACAGTTTGTTCCAAAAGTCGCATTACCATTGATAACATTGTAAAATGTATATTTATTTACCAAATGAAGTCATGTTTCTGTAATGACAATATATTATGAAATTTTATTTGCCAAATTATGGACGATGATGTCATGCAAATTCCCCTAGTTTCTATTTTCATTGTATATTTTCAGCCAATTTCAGTGTGATATTTGGAACACACTGCAGATGTTTCCCGAAAGAAATATCGACTTTCAACCCTGTGAAGATATCATTCTTAAATGCTTCTATAACAGTTTACAACTCTCGTCTACTGTGAACAGATTGAAAACTTATCGATGAGTTTTATTTTTTTGAATTTCATGTCAGATAAAGGTCGGCTCATAATGTATTCTTCCGTACAATTATTCTACTCGGTTTTCTGTCAATACTAGACGACAGTTTCTTTTTACAAACTTGTAAAAAATCTCGACTATTACTCACAGATGTGATGTGACTTCACTCTGTCTTATCTACAAATATTTTCAAGGTAACTGCTCTGACGAGTTATTTTCACTGGTGGTCCACTGTTCGAATTTAAGAGTGCTTTTAGGTTGGCATCTCGTTCAAACCCTTTTACTTGAAATGTAATCGCCTCTACTACTACAATTTCTTCTCTCGCACTTCAGGACAGTGGAACTTCGTTTTTACTTGCTTCCCTGATAAAAATATTCTTAAAAAATTTAAATGTAATTTCAATCGACATCTTCTGATGCGTTGATTCCCGTCTTTCAATTTATCCTTTCTATAAACACCCCTCTTTTCTCTTACTTTCGCTCTCTGTAACCCCTTACGTGCTTGTGGCTCTCACGGCTTGCTTGGGGTGAAATACTTAAAAACATACACACAGCTTTGTCTCTGTAGTGAAGTATCTTGACTCTCCTAATTCCTGCGAAATTTTCCGTGTCTTCACGTGTTTTTGCTATTATAATATAAAAGTAATCCGTCACTGTCAGAATTCTACGCCTACGGGGTTCAAATCACACTCTCTGAGTTTATGCCACGAAGTCCTCTAACCATTAGTATGCCATTTGGAGCCATAAACACATATATAAATACAAGAATACAATATCAGAATCACCATGAAAAATAAATATACTCGAAGCTCTTATTATCCAAATAAACAATTTACGTTTAATAAAATACCTTTCAACACAAGCGACGCCATTTCATATTACTTTTAAGATAATTATTAAGTGTATAAAATAATTAGTGAAACTGTTCGACATATACCACAATTCATATATTACAATTATATTTAAGTTTGAATGGTATTGTTTTCAGAAATCCCAGGATGAAACTAATGCGATTTTACTATATGACAATTAAATAACAAGATATAGCCGAAAGTACACTAAAATAAAAAGAAACTATGAAGTGTTACTTCACAAGACTTTTTCAATATACATTTACTACGTACAATAATAAATACAACATATATATATATATATATATATATATATATATATATATATATATATATATATATATATATATATATATAGTCTAATAATAAATATGCAAACACTTGTATTAATAGTAAATATACATTTGTTCAAATACCGGTTGGAATATCATTGAGACGATTATGAAGTACAAATTAAAGTTGACTGGATTTATATCAGAATATCTGAAAGATTTACTGTTATTCATGCATTATCTAGTGGACTTAACCAAAATTAAATGAATAACTGTTGTGGAGCTCTCCCCCTTTTACACATGATGGACTCATCTAAAGTATACTTATACTGACAAAGTTGCAGTCAGGGCGAGAGATACGTGGAGATACGTTGAGACAAGGTTGAGATACGTAGAGTTCAGAGCGAGAGTGAGATAATTATGGCTTCACTTACAGAGACTTGTACATATACTTTCAACTAACCCGTATTCCTGGACTACTGATCTTCATTTCAAGTTTGTATTCTTACGTTCAATACACTTATTTTCCTATTTCAATTACCGGCGTTATTTATTTATTTGTGCAGGATTCCATCCCCGGAATCCACAACAATAACAAAACACCATTATCGGTGATTTCCTTTGAAAATTCCCTTGCTTATCAAAATTTAACGCGCAGTTGAAAACGGATCGATCACTCCAACTTTGGGACGTCATCCCAAGTTTGCATGTTTCCCAACAGAGACATATTACCTTCGGGTAAATAGGTGCAGTCTGTACTTAATCGACCTATGTATATAATTATCAATATTAATTGTTTTCTGATTGTAATAAGTCACGTAATTTCCGACTGTTGCTTCACCAGAGTTATCTCCCTTGTAACTATATACATTTGAAGTAGCACTTGTGAACTTCATAGTTTTTTCACGTCTGCTACGGTTTGAATGTTTTGAGGCATTGAAATATAAGCTACTGCATCAAACTGCATCCGAATAGCTAATGGAATCAAGAAAGACTTTAAAATTTCCTATGTAATTGTTTGCTTTCAATACTGAGGTAATAATTTCCGTCGACCTTCTAATATACTTGACTTGCAATCCAATATGATAAATGATTTGGTAAATGATGTTGACTTGAATCCCATGCGAATTGGGATTTATTGTTATAAAAATTTTGGTACATTCCCAAAATGGAAGTAGAGTAAGGCTGGTCAATATTATCTATCCTAGATCTAGATAATCAAGCCGGAATTTTTGGCATCCGTAACATTCTCGTACCGTTCAAGTGCTTTCTGTACCACACTAATGTCGTTGCAGCAAGACACGAAAATGGACACTTCTTCATCGTACGCGTAAAACCTCGCGCTAGTACCACCGGGAACAGCGATTTCCCGTAGGGCCAGATTGCACGCCAGGCAATAATTGTGTAAGGGTTTGTTTTCCGTGGCCAGAACTTAGTGAGAAGTCAGAAGAAGATCGCTTTCTCGTAGAAGAATGAAGTCATCGCCGACGAAGGGAGAAGTCGTATTTTATTACAAATTTACGACACAACAAATGTCTTCAAATGCATTTTTTCGCTACTGTTTTGTTGACGGTGTTCCCGGCCATAATCAAGACGAATCTGTGTAACACAGCGAGCGCCGGTGTATTCGCTTACAATCGACACAGGATGTCATCACATCTGTGCTGTGACATGCAGAATAGCATTATTACACATTCATAAAAGTCACAATGTGGTACCCCGAAGTAGCGTAATGATTAGCAAGTAATCTCGACAATCATCTGTAAATAAATCATTTCACCCCAAGCAAGGGATTAAAGTCACTAAGACTCATAGTGTTATTGAGTGTTAGAGAATATGAGAAAAGTAAACATGAGAGATAATAATAAATGAACAAGAATAAAGGAAACATGAAACTAAGGATTAGCATTGCATTTACATTTCTCAAGACAAAAGTTTAATGGGAAGTACGAAATCGGAAGAGTGGCCAATAAGTGGAAGTTAGAAAGGAACTGTTAGCAGAGAACTGACTGCTATATCCAGCCATTTCAACTGTGAAACAATGAGAACTTCCCCCAATCTAGTATTGCAATTTTTTCTAAGCTTCGTCGGAGACTGAGAGAAAATAGACAAACAGACAGAAACTCTGTTATTTTCAATTTTGTTTGGGTCGCTACTAATTGGTCACCCTAATTAAAAAAGAACATAATTCTTTAAAGAGAAAATACATTGAAAATTTATTAACAACATTATTACCAACTATAAACATACACCTAAAACATTACATTGTATCGCCAGCTTTCATTGAATCGATTCTTAAAGAATCTAACTG
Source organism: Acanthosepion esculentum (assembly GCA_964036315.1). Taxonomy (NCBI): domain Eukaryota; kingdom Metazoa; phylum Mollusca; class Cephalopoda; order Sepiida; family Sepiidae; genus Acanthosepion; species Acanthosepion esculentum. The sequence continues at coordinate 6,136,359 of OZ038495.1, forward strand.
ATATTTCTCTAATACAATGTATACTTGCTAAAAGAGATCAGCCATAAATTAAAATAATGTGACACCCCGTTACGCGGGTTGATCGCCCGGTAGGTGAAGATATTAGCACTCCCAGTAGAGAGACACACCTAAATAATTACGAATACACGTTACCATCCGACGTCCACATAGACATAAAGGAATCTTCACAATCTTCCACTGAGAAACATACTAGTAGAAAACACAAAAATATTAACTGCATCCACATGCAAAAAAAGATTCAAAATAATGGAGGCTTTAATAACAAAAAAGAAAAAGCCAACTCTTATCAATATTAACTACGAACAAAACCACAATGTGCTAACCGTATTCGGAAATTAAAAACATCACTACCACACACTAAGACATAAACATAACGCACACACTCAATTAAGCTGAAAAATCGAATCATCCTTCATTATAGTTAAAGTTATAGGCGAATGCGCTCGGAAATATAACCCTGTGTCCAGAAAAGAAAGCAATTGTTCGAACACAAGAAGAATAAAATAAAAAGCTTAACCGTAGTACCTTGACTGTCGTTTTTAATGAAACATGAATTAACGAAGGATTGCTGCCTAAATATATATATATATATATATATATATATATATATATATATATATATATATATATGGAGAGATAGATAGATAGATAGATAGATAGATAGATAGATACATAGATATTTGTGTATTTAGGCAGCAATCCTTCTTTCATGTACATTTCATTAAAAACGACAGACAAGGTGCTTTTATTTAGTTTTTTATACAATTTCTCATGCGATCTAATATTTTTTTCTTCTCGGATAAAAAAGAACATTCGGACAGTTTTTATATAATTTATCATCCGAAAAAAAATATTAGATCACATGAGAAATTGTATAAAAAACTAAATAAATTCACCTTGTCTGTTGTTTTAATGAAAAGTGCATATATATATATATATATATATATATATATATATATATATATATATATATATATATATATATATATATATATATATATATATATATATATATATATATATATATATATATAAAGCGCGCTTAATATGCCGTCAAATACGGTATATTTTTTTAACTTTAGGATATCATTGAGGATGGTTAGCTTTCAGTGTTCTAGCGTCCCCGTGCATGATTTGAGCCGTAACTTGTATATTACTGGAAAAATAGCTTACGTTTCATAAAATGGACTCTTTTCAATAGAGTTTTTTTTCATTTCGACAAGTATTTTTCATTAACGGAATATCTATTTTACGACACTTGCGAATATCTGATTATAGAAGACCTTGTTGTTGTGCAGTGGTTAGCTAGCGATTTACTCTAATTAGTGCTTTGTGTACAGTCTCCTATTCGATGGCCTGTTCTTCCCGCCTTCAAATCTTTCTTCAAATCGTAGTAAATATACTATAATTTCCTTTACATCCTTTTGATTTTTGGTTATGTTTAAATTAAATTTGTATTATGTCTTCAATATTTTAGCCTAGATGTAAAATAATCAAAACATTTAGGATTTAATAAATGAAATGATAACAAAATAGAAGGGACATCATTTACGTCATCATGTATTATTTTAAATGTAGAATTAAGATATGCTATGTATTCCATCAAATATAGTTAATCATTTTTCCTTATTTATTCATTTATTCATTTTTCGCGGCGTAATGAAAAATACATTAGCTGAGTAATTAAATTCCATTGATGTTTAGACTTATCAAATAGTATTCCTCCTTATTTCATTTAAGAATTATTTCATCAAAATGTCTTCGGTCCTAAAGGTCATATGAAATTCTATAATTTCCATCTAAACTAGAAAATATTACTTTATTTGTAGTATTAACTATAATTATAAATGTAAACCGAAACTAGTACAGAATATAATTATTTAACATGCATTTTTAACGGGCATTTCAAATCTAAAAAAATATAATTCTATTTAGATTTTATTAAATCTAAATAATCATATCTAAGCATCAAATGAACAGTCTTTTCAAAAATAGGATTTCATATAAATGAAAATTTATTTTACACACACAAACTCACCAGCATGAACACACACACAGACACACACAGACACACACACACACACATACACACACACACTCAAATATATATACAGTTATGTACATAACTATTCACCCTCACTTCTATAATTACAAAGTTATAATATTGCAAATTTTCATGGAAACTTCTTGTGCACTTTTCACAAACGATGAAATAATGGATTCGCAAGAATCTTTAGTGATGCCCACAACAATATTTTTATTGTAATGTCAATAAATATCATGATACAAGAAAACAGCAGAACTTTTAATATAGCATAAAATTATTGGCCCTCTTTTCTCAATAATTATTTGTGTAACCTTTCGTCTTGATTATTGGATTTAATCATTTTTGCTAGTTCCTTACAAGGTCACTGTGCACACTGAAAGGTATTTGGATCTAATCTTCCGTGGAAAGTAATAGCTTATAGTTTCTCTAAATACAAAAGACTTTTTTCTCTTAATTCGTTTTTCAAGTATGCCTAATTTCCAATGAGGTTTAGGTCAGGACTTTGTGCTGTGTACGCGAATACTTTAATTTTGGTTGCCTTTAAACATTTTGTGACAATTTGTGCCATGTGTTTCGGGTCATTGTCATGTTGCAATATTGAGTGACACCCGAAAGACATCATTTTAAAGAATAGCCAAATGCAGCTCCTTATCCATGATACCTTTTACTCTCACTAGTTCTCCAGGTTCAGAAGCAGCAAAACATCCCCAGGCAGACTGCTCCCATTAATTGAAGGGTGGGTAGATTTTGGTTCGTGAGCTTCATTCCCTTTGCTCCATATATAACGTGAGTTCATGTGACCAAATAATTCTAGTTTGGTCTCATCTGACTATAAAAACAGGTTTCCAATGTTTACTCCCATGTTCCAGATGGCTTCTAGCTTAATCTCATCTTTATGTTTCGCCTTAACCAATGGGATTTTCCTTAGGCGACAATCTCGAATTCCTGAGTGATGAAAACTTCTAGTCGTCGACGATATATTCAACCCTGATGTGTTTACATCATTCAAAATATCCTTTGTCATTAAATGAGGTTTCCTTAAGACATCTCTAACAATTTCCCTTTCCATTCTCTCAGAAATTAACCGTTTTATGCCAGTCCTTAATTTATTCTCAACACAATGTGTCTCGTTGTACTTCTTGATAATTCTAAAAATTGTTGATCTAAGAATATTTAAATGCTTGAGTGAGAGCAAGAGTAAAGAGGGGTGTTTGAGGAAAGGATATAGAGAAGGACTGGGATCAGGATCAAGGCATCGGAAGATGTCGATTGACATTACATTTAAATATTTTAAGTTTATAGCTATCAGGGAAGGAAGTATGAGGTAGAGAGTTCCCCTGTCGGGAAGTATGAGAGAAGTAGCGTTTGGGGTAGAAGAGGCGGTTACATTTAACTATTTCAACAGTAAAAGGTTGGGACCGAGATGCCAACCTCGTAGCACGCTTAAATTCTGGCAGTTGTGGTACCAGTGAAAGTAGCTCGTCAGAGAAGTTGCCATGAAAATACTTGTAGAAAAGACAGAGAGAAGCCACATTACGACTGTGCGAAAGTTACTGCTGTCGAGATGCCAGATCAGGACCTAACAAATTGTATTTCCGTCTCTGGAATCTTTTTTGAGAACCTTGAGATGAAAAGCGGTAGCACCAGACCATAGATGGCAACTATATTCAAGGAAGATTTGCATATTTGAAGGATCGACTCAAGCGTGGAAAGCCTTCTGGCGCTACAGAGATAACCAAAATTCATTACGGTAAATGAAGCTATGGATTCATTGTAGTTGTTTCACCTCAGGTCAGTGGAAAACGTGAGACCGAGAAGGCGCAGAGAGAGTATCTCATGGAGTTAGGCATCAACAATGATGAGAAGAAGCAGAGAAGTTTCTTTATGGTGTATAAATGAGAGCAGTTTCGTTTTGGGGGCATTAAAATTTACAAGTCATTTCGTGTCCCAGTCAACTACAGATTGGAGGTCCTTTTCGAGACTAGCGGCCATGTTAGCTTTGTCAGCAAATCTTTTAGGAAAAACCGTAACTATTTATATAGTAGATCGATACTTCTAAAAGTTTCACGAATTATTCAAAACTAACTACAGATTCAACTATTTATGGTAAATACGGAAATTACTTAGTAAATTTGTATAAAAAACTAAATGAAAGCACCTTGTTTGTCGTATTCAATTAAATATATATATATATATATATATATATATATATATATATATATATATATTTGACATTCATGCCAAAACCAAAGGTGCGTGAGTCTGTGTCATGTTTGAACAGAACATTCAGGCCATGTGTGTTTTGTTTGACCCGACTAATTATATAAGCTGGTCAAAGTTCCATTACGGTTAGCAAGGTCTATTGTATTATCCTCACGTTTTATAGTAGGCGGTAACTGTGACGTCTCAAATTATTCTGGAGGCTATTCAGTGGAATTAATTGTGGATCCTAATGCGGTAATTTATAGCAATCTTATCGTGTTAGCTTTTTATTTTCTATTTATTATTGATTACTCAATTATTGCACATTGCCCTACGCGTGTGTGCACCTGAAATTGAATATTCTAGAAACTTCTAGAAAATTCTGAAAATATATATTTGCAAATGTTGTCATAAAAGTTGTTTTTTTATACTGATAAATCTAGACATGAACTTCACTTTGGATAAAAAAGATATTAAAATTGATTTCTCATTCATTTCTCGACAAATCGGATGTCATTGTTTTATAATATCTGAAAATTATAAGTTATAGTCGAATATTTCCTTAATGGGTAGAGAATCCCTAATAACCTAAATACGATAAACTATATACGAGGGTAAATCCGAAAGTAAATTACGCAATATAATCCAAAGAGATGCGGACACGCTACAGCACGCGTGTGCAGGAGAGTGCTGGTAGCTACAATTCATCGTACAGTGGTTATATTTTCAGTCGCTTGCAACGATATCAGACGTATGGACGCTCCACACAGATTTTACCATCGATGATTTTTTTTTATTCTTTCGTTTTCTGCGGCTTATCAAACCTTTTGGAGTTTATTTAAAGCCAGAAAAAATATTTTGATTATAGCATTTCTTATTTGGAGATAATAATGGTTTAGTGATACAAGTCTTACTAATTAACCCATAGCTTGGGGGAGAAGTGGTAGATTCATACCGTTCTCAAGGTTATCAGCGCAACAGTGAATTTAACGAACCCAACTTAAATTTGAACTCGGCTCTCTGATTAACAATCTCGAGTCGTTATCCATTACAGCACGGGTGCATCCACTCTTGCAGCACCTGGTTGTACCAAACGTTCAACAATCTAGGTAGAGGCTACAATCGATGTTGCTTGACATTGATGATCATGGGAGAACCTGTGTTTGAACGTGATGTTCTCGTAAGATTGCAGCATCAAGGAACAACACTCCGTAGTGCCCTTTCGGTGGGCAAAGGGAGTTGTCCCTATGGAAATCCATCGACGGATGTTGATGCAGTATGGGTAGAACAGTTGAAAGCGGGAGGGCAAGTGTCATGCAGGAAAGATGATCAACATCGCCCGCAGAAGAACACAACCAGAGGGTGGGTGCCTTGATCAGGAAGACGGAGGAATCACGTTAGCACAAGTACTTGCAATCGTGGGCATCATCTAATCGATCCGCGCAAAACATAGTGCATAATATTTGTGCGCGTTGGTTTCCAAACAAACAAGCAGTGCAGAGGCTATTTCGCGAAAAATTTCGTTGAACAATACTAGAAGAGCATTTCCGTGTAATAAGACTATTTCGAATAGTGACATATGCTTTCGTACCTCATCAGATCCTAAGCGTAAATTGGTTTCACTTTTCGATTTATTATACAGTGAGAAATTTACACTTGCCTTTGCTACTTTCAGTTTATTTCACATTTACACTGTGGTCTTGAAAAATAGTAAAAATTATCATTTTTTATTCATTATTTACGATTAGAATATCTTCTCTTATGAAGGATATTGGTAACACGTGATAGTTCCTCAGTGGATAATCTACTCGTCTCTTTCTTACATATCTATGCAACACTTCAGTGTTAACCTGCTTTCACTTCTTACAAGATTGAAAATGGCAAATATAGGTAGATAATATTTTTCAGTTTGGTAAGTAACTTATTCTTAACTTAGTTAGTTCACCTAAAATAGTCAGTCAGTCAGTTATGTGCCATGTGAGATACACGTTTAGGCGATCATGTATCTTTCGAGACATGACTGACCAGGCAGCTTTTTTCCCGCAATAGGTTGCTGTTTCTTTCTGCGATAGGCCAGTTGCCATCGAAGGTTATAGAACCCGGTCTGTCCTGCTCTTTATGCATAGCTATTGGGAGAAGAACAGGATTCATACCTTTCCCATGGGTATTAGCACGTAAATGAATGTAATTGATTGGACTGGAATTCGAACTCGGCTCTCCTATTCTGCAATCCGAGACTCTATCTATTACTCCACGGGGCCTCCTAAAATAGTAGTTAATCAATGATAACATTGCGCCTAGCAAAAAAGAAAAAAGAAAAAAAATAGCGTTAAAGTCACAAAAATTATATAAATAAGAAAGAACGTCCTATCTTGGCTGTGAATGCTTTTGCACCCTGACTAATCCAAACCGAACGGAGAATCCTGTTGCAAATGTTAATCCTAAACCCAGAGCAGCTCACGTAGAGGATAGATGGATGATGTTATCGCATGAACGTAAAAGGCGTAAGTAATTGCAGATTATGAAAACAGATAACTGCTGATCCTACCTGAGAGGAATGTTTATCTTACAAATGGAATACAAAGTGAACGTAGATCATTCTATTTGTGTACATGACACAGTAGGTCTTAGCAGTAAATGTCGGAACAGGTGCAACTAACAAATGTAGCTCGTCTGAATATTTGTAATGGAATTAAAGATAGAGTTGCCATAGTTTTGAGACTTTATGCTGATGGAAAACTGGCAGTATGACTGAAAAATGAAGAGTACCCAGTAAAAAAAAGCGGTAAATTTAGAAAGATGTAAAGTAAACTTTGAAATCCGGTGACGACTGATGTGATTGAAACATTCAGGAAGAATTTCCGGACATTTTGTCACTCTCCACGTCGGATGTCCTTTTTTTGACGCTCAAAATCAGTGAGTTGTTTAGACATACGAGAAAGACAGAACGAAAGTCGAATGTTGTCTGTAGATAAGGTTTAAATGACGCGTCACAAGATCGAGTAGTAATTAATCAACCATAAAAGAACCAATCAGAGTTTAAGTTATTACGTGTGAGTCGAATGATTGTTCAAGGTCATGAATATTCAAGAAATGTATTCAAGGTTACTTAAGTTCACTTGTTCTTGAAATACAAAACAATGATAATAAATTTTGCGCTTTTTTATTAAGCACCCTGTATAAAGATTAATTTGACGTTTCAGATGTCCTTTTCGTAACCACGTCCATGTGTTATTATGGTTATTATTATAATAATTATTAAATTAATATTCTCATCACGATCGATTCTTTCTTTTTATACTGTTGTTTATTCAAGAGAAAAAAGTCAAAATGAAAAATGTGTAAATAAATTAATTCTTTTTTTCGAGAATCAAAATCAATTACTTTAGCTGTCATGAATCTGCAATACCGGAAGCGGGCTTTCCCGGCAAGCAAAAAAAATCAAAAAACAAAACTTGCCATCCATTTTTCTCTTCGAAGGAAGTCATATTCATACAATATTTAGCATTTTGCACACGTTCAGCCATAAATATAAATTAGCATCTAGTTTCTGAAAGGAGCGTTTTGACGCGTTGTTGAGGAGCCAAGAAGATTGAATAATATTGGCGACTTAGACAGTACGTCAAAATGTCGACGCCGTTTGAAATTTATAGAGATGTTTTGAAAGGAACGACCGTTCAAAAGAAATGCAAAATGGAAAAAAATAATGTTGAAAGAAGAAAGCGAATGGAGAATATAAATAATGATGGCGTGAAAAGGTTTCGGGTGAAAAAATGTAAATCGTGTGAATAATAAGAGAAAAGAGAATGAAATGGAAATACATACTCGCTGAAAATAAAAGTAAACACTTCTGGGAGAGCTGTGTAAAAATGCAGGACAAAAGAGAGCATCTGTGTAGCCGGAAATGAAATTAATAATATTAAGAGCAAATATTGTTTTCCTTGAGGAAGAGACGTAAGTCATGAAAATGAAGGTCGATAATTGGTTCAGACGGATTATAAATTTAGACACAGCCGAGTAATTTATTGGGATGTATTAGTTTGCAAATCACGTGATTTCAAAAATATTTGAAAACATATTTTGCAGAATTTCATATATTGTGAATTAAAAAGACCGTAAGTATGAGAATATTTTAGGAAAATAAAAAGAGCTCCCCGGAGAACTAAAGAAATATATCTACCAAGGAATTTCGAATCATGAGTTTGATTGTGGTCACACATGTTATATTTCTTAAATAGTAGAAGCGCGATCAGATATACGAAATATTAGAAGAACGCTGTCCACATTTCTAATGTTTGTAGGGCTCAATATTTCTGAAAAGTTTTGTAAGAAATGAGCAAAATTACTCTGAAATAATCTCTCCAGAACTAGCGACTGTGCATCTGACAAACCATGGTCTATAATAATAATGATAATAATAATAATATTGGTAAATACGAACTAACAGTAATGTTGAGACAACGAAAAATATTGATAAACCGCTTCGATCGTCACGCAGGTCGACAAGGACCGCGATCCTCAGCGAGGAACAAGACAGGGATTAAAAGGTTTGCAACTAGAACAACCTCTACGAAACGAGAATTAGAGGAAAAGCATGCTGAGGACAGTCTTCACAGAGGCCCACAAAAGTACAATAAATAAATGGTCTAGGAAAGAATATATTAAAGTAATTATACCGCTACGATATATCCGACAACAAAGCACCATATAATATCTGGCGAGCAACATAACCCTCAAACAAACTAAATATCGATGTCAACAAACTAGTCAATGTCAGGCGTGACGTCAAAAAGAATACCTAACTTAGAACTCGAACGCATCCGAGAAAAAATCAAAAATACATTAAACGTTAAACTCAAGGGGATAAATGCCAATAAACCAGAAGAGACACATGCAGAGGAACAAATAGAAACTACTTGTTATAATTCCTCTGAGGTACACAAGCAAATAGAGGAAGATAATGACTAATATGAGAGAGAGACAGTGATGATAAAAAGCATCCGATATAAATGGGAGTATGTAAAAAAATGTCTTTCGAGGAAAGGCCGACTGTTCCAAAAGTAAGAAAGACCGATCTAGTGAAGGAAAACATCAACCATGGTAATCAAGTAATTACAAAAATAAAGGACGAAATGGAAATACCGATGGACCTGAAAGGAATCATCTTATATACGCAGCCTCGGCAATGATCACATAAACAATACGAGAAAAATTAGAAACAAAATAGAGAAATACCAGTCTGTAAAGAAATAATAAAAACCGAAAAAAAAAAAACTGCAAGGACAATTGTCACTTCTAATTGAAGTAGACATGGATTCCAAAACGAACAAAAGAAAAAAGGAGACAACTGAAACGGAGAGTTCTGGTAGAAACTGTCGGAAAACAGCAACATACACAATTAAATAACTATACGAAACAAGTAACAACACCCATATAGAGTGACAAACATGTACCGGTATAAATATTACTGAGGCAACCGCTGCCATAATCAAAACCAAAAAATGGAAAGCACCATGAATAGACCAAGTAGCCAATTTTTGGATACATAAAATTCTCTAGCACCCAGCAAGATTAGCATACAGTGATATAGTCATAAACCAGACAAATGCCCCAAATGACTCACGTCGGATGTAACTTACTCCCCAAAGCAGAAGGACCCGAACAACTATATGCCCATCACCTTTTTACCAACAATGTACAAGATACCGACTTCTATCATAAATGAGAGGACATACAACTTCCTTGAGAAAAACAATTTACTCCCAGCAGAAGAGAAGGGATGTAGCAGATGAAGTTACCGGTGCAAGGACCAACTAAGTATGAATAAAAAAATATTGTAAGGGGTGAAAACAAGAAAAGAAACTCATCGATAGCAGGGATCGACTACTGAAAGGCGTTTGACAGTGACCACACACTCATGGATAAAGAAGAACCTAAAATTATACTGAGTATGTCCCCACAACGGTTAAACTCATAATGGAGAGGCATGAAAAACTGGAAGACTACACTAATGGAAGACTAACTAAAAATGGGCCATTAACATCGGGATCAATCAACATCAGAATCAATCAACATCAGAAGCAGGATCTTCCAAGGAGATTCACTGAATCTCCTTGGAAGATATTAAAACGTAAAGGCTGCTATTATTAGATTTATTTTCTTTGATATCCAGGGACCTAAGGTTAGAAATGGCATCATGACACTTTCCACTGCAAAAAAAAATATTACACAGACAAAGCCCTTCGTAAAGAGTGGGCTGTACTTGTCAGAACAATTTTGTGTATATTTTTGAGGCATGGACTTCCATGGATCCCTTCAATTAGTCTACTGGAATCTTTTCCAACCAATCCTAAGGCTCCAACTACAACAGGGATTGTTGATGTTCCCATGTGCCACATTTTTGAGATTTCTATTTCAAGATCCTTGTATTTTGACAGCTTTTCGAATATCTTCAAAGATACATTGCAGTCTGCAGGGACTGCCCTATCAATAAGGAAGCACTTATTTTGTTTGTGGTCTTATTTTGACTGGGCGGTTGGCTTTGATTGTTCTGTCAGTGTGTATTGTGTAGTCCCATAGAATTGTAACAGGTCCTATCTCCGTAACCGGGTCTGCGTGGTCTTCGTACCAGTTTCTGTTAGTTTCCTTCCCGTAGGAGTTGCAGATTTTCCTGTGCACATATTGGCCCATTCTGTCATGCCGGGGTTTATATTCAGTGGGTGCCAATATCGTGCACCATGAAACAAGATGATGAATGGTTTCTGGATATTTATCACAGAATCAGCATTTTGGGCTAACATAGTATTTTAGTATATGTCCTTGATAATTCCTAGTTAACAAGCATTGATCTTGTCCAGCAATGATAAAACCTTCAGTTTCAGCTTTCAACCCTGCACTACGTAGCCACTGATGGGTGCAGTTTTTGTCTACGTCAGCTTGTTTGGTACGGTCAGAGTATTGGCCGTGGAGCGGTTTATCTTGCCATTGTTTCTGTATCTGGTCAGTCGCAATTGTCTTTGCATTCTTTTTTAAGTATTTTGCAGCTTCAGCTGGTGTACAGTGATGTATTTGCATTTCTGCGCCCATTTGAATCTCCATTTTGAATTTGCCGGCTTCCTTTACTACAGAGTAAAGACACTACTTTCATGTTCCTTGACACATACCATCATCCAGTCTTCTGTATTTTCCAAGTATCTTTGGAGGCAATTGTTGTAGTTTTGTAGGATAGTTCTAGTTGACCTAGTCTTCTGCCTCCTTCGGATCTAGGCAGTTACAAGCGATCAATATCAGCTTTGGGATGATGCATGTGGTAGCAAGTGGGGAGCTTTCTCGTTTTGGCGTCCATTCACTTAATTTCAGCTATGGTCCAGTTAAGAACATTAAAACTGTATTGCACCACAGGAACAGCCAAGGTGTTTATGGCTGATATTCTGTTTTTTTAGTTTAGCTCGGTATTTAGTACCAGGCGTACACGCCGGTAGTACTCCTTCCTTACCTTCTCCTTCAACTTGGGGTGTTGTATTCCATCTCCTTCACTAATTCCGAAGTACTTATAAGTTTCATCATGCTCCAATTCTCTAATTATCGTGACAAAGTCTAAATCTATTAAGGGTGCTTCAAAAATTCTACCTTTCTTGAATGTTTCTTTAGCACATTTATCTAATCCGAAGTTCATACATATGTCGTCACTAAAGTATTTTACAATATTAAGGAGGCCCTTCAACTCATTGTAGTCTTTGGCAAAGAGTTTGAGATCATCCATGTAGAGTAGGTGATTGGATATTTTGTTATTTATTTTGTAACCATAGCTACTGTTGTTCAATTTCATGCGTAAGGGGGATTAAGGACAAACAAAACAGAAGGGGAGACAGAGTGTCTCCTTGAAAGATTCCACTTCGAATATTTAGTCGGTTGGATTTGGCAGTGCCTCTGGTGTGACTAAGGTATAGTTTGGTGTTCCACATTCCCATGCAGTGCTTAAGGAAATTTAATACCACTGGGGAGATTTTGTAGATTTCCAAAGTTGTAAGGATCCAAGAATGTGGATTATTATTATTATTATTATTAAGAATTTAATTATTCTCAGTTGAAATCCTTTAACTTTATTTGGCATAACTTGGAAATAACACATGTTGCTGATGAACTACATGTATTCGGAGTGAAGATTAGATTTCCAGTCAGCATTCAAAACCACTTTTATTCCACTAAATATTATTTCACATGTTGTAATAACTATACTAGTTATTTTAAACATTTATCTGATATGACATTATTTATTTGCAGAAAAAAAAGTTACTTCTACACAAGTTCCTTGTTTATGATATTAAAACTTATTTTATCGACAAACAAAAAAAGCTCACGCTTTAAAAGCATCTAAAGATTACTTACAATGTTTTGAACAAACTGAGGTTACAAGAGCGTTCAGTTATCAAAGGCCAAAAAGTAACAACACTGAAAAGTCAAAGCAAACTTTTCAAAGACCAACAAAAATTAGAATTAAATGATGTATTATAGTGAGTTGAACTATTGACAGCTGGTGTTAAACTGTAATATAAGTTGCCAGTTAGTGAAAATGATGTCTTTATTAATGTTCAGCCTGAGATATTGAAAGGAAAGCACGTAAAACTGGTCTTTCATTATTCATAGGAAAGATATAGAAAGATAAAGTTCAGAAGTGCCACACGCATCAATTAAAATTTAGATAAGGTCAACAATGAGATCAGGAACTAATACATTTATGATGAGACAAACACTCATTCCTATGACGGTGACGATATTTCTATTTTAATTACAAATAGATGAATATATGTAAATATAAGTATAGGATTGGAATGTTCGACGATATAATCCCTGAAATGTCGGGAACATATTTTGGATATTGCTAGACGTCGTATTTAAAGAGTGAAAACAGTTGTGTAAATTATTTACATAGAAAAGGTGCAATCATTTATTTAACAAATGTACATCTTTCCATTTAATATAGGCATTATATGAATCTATTTTCTGTGAAACAAAAACCGAATTAAGTAATTTAAATTGTACTTTCAAACTTAAAACAGATCGATAAAAGAACCATGAATTGTTTCAGGGAAGACATACTGTGTTATTAATCGTTAAACAATGAAGGGCACGTTATACACTATACTCCAGGATTTCTTTATCTCTCTCTCTCTCTCTCTATCTATATATATCTATATATATAAATATATATATAATTAAGTAATTCATTGAGTCTGAAAGAAACCTCAACAGAATGCAGAAAGCACTGGACAGCCGTATATATATAGTGAGTCTGATTTGCTATCTCTTCGTCAGCGAGTCCCGTTGGAACAGTTGGTATATATATATATATATATATATATATATATATATATATATATATATATATATATATATATATATATATATATATATATGTATGATTATTATATGTATAAAAATGAGCTGAACATATGGATTGATTAATTACAACACAATGATTAAATAAGTAATAGGTAGAAAAGTAATTCATGAATGTAATATTCTTCGCTATTTTTTTTTATCAAACCTCGGTAGAAGTTGAATAAGGTTGGATTATTTCGATTTTATATTATTTTTTTTTCAAGGCTTGTGTAGACGTTAGGTGTTTATTTTACTGTTCATACAAACTCATTAAATATTCTATTCTATGTATATATTATTTACATTGATGATGTTTACCGCATGACGTTTGTCTATGTGCGTCTCTTTGAAAAGTGAAATGTTAGCGTCATATATAATGTACATTACAATTTACGTATATTAGTGTATATTTCTTGTATGAAAATTAATACGAGTGCGCAAATCTTTCATTCGTTAAGTATAGATTTTACGATTTTCTGAAGAACTCACTTTGGAGAGTATTGTTTGTAGATTATGTTAATATTCCTTCTAGGGATTTCTCCGTAATAGATTTTTTCTTTTGTTTTTAACTGAGACGGCATTTCTGAAATCAAAATTATGATCTATTTTATGCGTATGTGTTGCTAATTCCAGCTGATCTGCCTTCTGTTCATCTTTTTATAATTCAAGATAATTCATCTTATGGATTTGCATATCATATATACCCCTTCCTATCCGAGGTAAGTAGAATGTCTACGAAAAATGTGTTTATATAAGTGGGTTTCTAAAAATCAAATGGATAGACATTCAAATACATATTTAAGAAATACTTATTTAAAAAAGAACAAAATCTATTAAGGAGAAAATAATCTTTATTATATTGGAAACAACATGTGGAAGATACAACTTTTGAAAGAACTGATACCAAATAACTTGTGCATTATTTATCATGAGTCCTTTAAAAATACTAGCTCAGTTTTTGGATTTAGATTTGGCAACGGTCATCAAGCACAATCGGCTGGACAGGGGCTGAATATCTATGTATTCAATCATTGCAGTGTTAACTCGTCAATTTGGGTGAGAACTTATTCTCTGGCGGAGGTTTCCCCCGATTGATTCAACGGTTACATGTCCGTAAGTAAGGCGAGCCTTCAAGCCGGAGTAAATCGGTTGGCGTTTGAGGTGGGAAGGTATTGGATCCGCCAAATCTATTTGGCAACAGTTTCATCCTGAACATCTGGAAGAAGTTAAGTTGCGCAATGACTCTGTGACCACACCCACTCATGGTACTGATGATGATGAGCAGGGGCAATATAATATTATCTTATTATTAGTATATTAGTATTATGCATGTATATATAATGTTACGGTCAAATCACGCTGAACACACCGGTTCCCGTTTGATCACCGGATTTAAGCATCGTAGAGCCATGTCAGTACTTAGATGGGGGACCGCTTAGGAACACCTGGTACTGTAAGCAGTGTGGCTGTGTGGCTGAGTGGTCTAAGGCGTTGCTTTAGAGTCACGAGGCACCGAGTTCGAATCCTGGCAGCTATCGGACTCCAAGCACAGGGCACGGGTCCACCAAAACCATGTGAGTGAATTTGGGAGAGGAAACACTGTGGAAGACCTCGTTGACCAAAGCTAGCACGATATCACAAAACACCGTGATTGCGAGTTGAGGTGGCCAGCCTTGTTCATTTATGATCACGTTGGGTTCGCACCAAACGCTCTAAAACTGTTAATTGGCTTTGCACACGCCAATAACAGTATAAACTGCAGGTGGGCTCTTGGGCAGTTGGGAAATTGCAAAAATGCCTGTGTAAATGTTGCAATATGCGCTATCTAGCTGTGCATTGCAACGGGTGTCCTCGATATCGAGTGGCCAATTATTATTATTATATATATATAATGTTATAGACTAGGTTTTCAGTATAATATGATGCAAGGATATATCAATGGATGGAGGGATAATGAAACAACTCTCGATGTTACTTTGTTGCAAATAGTTTGAAATGTAAATATATGATCCTCTTGCTTCTATAGACACATCTGTGTGACGCAAAATAAAACATTGATATAACTTCCATATTGAAAAGAATATCGGTTTCTATTTCTGTAAATCCCTTGTAGGATATATGTCAAGCTAGGAACGTGTTGTGAAACGTCTTAACAAAAAGGTGTAGGTGTATTTAACGAATAAAATAAAAGCATTTAATATTTAGCAGCGGAATATTTTGAATATGTATTTCGTAATAAATGAATGCCTAACGTATGTATATGGCACTCATTTGAATAGTGAAAGTAGTTCTACAAATGCTAAACAAATTATTAGGAATGAGAAAAAAGGGTTTTACTAATGTTCCCCAAATATAAAATCCAGGGTTCAGGATTCATGTAGAGAATTAGTGAAGGAGGTTGTTGTAGAAGCGTAAGAAGGGAAGTAATACGTTCAGTTTATAAAGATATGTAGGAAAGGTAATGGTTAAGCCTCGTCTTGAAGGTGTTTCTATTCACAAAATAGTAGGTACAATAAAGAAGCTAAGCGAAACATCTTTAATAATGAAATGCAAAGATAACGTTGCTAGTTTCTCTTAATGGACACCGTATATTGAATCTTACATATGAAACTTATAACTAGTGGAGCGTATGAATGTAATTCGTCAGAACATCTGCTGTAATAGAATATAGTGAACCTTGCGACACATCGAATGTGTGAAAAGGAGTTGTAGAGTGGAAAATAATTAAATAACTCAGAGTGCGCGTAGAAGCTTTTGACCTTCACTAGAAATAGTGCTAAACTAATAATATTAATCTCTAATACGATAGTTTAATAGAAGTCTTCCTATAAGGCAGGTAATTATAGACAGTCTCTTGTCAGAAGAAGTAAGTTAAAGCAACAAATATATGATTATACAGTAGGATGATGCGAATGCTATAGACCGAACATATTAACAACGAGGTAGTTTTAAGGAAGATGCAAACAAACAAAGCTAGAAGTATAAAGCAGCATTTGAAATTTATGGAAGACATAATGAGGAATGGTCGTGGAGAATATGACACTCACAGAACCTATTGAACTTATCTAACGAGCTTGTCTAAATAAAAGACAGAAATATTAACAGTGAAGGAGAGTAAGGAATAAATAGTGAGAGATTTAAAGTAGACAGAGAAATGTTTTCTTTCTTTTTATGTGCCGTGTCCTTTCAAGACGTAGGCGATCATGGCTTTCCACTTCCTCCTATCATTTGCAGTTCTCAATGTGTCGTCCCTCTACCACCTGCCCTAAACCCCGTTCTGTTATCCACTTGCTTAAGCCCGCCAAGTATGCCATGCGTTGCTTTCCCTTGTCTCTCTTTCCTTCTATTCGACCTGTGAGTATCATTTTTCCAGGCCCTCTTTTCTTATTACGTGTTCCAGAAATTTTAACTGACGCTTTTTGGTGTTAAGTATAAGCCTCTTATTTGTCTGCATCTTCTCCAAGACCTCATCGTTGCTGACACGCTCGGTCCATGATATCCTTAGCATCCTACTGTAGAACCACATCTCCGCCGCCTCGAGGATCTTCTTCATCTTTGAGAAGACCGTCCAACGTCTGCTGTCGTAAAGGAGGACAGAAGTAACGTAACAGCTCAGTACTATTTTCCTTGTTACCAAAGAGATCCTCCTATCTCAGAGTACTCTGCCCAACTTTTGGAATGCGTCCTTGGCCATCCCAATTCGTCTGCATTTACCTTCCTCCGTTAAAACACTTCCCAGATATTTAAGTTTTCACCCCTGCTTGATTTTTAGTGTCCCCGATCTGCAAATCGCATTTTAGGCTCATTCCATTTAGTGATGACCATGCATTCTGCCTTCTTGTAGTTTATCTTTAGTCAATTCTTCTCGCTCTTCTTCACTACCTTCTGTAGGAATTTTTTATTTATGTTCTGTGCCTGCTATCAGGACTGTGTCATCTGCGTATCTTATGTTGTTAAGATTGTGACCTCCAACGCTGAATCACGGTAGGATTTCCAATTCTCTCTGAATTGCCTCGCTGTATGGAGAAACATAATCATCCACATCATGAAAGGATATGGCAAATACAAATGAATAATACGTGTAGTTTGGATAACACATGATGATAGCATTTTGTGTTAAATAAATATTCTTTGCTTGATACTCTTCATGCGTAATTGGCATGAAGTTCTTAGTGACATAGTTTTATTAACAAGTCGACAGAGGAATCGCGGAATGATTTTTCGGAGCTTTATTTTGGTTTCAAGTGGCTCCCGGGGTCAGTTTCTTGAAAGACGCAGGCGCCACTGTATTTGCATAAAAAAATAACACATTTATTTTTTTTTTCTCTCGAATACATTGGTTCATTCAGGAGATCAAAAGAAAACGGATTTTCGGTAACTTTATCATTTGCTTGCTGCTTGTGGAGGTGAAAATCTCTCTTTTGACCTTAACCATCGCAGGGCAGAATTGGCTGGTAATCAATCCTGTACAGCAGAGAATGTGTATAAATCTGGATATTCATCGGAGACCTTGTGGTATAAAAAGCTTTCCTATAAAACAAAAAACAAAGGGAAAAACCAGAAAACGATTTCTTCTGTTTCTGTGCAGAGTGATTTGTAGAAATCCCCGTGTATACTGACACTTTGAAAGAGTGATCTATTTTTTCTATTTTATCCAAAATATGGTTTCAAAATCCTATCGATACCTGCAAATATACACATTAACTCAGTTAAATTTCTTGTCTAATTAACTAATCAAAAGCAACACATTAATATATGAGGGCTGACCCAAAATCAAAATCAAAATGTTTTATTATATTATTAAACAACATCAGAAATTGAATTTCCAGATGTAGCAAGAAACATTCGGCCTTCGAGGCAATAACATAATATCTGCCATGCTTTGACTTGATAAGTATTCCGACAAAATTATGTCTGACATAAAAGTATATACAAGGGAATTGCTGAAATAGATTTTACAAGTGAATTTATATCTGGTGAGGATTAGAATCGAAATGAAATTGGATACTTAATATAAAAATTCAGAGTATCAGTTTTGGTAATATTAATTTTGCTAGTGCACCAGAAATGCAGAGGAATTTTTGCCTTTTCTTGTAGGCATTTGTAGAATTAAAAAACATTTAATTAATATATAATGAATTTATACATAAAATAGTCTGAAATTGAACTTGTAAATTAACTGGGTTTAATTAGTAGAATCGAGTGAAAAGAGCACCTTCCACTTACCCAACTAATATGCTTCAGAGGTGATAAATGACGAAATAATCCGGCCCAAAATCAGGTCGGATTAGCCGGAAGTTAAAAATAATATACTTTTATATGATTTTTATATATAATTTATAATTTTAATACCATTTATACTTGATTGCATATAAGCTTAGGAATTCCTGTCGACTGTGTGTTTGTAGGACATGAGAATGTCATCATCAAAATACATGTTGTGTTTTGTTAAATAAATAAATAATAGTAACAAAAAGAGGCAGAATTCAGTATCATTAGGACATGAGTCCATATTTCTATGAACCAATCAAAAATGATACGAGAGTACAATCAACAAATAAGAGTTGTCTAAACAAGGATACGAACCTCATAGACTAGTGAGCTAATTGGAGGCTAAGCCTGTTCTCAACCACGGTATATGTCATGGGTCGTGGACGAATCAAAAGATAAAGTGGCAATTTCGTAACCGAACTCTTTGTCTGGCTAGCAAATGTATATAAGGAGGCGGACAGGCAAGTAACATACTCAGAGCCGCAATGCGACATTTATGAGCGAACCTTCCAGCCTCCATAGACAAACACATATACATACCGCTTTATACCAATTGCAGAAGGGATAACGACGTCCAGACAATTCCGCCGAGACCAAAACATACATATACTTTCTTCAACCATCAACACAGATGGCCACTGTGTCTGAATACATACATATTTATATATATAAATCCCCCAGAAATACATATATATATATATATATATATATATATATATATATAGATAGATAGATAGATAGATAGATAGATAGATAGATAAAAAGTGAAATAATTTCGTAACCGAACTCTTTGTCTGGCTAGCAAAACATCATACCAACTGTTCCAAAGGGACTCGCTGACGAAGAGATAGCAAATCAGACTCAATATATATACAGCAGAAAAATGCAGTGATCAATTTTGACACGTTGCAGTTTTGCTGATCACTGAACAAAATGTCTTCTGTAGTTTACTCTTGCCTATCACATACTGAAGAAGTAAGCCTAAACAAATATATCTCCGCCAACAGAGGACCAGATTGCAATAAGAAGATCCAAAACTGCTGCGAAGAAAAGAAATTTCTGTGCAAATTTGAAACCCAGATCAAACAACAACAGTTAAGAGAGCTTCCAATGCTGAGAATATAGGCAAAACCGTAGAGACTCTCAAACTCCGGACCTTGCTATATCAATGAGAGCCTGAAATTCTCTAACCAAAAATGTAGGAAAGTGCATTGGAAACACATGTACAAAGAGTATTATATAAGAGATCAGGTATTTATCGTTCAATTCCAATCTAATCTCTCCATCCTTCTGTATATATATATATATATATATATATATATATATATATATATATATATATATATATATATATATATATATATATATATTTGTGTATTTAGGCAGCAATCCTTCTTTCAAGCACATTTCATTAAAAACGACTGACAAGGTGCTTTTATTTAGTTTTTTATATAATTTCTCGTGCGATCTAATAAAGTTTTTCTTTTCAGAGGATAAATTATATAAAAATTGTCCGAATGTTCTTTTCCGACCGCTTTCGGCTATACATTTAGCCATTATCAAGGATTATATTTCAACTGTTAGAATTAGAAATAGTTTGTGTGTGTTTTATAAAGTGATTCATTTTTTTGTTTCACAACACGTTCAGGATATTATGTCCATGTTCAAAGTTAATATTATTAAGGGTTGGTTTGTTTAATTTTATAAGTAAGGCTTCCATTATTTTTAGCCTTTTTTTGCAAGTGGATGATGCTATAGATAGATAGAATATTATATTATAGATCAGGTATTTATCGTTCGATTCCAATCTAATCTCCCCATCCATCTGTAAATATATATATATATATATATATATATATATATATATATATATATATATATATATATATATAGTGTGCTATATAGAAATATATCTTGTTTACATTGACACTATGTGAATATTCGTTCTACCCTAACACAAGATCATTTAAATATATGGTGGAATACGAGGCGGTCATAAATAACCTCAGACAACCATCGTTATGATAACAAGAAAAATTCACCGAAAAGGTTTAACAGACATTCGCTGTCGATTCCCTTTAATAGCATATGATTAAAGGAAAGAAAAATAGCACGCACGCGAACGCATATATATGTATATTGTATATGTACATAGGTTTGTGGGCTGTGTGATTCTATCACTATTCGGCCAGGCGACATTAATAATTGTATGCACAGAATGCCCATGATATATAGGATGATATATAGGATATGCTGCGCAAACCAAGGATAAGAATATGCTGCCGTTATATTTATGCTGTGAACAAATTATATATATTTTCAGGTTACACACACACACACACACACACACACACACACACACACACACACATCTATCTATCTATCTATCTATCTATCTATCTATCTATATATATATATATATATATATATATATATATATATATGATGAAAATGTGGAAAAGACAAAGCAAAATCCGAATATGTGAGTTTACTGTTTTTTTTTATTTTTTGTTTTTCTGTCAACGTCAGACGTTTCGGTCTAATAGACCTTCTTCAGAACATGGTTAATGGAGACATATTTATATTAAATTTAAGTTAAATGAAGAGACGATATATACAGGACTAGTCAGAAACAGAAAACCTGAAATTCTAAAGTCAGAGTATTCTTTCTTGGATTCGGATACGCTGGTGCCGCGTGGGCGGCGCTGCGAAAACCTGCTCCCAGGGGAGAGATTTTATCCTAAGTGGAAAGGGGGGGAACCTATTTAAAACTATAGCTTAACGGTACGTTTGTCAAGCATTAATCTTGCTAGGAATGTTGATATATTAAAGAAACCCTGTCTGGTGTTTATTGTACGTGAAGTGGATATCATGCCAGCCTCGTAAATCTGCCTAAGGTTTTTATTGTGGATATATTTTAAAATCTTCAGAGTCGAAATCAAAATTGTGATCAGATTTGGCTATGTGTACAAACAATGCACTACTTAAATTACCGAGCGAATATCCCGTTTATGATCGGAAATGCGATATTTTATGGACCTCCCTGTCTCGCCTACATAACTCAAGTTGCAATCTCTGCACGGTACCTGATAGACGCACGCATCAGATGTAATATGCTGTCTGCTGGTATTATTTAATATACTGCGAATAGTTTTAGTGGGTAATGTAGTAGTTTTAATTTTTAGCGCGTTTAGATTGTTGGAGATGTGTTTGGTCAGAGGGTTATTCGCTAGAAAGTTGCGGCCAATAGGATTATCAGGGCAGCTGAATGTGCCTCTCCCTGCCGTAGATGTAGTAGTAGTAGTCGGGTGTCATTTTGCACTGATGAACGAAATTTGTGAATTTTCAAGGCTTTATGCTTAGCGCCGAGTATTAATTGTCTCGGATACGAAAGGATTGAGAAGGTATCCTCGATATAACTAAATTCGTCATCTAAATAGTCGTTTTTGAATGTGGGTTTACGATATACTTTGAATTCTAATTTGTTATAATTTCTAGTAAGCAAAATCTATGGGCTCCCCAAAACCCATAATTTTACAAATACTAATAGCTCTTCAGCTAGTTCTTGGTTGATATCTATGCAAAAATCGAAAAAGAGAGCTTTGTGCATTATCCCACGCCACTAATGAAAACTTCGAGAAGAAAGTTACATTCACCTCAAGATGCTGTTCAAAATGATGGCAATTCACTCAACACTGGAAAGAAAGTCACTCTCCCATCATCATTTATAGCAGGTGACAGGTACATCCATGAGAAGACTCAAGATTGAATTACATGTCAAAAATTTTGGCAAGCTTAACTTCTTCAGTACCTTCAATTGTAACATATGATGGCATGAAATAACTCATAAAAATGATTCAGGACACTTGCATAAAGTGCAGCAAATATTGTCCAAAGCAGTTTACCAAAGAGATTCAGTCTGATCTTGATGGCTATCCAAAATACAAAAGAAAGCCAGAATTTAGAGAACACATATTCAGTCTGAATAAAAGGGGGAAATATATTATCATTTACAATCGGTGGGTTGTTCCCGTTTGTTCACTGCTCAGCAAAACATTTGGTGCGGAAATAAATGTAGTATACTACAACATGATGCTGTTGTAGTTGCAAACAATATATATATATATATATATATATATATATATATATATATATATATATGTATATATCATACCATTTTGGAATCAGGCCGACTCTGTGAGCAAATTAAAAAACATCCCGGGTCGGATATGGACACGCAAACCTGAATTTTGGATTCCAAATTTTTCATTACCGCGATTGTTTTGTGATTCCGTCATCTTGGCTTGACTGCTACTGCTAAAAACTTTGAAAGGGGTGCAACTCTCTTACTTCAAGAGTGTGTAAATTAAGTGGCGGTAGAAGAATTATCGTTAAACTTTTATGAGGTAAATTCAAATTTTAATGCAATTCTAAAATGCAGTGATCAATCACGTTGCAGTTTCGCTGATCAATTAAATATTTATGTAAATACATTAGCAAGAGAAGTGACCAAGCACTATTTGGACTAAAAATCTAAATGATGTTTAAAAGATCATAATGGGGCCCGATACATTTCTTCCAATGAGGCTCTGTGGCCGAAGAATCCTGATATTTCTCATTCATAACTGAAATCCTTCAGTTCAGCACCTGTCGGTTCACTTAGAAAATAGACAAGGATTTTACTTCACAGAAGAAAATTCAGGAGAACAGGTTTAACTCCTAGCAACACAACACTAATGGAATTTTTAGAACTCTGTCAAAATTGTTTTGCAAGTACAATTATATACCCTGAATTTTACAAACACTACACCCACAAGGCTGGAAGGATTTCAGAGGGGAAATCAAGGAGAAGCTCATCCAACTGAAGTGGGCGATGTACCTGAAAATGGATTTACAGCCAATACAATAAATTCTGAATGCTTCTTTCTAAGACTTTTGCTTCACAACATAAGGGACCCAGCATCATTTCAAGACTTGAGAACAATTGACGGAGTTGGAACAGAGACTGACAGACAAGCATGTATCGAGCTTGACCTTACAGAAGGTGATCATCAACGGAATATGAATCTGGAGGGGGAATTTGAACCAAATTCTCCAAAACAAGTCAGAGATCTATTTGAAGTAATAGTTGCTACGTTCGAAACTTCCAACACACTTACTCTTTGGGGAAATTACCGGGAGATTCTCAGTGACGATATTCTTCATCAAATGAGACTTGCTCATCCAAGATTGGAAATGAATCCTCAAATTGCATATGTTGCTCTCTGTGAAACTGAAGACAAAGTGATGAACTTGACTCAAATAAATCTCAGTAATTTCGCTCTTCCAAAGACAGAGAAACTGCACGAATCAAGAGAGAAAGTTTGAGAGAATCAGGATACAGCATGGATGAACTGCGGTAATTGTGTTCAAAACAATGAGCCCTGTTGAATCAAGACATACGGCAAGTGTATTAGAAGGTCCTTCATGATATCAACAACAATAATAGAGGGATATTCTTATTGGATGCACCTAGATTCACTGGTAAAATCTTTATAATTTACCTTCTTTTACCTGCAATGAAACTCCAAAGTAAAGTCGCTCTAGCAGTGGATACTCTCTGAAGATTTTAGACAAACATTACAAGTCATTGCAAGAGGAACCCCAGCTGATGAAATCAATGCTTGCCTAAAGAATTCTTACATTTGGAACCCTGTACAAAGAATCAGCCTGAAAACAAACATGAGACTTCGAATCAGAGATGACCTTGAAGCAGGAAAATCTTTTTGTTGCACCTTGGCAATGGAACCATCAGTATAGACCAAAATGAGGATATTCTTACATTTGGAACCCTGTACAAAGAATCAGCCTGAGAAATGAGGATATTTCGCTTCCCAAATATTTGTGGAGTTTCAGTCTCAAGTATCCAAGATTTGATTAACCATGTTTATCCAAACGTTAAAGACCACTTTATGGAATCAAACTGGCTTTGTGAGAGGGCGATATTAAATGCCAAGAATCAAACTGTGGATAGCATCAACTGGAAACTTCTCCAAGTAATTCCAAAATAAAGCATGAAGTGCTTTTTCATTGTGAACAAGAGCAGGCAGTGAATTATCTAACAGATTACCTGAACTAATTGAATCATCCTGGAATGCCATCGCATGAACTGGAACGGAAATGAAATGTTCCAGTTATGCTGTTGAGAAATCGGGATACTCCAACGCTTTGAAATTGAACAAGGTTAATTCTCAAGAATATGTTTCCTTATCTCTTGGAAGTAGAGATCCATACTGGACCAGGAAATGAAGAAAAGAGGAAAGAGTTTTAATTGCAAGAATCCCCTTAATTCCTACACATATTCCTTATCAAAAGGCTCAATTTCCACTGAGAGTGAGAATGGGCTTAATCTGATGGACACCTGCTTTTCTCATGGTCAACTATGTTGGTTAATCATGGGTTGAGAATGAAAACACTCTGAAATGTTCATCTTGGAGCTTCCGGCGCGAATGCCAAACAGTACAGCACAACGTTTTCAAATTTCTGGCGGAGTGAATTGCGTCATGATTCTCTTTTTCTCACAGACTGACTCTATTATACAGTCGACAAAATCAAAAAGCTATTCCCTAAATAAAAATATATAAAATGACAAAGATTTACGCATCGTTCCCTGTATTTTGTAATATTGTA
Organism: Acanthosepion esculentum; assembly: GCA_964036315.1. Classification (NCBI taxonomy): domain Eukaryota; kingdom Metazoa; phylum Mollusca; class Cephalopoda; order Sepiida; family Sepiidae; genus Acanthosepion; species Acanthosepion esculentum. The sequence continues at coordinate 6,161,950 of OZ038495.1, forward strand.
AATTTATTTGAAATAAAATACATCTTCCTAATTAGACACATTATGTCAAGAGAAACGTTTTCTAAAATTATCATACATTGACCATTCCATCATATTCTCATTCAATCTCTCTCTATACACACACAAACACACACACACACTCACACACACATATATATATATATATATATATTTATTGAAAAGAAGAGAGAAATCGCATACATTTTTGGGTAATGTGGAGTTTTAAAAAATATCTATTTTGGTTTATTTTCCATAATTTTGCTACACGTATTACCGGTCTCGCAACTTTCATCAGGGAAAGAATGGATATTTCGACATATTATTAAAAACAATTATTTTTCCTTATATTTTTCGATATTAAACATTCTCGATGTAAGACATTCTCTTTTTTGTGCGTTAGTGACACAAATCTTTTCCATATATATATATATATATATATATATATATATATATATATATATATATATATATATATATGTGATTTATTTAACTACCAATAACTTATGCAAGCATGTTTTATTAAATTGCACCGATAAGGTCTGTCTTGTAAAATTTTTATTATATTTATCTAATATCTAATTTTACATCAGAATGACTACTTTGTCCAGACTTCATGTCTATGTTTTGTTTTGTTATATTTAAGTCAAGAACGGGTGTGATTGGTATTGCATGCAATGTTTGACTAAATACTGGCATTTTCAAATTGTTGTGATTCGAATTTGAATCAGTTTACAGTGTGGTGATTTGTAACGCTTAAACTGAGAAAAGCATCCATCGAACATCTGTATATGTTCTTTTCTTACACGCACTTTAATATAAGATCTTCTATGGAGAAAAACCTTTTACTTGACTCTTCATTTGTATTATAATCACTTTTAGAATTTATTTCTTAGCTATAAGTCCTGGATAATGTTTTGTTGTTATCTATGAAAACTATTTCAAAGCCAGTAAAATAAAATGTTCCTTATAATACTGATAAAATCCGTCATTGACAATGACCGTGATAGTCGAAAGTACTTGAATCTAACAAGAGAAAAACATGGAATTTAAAAGATTAATTAAGAACATACTCCTGCCCTACAACACCTCATTTGGGAATTGGAATTGATTGATTGAGTCATTTGTGTGTTAAGCTTTATAAATCATTGGTCGGTTATTAAAAGCCAGAAAATATTTTAAATTTTAGGAATTCTTTGAAGATAATAAGAATTTACTGATACAAGTCCTACTAATTAACTAATTAACTGAATGAGAAAAGGTTATTTAATGCATTTACCGAAAAGCATTTGAGCATAACTGAATATAACGAACTCGAGCGGAACTGGAACTCGGCTCTTTGATTTCAAAATCCGAGCCATTATCCGTTACACTACACGCAAATCTTAGCTTACAACACGTGGTAATCCTAAGCAGTCACCCATCTTGATACTGATCAGACTGAGCACTACAAGAATCTGTTTTTTCAAGGTGATGTGGCCGTAAAACTCGGAGCTTAAAAAGACAGAATAATAAGTAAAATAAACTAAAGTTGTCTGCGTCATTTATCATGTTATTCATTCTGTCTCATACAATTCTCCTTTAATCTTCATGACTTGCTGGTGAGGAGATTCTGTTAGAACATATGACGATGTAAGTTGAGATGAAGAGCATTACTATGCATGAGTTATTTAGGCAAAAAATCCTTCATCCAATTTTAGGAAGTCATCAGGTTGGAACGTTTTCAGAGCCTCTTCATTTATATGCATGAATAAATAGTGAGAAAAAATGAAGCATGGTTTGTATTTATTGCCTTTTTTCATGGTATAAAATTGTTTTATCCTCAGAATGATTTCAAACATATTCTCCCGAGCCTTGTAGGAATAAATTAGCTATTCATGGAAATGCATTCAAAATGTTTTCTATTCGTTGGTAAAAAGCGCATGTATATGCTGGTAATAATGTTAACCTCTTCAATTCCCGGATTAATCTTTGTCTATCCTCCACATTTTCATAATTTCATAATTTTTCTCCATAATACTTACTTCATTCACTAATCCTCTAACTTGAGTGGTTCTTGAGCCTCGTCTTGGATAACAGTGAGTAAATAGGAGAATTCTCTACCTATTCGTATTCGTCTTCTTAGAAATGCTTTATAATTATTTTTAAAAATCACCCTATTCGAGTTTAAATTATTCATCTAGCTGTCTATTCTGGTATATTGCTGCAATCATGGATGGTTGATTTTTTGATCGTTTGCCGTATATATTTTAGATATATTTAGAGTGAAAATCTAAAAGCAAATTCATATTTTTATCGCAATCGCACTTCCTCTAAATTTGTCTTTACGTACAGAAAGTATATCGGCATTATTGGACTTTGCTGGGAATTCTTTCTGTTTTTTTTATTTTCTCAAAAATTGGCGTAATATGTCAGAAAATATTGCTTTTCAGTTCTCTAAGGCAGAGACAGGAGACAAAAATCACGTTTCTTCAAACGTGACTTTTTGACGCGTATCTCACTATCCAGTTTATAGAGTTTGTATTGATTGACTTAATTCGACTAAACCATGTTCTAAACCATGGAGCTACCCAAAGGGATACTAGCGAATTCAAACAAGACAATAGATGTCTCACTAAATCTGTTTTGTAAGAATTACCTGGATGTACATCGCTAAAGAGGACTATGTTTCATTATAGTTTCCAAGATCATTAAGTCTTGAGTACGATCCTATTTTACATTATATCAGGCTTGAAGGATTTACCCGTATGATGTTAAGTGTATTACTGGACCAGCAAAGGTGGGTTAAACATGCATCTCTCTCTCTCCCTCTCTCTCTCTCTCTCTCTCTCCCTGTTAAACATGCACATATCTATCTATCTATCTATCTATCTATCTATCTATCTATCTATCTATATATATATATATGTACATACACATATATATATATACATATCTATCTATCCATCTATCTATCTATCTATCTATCTACATACATATATATATATAGATGTGTGTGTATATTATATATGTATGTACATACATATATATATATATATATATATATGTACATACATATATAATACACACACACACACACACACACACACACACACACACATATATATATATATATATATATATATATATATATATATATATGTCTCTCTGTTCATCAATGGCTGTTTTCAAAAGAATTAAATATTTTTCATGTGGAAATTCATTATCCACATTCGAAACAAAATTACATAGGCCAGCGCTTAAAATAGAAATAGTTATGCTAATGTGATGGCATCTTCCAACTTCCAAGTAATTAATATAATATAAGTTGTAGATTGAAAATTATTCTAACATAACCGGAAGTGATATCACTTCCGGTTATGTCTGTTCACTTCGGTCTCTACGTGAGTGTCAGGTTTCGTCTACTTAGAAATATATATCGACGTCGTTGCGAGGGGCATATATTGAAAATCATGTATTACAGTTCATAAAATCAGATGATTACTTTTGTTTCTGTCTTTGTAAAATATATTTTGCCAACGAATGAACAGAAACTAGCATAAATAAGAAATATTGACGTCGAGATAATGGGTGAAATAAAAAGTGGATGAAATAAAAAGTGTATAGATATCGTACTATTACAATAAATTATGCTAACAAATTAGTTTGTTTAACGGCATATCGACTCCTTATGGGTTATTTAATGCCGAAATTTACGTTTATTGGAGATAATCTATTACAAAAATGTATTGCTGGTAACTTTTTTTAAGTACATTGGTTATAATTTTTATTTTTATTTTTTTTTTAAATGTATTCCAGGTAATTTTTATACTATGAATATTTATTGCTGGTATTTTTACAATAAAAATGCTTATACTTTCATTGATTTGAACCAAGTTTGGGGGTTAACAATTTGCCCAGAGCAGGGACCCTAACAGGTGCTACCACCCTGATTAGTAACCACAGCAATTAAGATGTGTTTCCACGCTCTCCAATACGTCCCGAACAGACGCTTTGTGCTGGATGTAGTTTATCGTTATCCTCAGGACATGGCAACTTAGCTCCACCATTTCATATCTATTCAGTTCGTACACATCACATCACACCACATCCACAGAGTCACTATTATTTAAACCGTCTTTCAAATGTAAGCATTACCAATTTAATTGTTTCCAAAGAAAATCCATTTTGTGGAATATTCTTTTGAATTGGTGCTTCCCTGATTCTTTTAATATTGATTTAATGATGTCAATGTACCATCATCATCTTTCTTCCTTCACCTCATAATCATAATTTCTTAACAATTTCTCTTCACACTCAGACTTTATCATTATAATCCTTACTGTAACCCTCTGCTGTGAGTGACACTCAAGTCCTGTATTGGAAGAAATATGTCTCTATATATTAAATTAAAGATAGCCACAAAAAGGGAGATAATTCAATTTTATTTTGTCTTTACTATTGAGTATAATCACCAAAATCAAGCATCTTAACCAGGATTCCAGGTTACATTGGTAAACGATGCAAACAAACTTGATAATAGACTCCAGAAAAAAAGTATATATCACAAAGGAACATGGAAAGAGATATGGCGCTCAAAATCTAACAAACATTACGAAATACAACTGGCTATAGGAGAATGTCTTTCAGGTTTCAGAAAAATAAGACTTGGGTGTATTTTGTTTTTACATCGTTAATCCGAATAGGACGTACACATTTCACATACTAACATCTTCTCTAAGATGAAACACCCCCCATCATGCAAATTCTCTATTGTATACTGATACATGTCAATCATACCTGAAGATTATCGAGCAGACAATACAAAAATCTCATTCAAAAAACTAAATAAATATTATTCTCTACATTTTAAAGGAAATCAAACTTTATATCAAAATATAAAAAGAAAAACTCCCAATAAACTGCATAAAACCTTTAATACTTTTAAAAACAGAGAGAAAAGAGAAATATAAAGATTCCCTCGAAAAATAACAATGCCAGTTTCAATAACCAACTTGAATTAGGAACTGAATGCAAAATAATTTGTATTAGAAACCAAACACAACCATTGAAGGATTATTAAAACAAAACTTACATAAAATACCTCGAACCCAAAATTATAACTGATACACTAAAACAACCACGATTCAAAACCGTACTGTGATTGACGGACCGTTAACCAGAAACAAACAAAACACAAATTTACCGTGTATCATATTTGATATCATAAATATTAAAGTATGTTCACTTGCACAACAAAACTTCTTAAAAGCCAGCATTAGAATTCTAATTTTCATAGCTTCACATGACTGATAAACACTTGTGAAATACTTCTATAATGAACAGACTAAAAGCTGATAATAGTAAGCCTTTTATAAGTATTTTTCTGTTGACTATCACAGCATAGAAAACTGATGTTCAATTTGGTGAACCCTTTACGGTTTGAAAGTAATAATCTGTTATTATTTATTTCCTCTAGTCTTAATCTAATTATTTATTGACTTAATTCAACAATAACCAATAGAAAAATCCAATCGATACAGAAGCGCTTTTAGGGAAATTATAATGACAATCAAGTATGAAAAAAATTGGAAAAAAAACTAAGTATTACTGTCTGAAAAAAATATGTTTCACGAATTAATGAGAAAACAGACAAGACAAAAACTACTTTTAAAAAAGCAGTACTTCGAGACACGAGTCTCTATTCTACGCAGTCCGAAACGACGAATAACTAACATGCACGATTTTTGCAATTAAAAACATCTGAACAATTGCTTTCCAAAAAAAAATAAATTCTCAGTTAATTCCTCTCTGTACTAAAGGAAGGCAAACAATTGCTGAGTCAGAGAAAGACAAATTCTCAGTGGTATCAGTAATTCATTGAATCGTAGAAAAGACGTTTCTATTATTACCTCAAGGAAGTATATTTCAGTAATTGTAAAATTGTTCGGAGGCATTTTCTCATGCGAAACAGTCATCCCAGTAAATAATGCAAGTAATCAGAGTACATAATGAGAGATATAGAGGTTGAATGTTGTAAATATGGAAATGAAGAGGAGAAAAACGCTTCGAATTATGTAAATAATGTAAGTGATCAAATAACTAATCGGTGATATAGAGTGCGAAATTTTATGAATATGGAATTGAAGATGAGAATAACGGTCCTAATAATGTAAATAATGCAAGTAATCATAATATCTAAGCAGAGATATAGAGGCCGAAATGTTGTAAAAATGGCAATGAAGATGAGAATAACGCTACGAATTATGTAAATAATGCAAGTAATCAATTATCTAATCAGAGATATAGAGGGCGAAATGTTGTGAATATGGCAATGATTATGAGAATAACGGTCATAATAATGTAAATAATGCAAGTAATCATAATACTCTAATCAGAGATATAGGGGCCGAAATGTTGTGAATATGGCAATGAAGATGAGAATAACTGTCCTAATAATGTAAATAATGCAGGTAATCATAATACCTAATCAGAGATATAGAGGTCGAAATCTTGTGAATATGGCAATGAAGATGAAAATAACGGTTTGAATTATGTAAATAATGCAAGTAATCATAATACATAATGAGAGATATAGAGGCCAAAATGTTGTGAATATGTCAATGACGATGAGAATAATGGTCATAATAATGTAATTAATGCAGGTAATCATAATACCTAATCCGAAATATAGTGGCCGAAATTCTGTGTATATTGCAATGAAGATGAGAAGGGCGGTTCGAATTATGTAAATAATGCAATTAACAATCATTTTACGTCAGTTCTTTATCAATAATGGCTTTTTAATTCTTTGAGAATTCATCTTTTAAAAGTAGCAACATTTATTTAGTAGCTAAATATGCTTTTTTTAGAAATAAACCTACTTTCTTCTCTTTCAATATAAATAGTGTTTTCCTATTTAGTGATTACATCGATTGAGTGATTGTTTGATTCGTTTTCTACGGTTGAACAACCCTGTGCAGGTTATTTAAACCCTAAAAAATTGTTTTAGATTTTTTATGGGGGAGGATAATAGTGATTTTGGTATAAAAATCTTACTATTCAGCCCATATATGGGTGAGAAGTGAGCCGTTTCTACCATTCCCCAGAGTATTTACGCGTAAATAAATATAACGAATCCAGCTGGAATTCGAACTCGGTTCTCCGATTAACAATTCCTAGCTTTCATCCATTGTGCTACTCTCACATGCATGATTGCAGCACTTGCTATTCCCAGGCGGTTAGCCATTTAGGTGCTGATGTTAATTAATTTCGCTGATCATACGGGCACCAGTAACTCAGCGTGATATGGCCGTAAGGCTACACTTACATTTAATTTGACTGAAATGTTCACTTGATACGAGTGAGCAACAAGTGTTTCACATTTTGAAATAAATAATTATCGAAAACGAAATAGCGACATGGATTTTTTTCTAAATGTCCACATAAATGCATAGTTTTTCAAATTCAATTGTGGAATGAAATATTGTATAGAAGAATTCATATTCATGGTTTTTATTAGGGACTTCGAGCTATTTTCTATTTTAAGAAAGCCAGATAAAAAAGAATAAAAGTAAAATTAATTTAACGGGAAAATTCTTAATCTGAAATTGTAAGGGACCTGGTAGTACTGACCCCATTAGAAAGTTAGAGACAACATGACTGTATGAAAGATCGGAAGAACATATTTTTCGCATGACTCATTTTTTTATGTTGGTCAATGTATAAACGAAGTTCTTAGTTATGGAGATCTCTTCCTGTCGGAAATAATTATGTTTTCTGGATTAATTGTGTTTAACTTGAGGATTGGAAACTTGGAGAGTTGAGGTGATATAAGTACAAACAGTAAAATAGTAAAATAGTAAAAAAAAAAAAAACTACAGAGAAGAGCAGACTACATTATGCAACTGAAGAGTAAAACATATTACGGGTGTGTAATAGACTTTCGAAGATACAGTTGCGGATGATTTAGTGATTTACTGCAAAACACATGGCGGCCAAAATGATCAGAACGGTTGTTTTTACTCCGTGTTTTAATATATTTAACCGGCAAACTCTATTTTTTTAAATTTGTTTACGTGACGGTTCGTTTACTAAACATTAGTAAGAATATCTGCAGTTTACTTTGTTAATATAATGCCACTTACTCCGTTACCAATTCGTCAGCAGATTATTAAGCTTCGAAAGAAGGATAATTTAAGTATTGGGTCTATTGCAAAGATTGTTAACAAGTCAAAAAGTGTTGTTCACGGTATTCTTAAGGTCTACGGTGATTGCGCTTCGTGTGAAGCAAGAAAGTCTAAAGGTAGGCCAAGAAAAACGACCAAGAGAGAAGATCCTGCTATGGTAAAGTTGATTAAAAAGGACAGATTTAAAACGGCTGCTGCTGCTGTTTCTCGGGAAATGAGCATTGTACTGAAGAAAACTTTATCTCGAAAAACTGTGTCTTGTCGTTATTTAAACATGACCTACAAGCAAGAGTGCCTGAAGTGAAGTCACTGATCAGCTCCAAGTATACAAAGTGCCGTCTTACCTTTGCAACCGAACATGTGTTGTGGTCTCAAGAAAAATGACAAGCGGTGCATTTCAGTGATGAATAAAAGTTTATGTTATTTGGCTCAGATGGGAAAAGGTACGTTCTTTGAAAAGTAGGTGAATAATTGTCACTTAAATCCCTTAAGACTAGTATTAAATTCGGTGGAGGAAGTGTCATGGTTTGGGAGATGATATCTGGAGATGGTGTGGGCCCTTTGGTGCGATTACATGGAAAGGTAAATTCAGGAGTTTATAAAAAACTTGTAAAAGATCATGTCTTCTCTGTGCTGAGAAATTCAACTAAGCGACCACCCATATTCATGCAGGACAATGCCCCATGTCACAAGGCTAAGGTTGTCATGAACTTCCTCAAGGCTGAAAAGGTTATTGATATGGATTGACATGCTCAAAGCCCAGATCTCAATCCTATTGAAAATGTGTGGAACATTCTAGGTGAAACTTCGAATACCAGAAATCCTAAAACAACCGAATGTAATAAAATTACCCAGCAAGAAAATGAAAATTTAATTTCCTCGTGCAGTCGAAGATGTCTAAGTGTGATTGTAGCTCATGGGCTTCACACTAAATATTAAATAATTCCAGTATTCTCTGTCATTTTTATTATTTTGTTATTTTTTCAAACGTTCTGGTCATTTTGGCCGCCATGGGTTTTGCAGTAAATCACAAAATCATCCATAACTTTTGTATTATCCTCTCAAATTCCTCCAAAATCTCAGACAATATGAATTAATATCGTATTTATTGTCTGTGAAAATTATAGAATATAAAACAGCATTGATAAAAACTTATACCTAATTTTCTGACGAAAACAATGCCGTTCTGAACATTTTGGCCTCAACTGTATATCAGGAATAAATGAAGCCTAATTCTCTGAGACAATATTCACAGAAAAAATTGTAAAATATCTATTCATGTCCAATTTATTTATAGTAAGGGTGAAATGTGATAAGATTTGCTTATCACGAATGAAATATTAACACGCTATATTTCACTTCCTCTCTCCCGCATTCTATTTCTTTTACAAAAATAACACAATACAAGGCCCAAGGGCCACTTAAGGTAGAAGGTTTCTGAATCATGTTGTATGAGATTAAATAGAGGTATGAAATGCTGTTCATGATGTTCTGCAGGAGAGATAACGTTCAAATCTATACTTGAAGACATTAGGATTTTTTCCCCACCGTAGCAGTTCTAGGAAAACCTCCTTTTCACTAATGGGACAGGAACGAAAAATCGTTGATTCATCCACGTGCCGCTGGCAGGGTTGTTCTTAGACGCAATATTCAGCACTGGTAGAACTAAGAAATGTATCTCATGAGAACATTTGCCATGGAAATAACAATAAATAAGTGAGAGGCTTGTGACGTTTCATCTTTATGAAAATGATGCATAGAGGAAATAATTTATCGCCCAGAAGATCGCGTATCGGCTTTTGAACTCTGTACATAAAGGCACGTGAGGATCGGGCAGCATCATTCAACATATAGCAGCACTACTCCATGTTTGTTCTGATTTGCTCTTGTAAAGATAGATCATAGCAGGGGGAAGCAGATACTTTCTGGAGCCTTACACGATACCGACCATTTTTGCAGTGACTGTATGCGATGGATTGTATATATGTTACACTTGCGGTGTAGTCGGAGCTTGAGTCACAACAGACGCTCAAGGCAAGGGCCCTCATTTAAAGAGAAAACCCATCAAGCATGATAGGTCTAAGGTCTGGGTATGCTTGTTGATGAGGGGAACGACACCAGTTAAGTATTGAAGATATTCAATGTTACTAGACATACTTTCCCATATTGCATCGGCAGTGTTAAGTCGGGAAAGAGATTATATGCTCGGTTTTGGTCATCTGGGTCCTTGGAGTTGCTGATGTTGTATCCTCTACATAGATATCCACTAAAGATCCGAGTATGAGAACCGAATGTAGGTAGACCATTAATATAAAACGGAAAGAGGAGCAAGAAGATGACCGGTGTTATGTCAGGTGGGTACCATCCAATGACCGGTCGTTAACAACGACCTTCATAGACCTACATGTTACGAAGAACTTTATCATGGAGATTCTGTGTGGCAACCCTAAATGCCGGACATTGTCAAAATTCTCTGGTGTTTGTACACATGATGCATTTATTGCCTGGCACCTCACTGATTCTATGAGAAATGATAGGATATCAGCAGTGTACGCAGAAATTAATTTCTCGTTATAGGTCAGGAGGTTGTTACGTTTGAAGTGTTCAACAACTCTCTTGTTGATGATAAACTCCATAAGTTTGCTGATACCAGTAAAGAGGCTAAACTTTTCGTATTGCGAGTGGAAAGGACGATCTCCCGTATCCTTAAAAATGGGATTAACAATTGACACATTCCATAGACATAGGAAGTATCTGTTTTTCCGGATATAATTTTGGGTTGAATCGCATAAGCACAGCGATTGTGATATGCTCCAGACAGGTAGCCATGTTTGAGTCAAGGTTTTGTTAAGTCTAGAAACTACCTGCGCCGTGATTGTGATACTACAGCTTTTTCTGATCCGTGAGCAGGGCTAACTCAGATAAGGAATAGTCCTTATTGTCTAATGTATAACTAAAGGCAACGTTCAGTGCAAAGTGCCTTAGCATGTCTGATGATGATGAAATAACCCCAGATGAATTCATGTTAGTACTGGCACTTTGCCTTTATTTAGAATTTTATTCGAGATGTTTCAGAACCCCAGGAGCCAAGTCTTTTGATTTCAAACGTGGATTGGAATGACACTGCATAGCAGCACGGTGCATTTTCTCGAACTCTTTTCCAAGGATTTCGCGCAGTTCTAAATGCAGAAAATGTCGTACTACACCATTTACTTTGATAGAGATAGCAGTAGTTGTTACGTTGATCTAGCTCTGCAGAAAATTCTGACGTGAACCAAGGCTGGCCATTTGGTGTCTGTTCGTATTTTTCTGTTGGACAAAACTCTCCATGTCCAGGAAGTATTCATTCACGATTGGGGAAGCTGGTCAGGAATCTCCATTAAAAAAAGAACAAACAACTGAAAGAGTATTTTCAGCAATGTACGATCTAAACATGTCCCATCGTCAGGGGATAATTTCAGTTTGGCATCAGGAATCGGTGAATGGTTAGAATCTCACCAGCCATGTAGGACTTGAGTGCTGCATTTACAGGGCGGAGTCTGAGAATGTCGTCTCGGACATTTGTTTGATTCCCCGTTGTTTTAGGAACACGAGTGTGTCAGAGCGTCAGCGTTAGAAAAGTCATGATTGTATGTGCCTTCTTTATCGGTTTTGTTTGAATGGACTAAACACTGGTTGTCGAGAATTCTGAAGTCAACACAAATAGGAATTACACCTTAGTGATGTTCAGAAATTATCATTAATCTTCATATCTGTTTTGCAAACATTACGATTTCATCGTTCTCTTGACTATATAAAATGAAAAAGAATTATACCCTTTGAACGAGGGTCACGAGAAAGCATAAGAACAGAAAATCAGTGCCCTCGATAGGTAGTCTGTCATATAGCAACCCATCCTTAATATAGGCACCGAAGCCATGATGATGGATTTATCGAGGCTCTGTAGTCAGAGATTGTGAGTTCTTGTCATTTGATTGATAGGCTAAGAACAGTTTTCGACAGGAACATGAGATTTCCTCTTTCTCTTTTATTCCCTATTTGTTTTCTCACATTTTATAAGATAGAGTGGATAATCAGATAAGGTGGGTTTATAACATAACGACTGCAAGCATTTTACTAATTGAATATTATATGATCTTTTAGCTCAATTTGTAAATTTAGTTTAAATATGGTAAAATTATTGCATGAATGGGTGTAGCATATACTAACGAGAACGCAATTTTCAGTGTAAAAAAACATTTTTCAGCAACGCAGTTCAAAATTATCTATGGTTGCAAAAAACAAATATTTATTTTTAAATGTTAATTTCGAAAAAATCTAGCTGAATATTTTGTTATTTCAGAAACCGAATGACTTGATAATGTAAATTATAATTGTATTTTTCAATTTAATTTTGCGATAGTTTCTTTTGGTTATTGTTGCGTATAGTGTAGGGACATTGTTATTTATAAGTAAAAATGCAAATATAAAACAATAATAATAATAATAATAATAATAATAATAATAATAATGAAAGCTGAAAGTGAAGGTTTTATCATTGCTGCACAGGATCAATGCTTGTTAACTAGGAATTATCAAGCACATATACTAAAATACTGTGTTAGCCCAAAATGCAGATTCTGTGATAAATATCCAGAAACCATTGATCATCTTGTATCAGGTTGCACGTTATTGGCACCCACTGAATATGAAAACCGGCATGACAGAGTGGTCCAATATCTGCACTGGAAAATTTACAACTTCTACGGGAAGGAAACTGAAAGAAACTGGTACGAACACTACCCAGACCCGGTTACGGAGATAGGACCTGTTACAATTCTATAGGACTATACAATACACACTGACAGAACAATCAAAGCCAACCGCCTAGACATTGTTATTAAAGATCACAAACAAATACCTCCTTATTGATATAGCACTCCCTGCAGACTGCAATGTATCTTTGAAGATATTCGAAAAGCTGTCAAAATAAAAGGACCTTGAAATAGAAATCTCAAAAATGTGGCACATGTGAACATCAACAATCCCTGTTGTAGTTGGAGCCTTAGGATTGGTTGGAAAAGATTCCAGTAGACTAATTGAAGGGATCCCTGGAAGTCCATGCCTCAAAAAGATACACAAAATTGTTCTGACAAGTACAGCCCACTCTTTACGAAGGGCTTTATCTATGTAATTTTTTTTGTGGTGGAAAGTGTCATGATACCATTTCTAACCTTAGGTCCCTGGACGGGACCCGGAAAGAAATGTGTAAACGGCAGATATCAAAGGAAATAATAATAATAATAATAATAATAATAATAATAATAATAATAATAATAATAATAGTAAAGAGCATAGATAAAATAAAATAAAACAAATACCATTAAAACCTTATTTAAAACAAATAAAACCAAAATAATAAAAGTTCTCTCAGCATGTAACGGAAAACCTTCTTTCCTGAGAAACAATTTCTTCGACCGTAAAAACGCCCAACTCATTTTCTTCATTACCGACCTCCAAAGAGTCGTCTATTTCCTCTCCTCGACACATTCCTTCCCATAAATTGAAGCAACTTTCTTCCTCTGTTACATACAATTTTAAAATCCATATAATTAAAATACATACTCAGACAAACCAGTACACAAAATTAAATAAAATTATATATGATTTTAATTTACAATTTAACTATCCTTTTCGTGTTATTTCTTTGTAATTTTATTCATTTGAACACTAGGCTATTGCTGCTGATATGATGTGAGTTACCGCGCAAGTGCAAATTATATCGGCCATTTTGAGTGAGCGTAAAAGATATTTTGGTTTGAGATTAAGGACCTTTCTATCGCTACATTTTGTAGACAATATGTAGATCATATATTTATGAATCATAAATATATTTGTGAGAAAATATTCATTATTTTTAATCAATTTACGCCAAGTAAGGCGACAGAAAAAACTAAATTCTAAGAGGTAACTAAGAATGAAAGATACAGAGGGGACAATAAAAGAACAGATTTTCAGGAGAAAGATAACTATTATGGGATGTCACCTATAACGACAGTGAACTCTTTCTGACACTATAAATACTGCACCTCTCAAGAGGGGAGACCGGAGTGGTAGACCCGTTTATACGGGTTCTGAAGGGAGTATTTTTGGCCGAGCTTAAACTCGGCCTTGTGCCACATACTTTCCTCGTGGGGGGGGTGTTAAATATCGAACCGAGTCGAGCCGCCGTCTCTGACTGTGCACAACTTCTGTCGAACTGCCTGCTTTGGCAGAGAGGAACCCGGACGAGGCTTTTTGCGAACGGCAAAGTTTCGTCCGGGGTGGTAGACAAGCCCTGAACCCGTTTATAGCGGTTTTTAAGGGAGTAATTTTGGCCGAGCTTACGGGCTCGGAGAAACCCACCTTAAACTCGGCCTTGTGCCACATACTTTCCTCGTAGGGGGGCTGTTAAATATCGAATCGAGTCGAGCCAGGAGTAGTTCACTCCAAACCAGACTGACAGTCATACTAACACCTTTCACATCTTGTATTATTATTCTGTGTAATATATCTTTGTTATTTCTACTCTTGTGTTCGTGTTGTTCTTCCTTTGTCCTAACCTTGGACCATAACAGTGGCGACGAGGATATTGGACAATAACAGTGGCGACGAGGATGTTGGACCATAACAGTGGCGACGAGGATATTGGACCATAACAATAACAATTGACGTTGCATTTAAATTATTGAAGATCGTCATTGACAAGAAAAACATAAAGTTCAAAGAGAGTTCCATAAGCGAGACATGTGAGAGAATAGAATAGCATAGAACTTACAGTTACAGTTATGAGATTCAAGCTTGCAATTATGAGACTTAACTGCCAATCAGATACTGCTCAAGGAGATACTGAGAGCGAAATAGAGAAAAATTTATAGCGTCGGAAGGACAATAACAGATCAGGTATTAAAAAGTTAGAAAGTAAAGATTTACGGGGCATTTAAATTTTTGAATATCATAGTTGAGAGGAAAGCAAGATACCGGAAGATACTCTCCCAAGCGAGAAGTGTGGGAGAAGAAATTATTAGCATAGAACTTACGGTTAAATCTTGAAATTTCAACAGTGAAAGAACATTTTCCATTTTAAAATATTTATTATTAAACTTGCTGGTATAGAGATTTCCGTAAGCGATAGAAGAATGTGTTAGTATATAACATACGGTTACACTTAGAAGTTCCAACATTTCAATTATGAGACCGAATACCAATCAACTCACCTTAATGATCTTTTTGGATTTTGACTCTTTTAAAAAGGAAGGATCCCCATTTCTATTTGCACAGAATAACTCGCTTATGGAATATAACGTAGGCTTTAAATTTCATATAATCATATGAAAACATTATGATCAACTTATTTTCAATTATTATGAACGTCATTCATTCATATGTCTAATCAACTGCATGATATCAAAACTAAAATAAAAACGACACCTTGCAAAGATATCAGGTGTCAGTTTCGTGATTGTGTGGTATTTCTTCTATATGATGGAAAGAAATTCCTTCATAGATAAGGTTTTTTTCGAAAAAAATAGATTATAGGGTGAGATATACACCTGAAAAAGAGTCATGCACCTGTATAAACGTCTTGATAGTAAAAAAAAAAAAATTATAACTTGCATGAATAATTTATGGCATTATCAGAAATAGCTTCGTAGTTGAGAAAATATCGAATTTCTGTTGTGCTTGTAGTCAACGGTTGTCCATGCATTGAAGATAGGATTATTACACCCAGGTCATCTTTATACAAAATTATCGTCTGATGACTAATAAACATTATTTAGATATTTTTGGCAACTATTCGAAATGAGGGTTGAATATATTGATCTTGGAAGAAAGAAATCTTCCCATATTTGTAAAATTAGCACAACAATTTTACTTTCCTATTTCACAATTTCTGATGGATATTATAAGTATTCAAGTAATGATAATTATTTTAATTGCGTTTCCATTTGTGAAAGATATTTTATCCGAATAAAGAAAAATGATGAATTGATTATGATGGATGAAGAAGGATGATGACCCTTTTGGTTTCATTAAACATGATAATTGTAGAAAAGCAAAGCAAAATTGATTCTTTAATATTATACAATAACAAAATTGAAAAAGATTAAAGAAAACAGAAACATTTATTAAAGAAAATATAAATATTTGCTATAACACTTAAACCATAATTATAACAAATAGATTTGAAAACAAATTAAAACTGACAACAATGCCAGCAAAATAAACCTGATTACGATATAATTATGATATGTTTGATTGTGATGAAACCAGGAAGAAGAATAAGAAGAGGAATAACAATAATAATAATAATAATAATAATAATAATAATAATAATAATAATAATAATAATAATAATGATAAAAATAATAAAAATAATAATAACAACAATAATTGAAGTAGAAGAAATGGGGAAAAAAAGAGATGTAATGAAATCAAAACTATATACACCAGTCTCCTGAAAATATGCAAAAACATTGGGAAAAAAGAAATCTGAAATGCGGTAGAAGAACAAGAATTAAAGTAATTACGAAGAGAAGCACTAAGAAGCAAAAATTGATTGAGATGAAATTATGATCGAAAAAGTAGAGAGGGAACAGAAACCAAACAATACAACGAGAGAAAATGGCTATATAGGAAATGAGTTTGAAAATGAAAATATAAAGATACACGAATAAAATCAGAAAGAAAAATAAGCGAATGGCAAATAATAAATCTAAAAAGCAACACAGAAAACAAAACAGAAAACATCGTGATAATTATAATATAAAATGAAAGAAAATAATTGTTGGATCTTGATGAAAAAGCTTAACAAGAAATGTCAATTCAGCTCGTGTTATATATTTTCTGATTCATTTCAAGTTTTATTCGGCCTGACTGATAAGCATGCATGGCTACTGTTATTCTCTTGGCATTTGCAACTACACGTTTTTCATTATCTAATATTCAACATGTGTTCGCGCTATTCGGCGCCATTTTGATCGCTTCCCCGACGGCATGTGAATGACAATTTTGAATTTTTCTTTTTGTGACAAAACTTCGGACCCACCTGAACTCATTCGATGCTATCGCGAAAGGAACTCTGCAAACAAGACAAATTTATTAATTCTGAAGTTACCCCAATATATTCGGACAAACCTAATCAAATTCATGTTCTATTCCTATTACAGACTTCTGGCATATAAATGATTGTTTGGATTTAATTTGTATTTCTTGGCTGTCATATATGATAAACATTCCAAGATAACGCATGTTTTACAAAAAACATATCTGCACGCAATCAAATAAACATGTATTGAAGGGGACAAATTCTCGGAATTGAAATCCGAATATAAAACAAATGATTAGTAATTTCTGTTATTTGCTTTCGCGTTTGGATAGCATGTGTTCAAAGTCTGTTCGAATTCGAAAACCTAGGGAACCTGGCGATGATACACCCATGAAAGACAGGAAATATGTTACGACAGTATAAAACCGGAGCGAAACTGCAACCATTTCTAGTGAGAATGATATATGCTATCATCTAAATAAACTTTAATAAATCATGTTTAAAAAATAGGATGTCAAATTCTAACAGGGCGATTGAAGGGAGTTGATAAATTCAATTACTAAATTGAGTGAAAGTCTATTTTCATCAAGTTACTTTGCTTAATTTACTACGGCAGATAAACTTCAGAAATACAGGATATCCACAAAGTACGAGTGCATTTTAAAAAAATATAACTTTATTTGTATTTACGATAGAAATAATTTGTAAAAAGGATTAGAAAGAAGTAAATCTATATTCTTTAAGGTTTTATTTAAATTTTAATTAAATTTCAACATGTCCTCCGTCATTAGTAATACAAAGGGTAATACGATTTTGCAGTTTACAGAAAACATTTGCCAACTGATTTACAGTAATGCCTGAAATCACATTAGTTATTTTAGCTATACTTAAAACTAGGTACATTAAACCTTATAGCATTTTTTACAGATTATTTCTATTGCAAATAAAAATAGTTATAATTTTTTTTAAGTTCACACAAATTTTATGGAGATCCTGTATATACAATATAGAACAAGTTTACAAAATGTGGTGAAGGAAAGTCTGACATCTTTGTCGACAGAAACATGATTATGAGAAAATTGGATATCATCCCAGAAAATGTAGTACACCAGAACTAAAATGCCAGGTTGCACAGTAATAAAAGAGTAGAGAGAAATTAGTCGCATGAACAAAAATACATCGATAATCATAAATAAAGGTGTCAAATGTGATACACACTGAACAAGTAAAGTTTGATGGTAAAGTGTGAGTCCGGTGCCGACTCTAAAGTAATCATGAATTGCCTCTTATGAGAGATTGATTACTTGTCCGGATGTAACATAAACAAATTATTTTCAGAGTTTAGCAAATTTTGAAACAATCAAAAAATATTTTTTTAAAACACAAAAGGAAAAGTCAAAATATTTATTTGGAAGTAATATTAAGATATATTTTAAAATTAGACTCTCTGAATTACGTTGATTAATCAATTTTCAAAAAGCTGTTAGCAACCAGAAAATAAACGTCCATATAAATCAGTATCAATCGACAGAAGAGAGGAACTTATAATAAAGTTCACTCAATACGACGCGTGCAAAGTGATGTTCCCAATTAGATCAGATATGGGAAATGTAACGAAAGGAAAGCTATCTATATTTACATGATTTATATTTTATATCATCTGTGTTGTTGTTGTTATCAATAACTTTCGGCCGTTTTACACTCTGTTCAATCTCAGGTGTATATTGATCTAGGCAACCTAAATTGAATTCTGAACTAGAGGCTTTATTTAATCTATGAGAGTCAACTAACCTGGACTCGTAGATTAAACTTTAGCAATGCTATATGGCACCACGACTCAAATAAAGGTTGTGATTAAAACAAGGGAAAAAGAACATGAAAATGTAGTGTTGAAGAAAGACAGAGACATTCATGTACATTTGTTTTTTTATTTAAACAAGATGAATAGACAAGAATTATAGATGCAGATCTAGGAGTATCTGACATATATAGTTAAAGGCGCCATTTGAAATTCAACTTATTTTTCCTATATATTTTACACGTATATTTTGAGAATTTACGTTTAGATTTTTAATTTATTTTAAATATTCATTATATTTTTTCCGTCAGACGTGTCTGGACACATAACCTAGCCGATCTCATGCAGGTTGTCTATGCTTTTGCTTTTATCTATATCGATTTTCTTTATAGATATCCGACATTGTGACGACAAAGTATCGACCAAGAAATAGGAAATGCAAGAAACTGGATGTTAATTTTATCATAGATGAATTAGAAAACAGAGAAATACATACACATATATTTATAAACCTGGAATAAGATCTTTGAAACTTCTGTCATTCAAAAGGTATGTTTATATGTTTCCCCATGCACTGCAGTTTTTCCTCATGCTTCGTTCATTGTCAGATATTTTCGCCATCCTCATTTTAATCGGTAAATTCAAAAAACACCCCAGAATTGAATATTTTATCACATTACAATCTTTGTTTGCATTATATATATATATATATATATATATATATATATATATATATATATATATATATATATATATACGCACACACACAAAAACATAATCAGTTTATCATACACGTGCGAATAATGTAGTAAGGCATACCAAAAGAAAGTACCTGCTAACCACACACACACACACACACACACAAACACACATATATATATACATATATGTACATATATAAATATATATATACACATGCAGACATAATACACACACACACATATATATATATATATGTATGTATGTATATATATATATATATATATATATATATATATATATATATATATATATATATATATATATAAAAATATGCAGACATAATATATATATATACACATGCAGACATAATACACACACACACACATATATATATATATATATATTTATGTATTTGCGATAGTTTATGTGTATTATCCGGTGTGCATAGGCATATATCAGGAATTCACCAACTGTGCAGAATTGGATTCTAAAAGAAGTTATGTAACTGCATTGAATATGATAGCGGAAGTCATATCTTTAAGAAAGCAGACTTGCCAAAGGCCATAGCAGAATTACGTACCATTTCTGTTCACCTCTGTATAAAATATATATATATATGAATAGCATTTTACTGTTGAGTAGAAGTTCGAAAGAAAATAGTATTTTATTGTGTTGTTTCAAAATATAAAAATAATAAAACAACTAAAACACTAGAAAAGTTATTAAAAAAGCGAAACAAAATTGACACCGACCAAAAATGTATTATATTAGAATAGATACTGTGAACATCTCTTGCTATAATTAATTTATCTCCGATGTAAGAGTCGAACTGTTTATTACCAAAGATCCTTAAACGCATTTTCCAAAAAATGTAAAATAAAATTCTAATGTAAAATACTTTTTTGCTTTAGTTCTTTAAAATAAGACCATTTCCTTGGTGGCTTTATTTTATAACGATTTAAATAATCTCACCTTTGGAAATCTACAAATATTTTTTGGTGATAGTAAATTTCCTTTAATATAACATGGAACTGTTGAAACCCACATTATACCTGAATCACATCAAAGGCACTTCCACTTCCCATTGTTTGAATATCCGACGAGGAATTTTTCAAGTTGACTCCCTATCGCCCGTTCTTTTATGTATGTCCTTAATTCGTCTTTCGCATGAAATATGCAGGAAAAACTATGGATACAAAGTAAATAAAATGAAATGTTTAATCCCGTATTCTACATGGATTATATCAAACTCTTTTCCAATGACGATACTGAGTTGCAATATATCCTCAATACTGTAAACTGTTTCAGTGACGACATCAGCATGGATTTCGGATACGATAAATGTGGAAAGGTAACATTGAAGAAAGGGACAAGTACAGAAACGCACTCAATCGATCTAGATTTTGTCACAAATGTTTAGGAAACTGGAACAATAAGATTATCAATACCTATGACCCAGCGGATATGGAATACGTCATACTCAAATGAAGGAGAAAGAAAAAAAAGTAATACTATATTTGTGTGAGTCTCATATACCGAGTTAAATTCCAAGAGAAGAATATCCGCCGTAAACACCTTAGCTGTACTTGTGGTTCAAGACAGTTTCAACAGCCTCCATTGGACCACATCTGACGTTAAGCGAATGGATGTCAAAACGAAAAAAATCTTCTCAGAACTCTCTTAAATCTACGACTATCGGTCTTCAGAGATATCTGGAAGAAGCAGAAGACTGGATGATGAACTATGTGAAATAACAAGGAAAAATAAGAAAGTTTATTCAGTAATAAATGTGAACTGGAAGTCGTTGAAAAAGCAAAGCAAAGCTGAAAATCAAATGCAATGTAGCAAATACAGTAATGAAGGAAAGATAAGCTACTTCATAGTCGATACTCTAGCCGTACCAATGAAATGGATGTACACAAATGTCATACTTATAAGTGGTTACATGCAGGCTTAAAAGCTGAAACCGAAAGTTTTATTCTTGCTGCACAAGATCAATGCTTCCTAACTAGAAATTACTGAACAGACATACAGAAAACTGTATTAGCACGAAATGCAGATGCTGTGATAAATGTCCAGAAACAGTTGACCATCTTGTATCAGGTTGAACTCTATTAGCATCCACTGAATATATTCCTCGGCATGATAACATAGACTGATATCACCAATGGAAAATATAAAAAAGTAACGGCAAAGAAATTCTAAGTAACTGCCTGCTCATAGAAATGGGACTTTACATTAGACACAGGCAGAATGATGAAATCTAATCGCACATATATAGTGGTGAAAGACAAGAAAAGAAAAATGTGCTTTCTTATTCATATGTCAGTCTAGGTAGTAGTAGCAGTATTATTATTATTATTATTATTAGTAGTAGTAGTAGTAGTAGTAGTAATAGAAGGAGAAGGAGAAGAAGAAGAATTTAGAGCAGAAGGAGAAGAAAATTAACATTAATTACCTTTTTAGTGAATCGGTTGACATTATTAAGCGAAGAAGAGGTTTTATGTACAGTGACAAGTGCATTGATGTTTCGATGGAAAATGGTGAGATTCCTCGTTGGTCACACGATATATTTATCGACTCATTAGTGACCCATATACATTTGAGGCCCTCCATTGTCCTACCAGACATTTTTTGACATTTTCAAATATCCCATCCTTCCCATTTTCATAACTGCGTTTGTTTTCCAATGCCTACAATCGTCTTGCATAAAACAATTAGAGATGTTATATTTACAACCGAAGCCTGCCGACCAATGAGATGAAATTGCTTTTCTGTCCATTTAAATTAAAAATATAAATTATCATTTTAAATAGTAAAGTATAATTGTTATTACGGTAACACATTTTGGATTTTTCTACGTCCTTCTGATTCTATTTAGCATAATGTATTACAGAAATGATTCAATAATTATTTTTTTAAAATTACATTAATTCTAATAACATATTGTTCAGAATTAACTTAACATTTTATCTATTTTAAATATTGAGCCAAAATTTAATAACATATGATATGTGACAAGAACAAAGTCACCGTTTATAATATGTGCGAATAAAAGTGTCAGATGTTCGACAAGGTCCTGAGAAGTTCTTGGACTAAAGGAGAAATGATTTCTAAAGTATTTTGTTGTTTTGTCAAGCTCATAGGTCCTGAA
Organism: Acanthosepion esculentum; assembly: GCA_964036315.1. Classification (NCBI taxonomy): domain Eukaryota; kingdom Metazoa; phylum Mollusca; class Cephalopoda; order Sepiida; family Sepiidae; genus Acanthosepion; species Acanthosepion esculentum. The sequence goes on from OZ038495.1 coordinate 6,184,836, forward strand.
AAGTCCTTGCACTGAAGGAGAAATGATTTCTAAAGTATTTTGTTGTTTTGTCAAACTCAAAGGTCCTGGGAAGTTCTTGGACTGAAGGAGAAATGATTTCTAAAGTATTTTGTTGTTTTGTCAAACTCAAAGGTCCTGAGAAGTTCTAGGACTGAAGGAGAAATGATTTCTAAAGTATTTTGTTGTTTTGTCAAACTCAAACTTCGGGAAATCGATGCTGTAGCGAATTATTCAGTACCCTGTCTTATATATATATATATATATATATATATATATATATATATATATATATATATATATATATATTTGTGCATGTGTGTGTGTATTTGTGTCTGTGTGTTTGCGTTTGTGTTATATATATATATATATATATATATATATATTCATATATACACACACGCACATAGGTGTGTGTATTTGTGTGTTTTATATATATATATATATATATATATATATATATATATATATATATATATATATATATATATATATGTATATATATATATATATACATATTACGTCAAAATTAACTGCTCCACTATTTTAATAATGGATTATTAATATAAAGATATTACACGGGCCAGTTTTCAATCCGTCCTTGAAGATTGCTGCGAGAATTTATATCAGCATTTGTATCAAACGATGAGGAACGAAGTATGTATAATTATTATTAATAGTACATATATATATATATATATATATATATATATATATATATATATATATATATATATATATATATATATATATATATATATATATAAATGTGTGTATGTGTACAGTTTATTTTTATGGCAATTGTTCTTGTAAACATATCCTATTACTAAGAATAGATATTTTATGTTTATTAAATTTATTGATCTTTTCTAATATACGACTATTTCTGCAAATATACTTTTACAGAATATATACAAGAGTATGCATTCATATTTTCTCGTCCATGCTTTGATGGATGTGAGTAAATAAAGAGGAGGAAATAAAAGAAATGCACCTCTAATAATTCATTATATTTGCCGTTGTCTTTATTTCTTATGAAAGATAAATCAAAATCGCCGAACGCTGTAAGTTTTTGCCTGTAACTACCAAGTGCAATAACCTGTAATTATATGTATATGTATTCGATAATACAAAATATTATACTGATTATTTTAAGGAGCTTTGCTTATGTTGAATGGCAATGGCTTCAAATGTTTGTTTGGCTTTAGGAACGACTTTATTTGTTAAAAAGGATTTCTGTAATATTACAATTCTTGTGACCCCATATTAAAATGTATTAGTTGTATAATCTGTCATTTATTTATTGCTATAAAAGCCTGAGAACGTTTCTTGTGTGTTTGCCAGATGTTATATATAGAGAGTGTGTGAAAGAAAGATTTGAATTTATTATCGTGTAGGAAGCGCGGGGAGAGAAGGAAATGGAGTAAAATGCTCTCATTTTCCACAACTCTCTCTCTCTCTCCCTCTTTCCACCTCCCTGTGAATGCGTGCTTGCTTACTTATATTCCAGCTTACTTTAAACAAACAGGATTTGAAATATTTTTATTTCAACTTTCTTCAAACATAGAATTTTCGTTAATGTTGAAAGCAACTTCAATGCTTTAAAATATGATTTAAAAATACGATTTTTTGTACAGTATTTTTATTTCAACTTTCTTCAAACAGAAAGTTATTTTAATGTTGAAATCAACTTCAATAACTGTAAATAAATGTATTTTTTAAGATATCTCTACTTTCATAGACTCTTCCTGAAAGTAACTATAAACAAAGCATTGTTGACCCAACGGGTCCCGTGTGGTCTAGTATCCTATATTATTTAAAGAGATGAAATTTCTGATTGGACAAATAAATTTCACCAAAACCTCTAATGATATCAGGTGTGGTAGTTTGAATGATATTAATTTTAATAATTATATGTGTGGTTGTATATATCTTCGTAGTGCATGATAAATTTAAAATGTCTGTTTTCAGCAATAGGTTAAAATATCTAGCATGTTTTTATTTATGGTGATATCATTTTATTAGTGATAGTGAA
>OZ038495.1:6191867-6201867 GCA_964036315.1 Acanthosepion esculentum
GGTGTTAAAAAAATATCGCCCTATTTTTATTTATTTTTATTTTATTATTTACGTTTACATTATATTTTAGTTTGGTCTTCGAGGCTTCAGGAACATGACTTTTAGCCTGAATCAGAATCAACGAATTGCTGCTGCCCGGCATTGTGGTTTAAATGCGGCTGAGGTATGTCATCGCATCAGTGAAGAATCGGGCCAAACTTTTACGACATCCAGTCATTTCAATTGAGCACTGTTGAGTGATAAGCTAATTCTATAAACAACAGCCACCTGCACTAATGCAAAGCTCTTCAGTAAAATGAATGGAGCACTTTGGTTAATTGGCATTTGTTTACATTTGTAAAAACAATACGCTAGATTTAGTTGTGTAACTCTACCGAGAGAAGATAGCTCTGGATGACACTTAATCAGTTGTGTTTCAATCCTGGCTTGAGGCATTCGGATGTCTAGTCGCACTGAGGAGCTGTGATACAGCGAAACAGTACTGTCTGTGAATGACAATATGTATATATATATATATATATATATATATATATATATATATATATATATATATATATATATATATATATAAAGATAAAGAATATAGGTTTATGGTGTGCTATATGTAAGGGATAAAGTGCTCAACATCAGAGATAGAACGTATGTAAATATAAAAGTGAACATTGAAGTCTAATCTCAGAGGAGACAGGCTGTTTTATGCTAGACGCAATCGTCAGGCTGCCTGACGTTTGTATCTAGCATGAAACAGCCTGTCGCCTATGAGTGTTGACTTCAATATTCATTAATATATATATATATATATATATATATATATGTGTGTGTGTGTGTGTGTGTGTGTGTGTGTGTGTGTGTGTGTGTGCAGGTATGCAGAAAAATAGGAAAGCACACGTTAGATAAATAATCCGGAGTTCTTTAGTATTTTTGTTTTTATTTTTAAAAAGACAGTGCTCCATACAGAAGTAGAGCTTATATTATAATATTTAAAAAAAAAATGATCCCTTCGCTACATAAGAGTTCTCATGTTTCAAAAGCGAGAGCCGAAACACTCAATATAATTATTGAAATTAAGTTGAATTAAGGTATCTGGTCTCGCTTCATCGTCAAGCGAAAATTTAGGAATAAGCTATCTTGTGGTTTGCGCGTCGCATCTGTTTGAAAGATCCTGTTCTGTCTGTAGAATCGTGGTCTTTTTCATAGCGTTTGATAATTTGAGCTTTTAGTTTTATTGTTTGCTTTATTTCTCTTGAGTTGATAGGTCTTTCTGCCTTTTCTAGTCCTTACATTTGTTCCTCTTGCCAGTTCATCAAGCACTGAGAGCACTTCTAAATTGTTATTTATTTTACTTTGAAGTTCCATTCTTTAGTTCCTGCGTATATTGCTTTGTTGAAACATATATGTGGTTCTACTTCATCCAGGATTCATTTGAGTGCTGCAAACTGTTTTGAGATTATACTTTGTTGGTTGCAAGTTTGGGGATTGTTCTAGTTCCTCCATTTCAATATTTTATGTCTAATACATCTCATGATTTCTTTTTTAGCTTCTTTCATACTATCCTTGTTTTCCGTAAAATATTTCGTTTCAATGTGTTTTGGACTCGTTTTATTACAGGCTTGTGATATACGAAGGTCAACTCTTCTGAACTGTCGGCATTATCTTCACAGTGATAGGTGTGTATCTCAGTTTCCAACTCTTCTGAACTGTCGGCATTATCTTCACAGTGATAGGTGTGTATCTCACTTTCTTCATTATGATCTGTGATTTGTGTTATGTTAGAACATTTTATGTCCATTTATGGTTCCTTTTCATATTCTGTTGATACACATATGCTGGTTGAAGTTCCTTTCATTTCTTTTATTTTTAGCATCTGTCGATCGGTTATTTCTCATGATGTACCTTCTTACATTGACTAGTTTGTTTTTTCAATGTACTTTCTAATTGCTCGTCCAAACGTCTCTCGCCAAATTTGATATGTTTGGCAAGTGATGTTTTTCTGAGGTTTGCTCAACCCGTAATAGAATGTAGTCATAGCTATTTTGTACCCCTCACAAGATTGAGTTTCTACTCTTCACGTGATATTATTATTATTATTATTATTATTATTATTATTATTATTATTATTATTTCCTTGGATTTTTGTTCTATACATATTTCCTTCCTGTTCCCATCCAGAGAAACTATGTCAGAAATACGTTCATGATGTTTTCTCCAGATTATATTTGTAAAAAGAAAAAGCCACCAACAACTAAGTTCACACAGAATCTAAATAGATAAAGTTCTTCGTAATGTGTGGGTTATACTTTTATGTACAATTCTTTGTATTTCTTTAAGGTATGGGATGCCAGGAATCCCTTCAATGAGTCTATCTGAAGCTTTTCCAATCAGTGCAAGGGCTCCGACTAAACTTGGAATTGTTGAGGCCCTCAATTTTTGTTTTAGATTTCCACTTCAACATCCTTGTATTTTGATAATTCTCAGAAGATATTCTAAGATACATTACAATCTGTAGGGACAGTCATGTCAATAAGAAAACATAAATGTTTTTGTGGCCATTCATCACGAGGTATGGGCGATTAGCTTCGTCTGTGTGTATTGCAAATCCCATAAAATTGTTACAGGTCCTATCTCTGTGACAGTTTTCTGTGTGATATTCATACCACGTTATTACTGTTTTCTTCCTGTAAAAGTGGCATATTTTCTAGTGCAAATATCGGTCCACACTATCATGTCGATTTTTCTATTCCGTGGATACTAATACCGTTCAACCTGATACCAGATGGTCAATTGTTTCTGGATATTTATCACAGAATCTGCATTGCGGCTTAACACCATTTTTTCAGTATGTGTGATTGGTTAAATCTAGTTAGCAAGCATGAATTATGTGCAGTAAGAATGAAACCTTCGGTTTCAGCTCTTAATCCAGCACTACATAACCACTGATAGGTACAAGATATGTGTACACCAAATATAGAGTATTCACCATGAAGAGGCTTGTATTGATTCCTTTACGCATTTGCTATATTGCATTTGGTTTTCAGCTTTGGATTTCACGTTTTTTGCCGATGCTCTAACTGTAGTATGGTTTATTTGCTCTTCTTCGCCGACTTGAAATTCCGTCTTGAAATTATTGGCTTCCTTCATTTCTGAATAAAGTCTCTTATTCCTTCCATGTTCTTTCACACAGATCATCATCCAGTCATTTGTAGCTTCCACGCATCTTTGAAGACCGATCGTTGTGATTTTGTAAGAGTGTTCTAGTTAAATATCCCGTTATCTTTTTTCGGTCTGCGCACACACAGGCAATCAACGCCAACCGGGTAAAAAAAAAATTAATTATGTGTGGTTGATAATTTCTAGTAAGCAAGCATTGGTCCTATACAAGAAAAGTAAAACCTTCGGTTTCAACTTTTAACCCTGCAGTATGGGGTATTCCTATATCAGCCTTTTTGGTAGATGCAGAGTATTGACCATGAAGAGGCTTATCTTGTCATCGTTTCTGCAGATACATTACATTTGCTTTTGCTTTCTTATGTTAGGTTCTTTGCGGCAACAGTATATGCATTATTCTTTATTTCTATTTTTACGCCCCGTTGAAATTCTCTTTTGTATATGAATTTAATTTTTAATAAATGTCCTTATTTCTGTTACGTTTTTTTTTTCACTGAGTTCATCATCCAGTCTTCTGCAATTATCAGATATCTTTGAAAAGCGATTGTTATGTGTTTGTATGACAGTTCTATTTGAAGTAATTCTTTGCCTCCATCGGATCGGGACACACTAAGACGATCAATATCAGCCTTAGGATGATGCATGCGATGAAAAATGAGAAGATTTCTAGTTTTGACATTCATTCGCTTAATGTCCGTTATGGTCCAATTTGGTAGGTCGAAACTAAGGAAACTCACATTTCTGTACGGGTGACTTTGTTGATGATTTGAATGATGTGGTTTTTCACTTCACTGATTTCAACTCTATTGTTTTACAAGGAATTCTGCTATCATGACTTTTGATTCATCATCATCAGCTACAGAATCTGAATCAGTGCAAATGTTTATGTTTTGTTTCTTGACAGATCAGTATTTCGTATGTCATATGCTTTAGTTCTGATCTCACCCTCTGTCATATTATCTATTTCCATACTTGCAACAATTTTACTTTGTTTATTTCTGATTCTACATAGTTTTTGTACTAAATCTAAGGAACTCGTCCTGCCATTGAGACACATCTATTCCCCATCGGATATCACACACACCTTATTTCTAGGCTACGAGGAGTTTAATTAATTTATTTATTTATAATTGTTGTGACTTAGGAAAGGTTACTGAATGAGGAATAATCAAAACGGAGGTGGAAATGAAATGGTAATCTGTATAACATCAACAAAATACAATACACGCTAGCGGCGTGAAGTAGGTAAACCAATGCTAGTGGTGGACTATTTAGACAGTATATTACCCCCTACTTACAATAGTGTCCAACGTATTTATGAGGACAGAGACATACCCATCAGTGATCATAGGCACAGTATATAATAATAATAATAATAATAATAATAATAATAATAATAATAATAATAATAATAATACTTATTTATTTCCTTTGATATCTGCCATTTACACATTTTTCCGGGTCCCGCCCAGGGACCTAAGGTTAGAAATGGTATCATGACACATTACACTGCAAAAAAAAATATTACATAGATAAAGACCTTCGTAAAGTGTGGTCTGTACTCATCAGAATAATTTTTTGTATCGCTTTGAGGAACGGACTTCCAGGAATCCCTTCAATTAGTCTACTGGGATCTTTTCCAACACATCCTAAGGCTCCAACTACAACAGGGATTGTTGATGTTCCCATGTGCCACATTTTTGAGATTTCGATTTCAAGGTCCTTGTATTTTGACAGCTTTTCGAATATCTTCAAATATACATTACAGTCTGCAGGGACTGCAATATCAATAAGGAGGCATTTTTTTTGTTTTGTAGTCTTTAATAACAATGTCTGGGCGGTTGACTTTGATTTTTCTGTCAGTGTGTATTGTGTAGTCCCATAGAATTGTAACAGGTCCTATCTCCGTAACCGGGTCTGGGTTGTTTTCGTACCAGTTTCTTTCAGTTTCCTTCCCGTAGAAGTTGCAAATTTTCCAGTGCGGATATTGGCCCACACTGTCATGCCGTGTTATTGTTGTTATTATTATTATTATTATTATTATTATTATTATTATTATTATTATTATTATTATTATTATTATTTAATTAATTAATTGCTTAGTTGTATATAATATCTTGTATGCGTCAATCTTGAGAGACCAATGATTGGCGCACCAAAATGTATGCTCCAGCTGCTATTGAAGGCCCAGTTACTGTTATGACTGTGCAGGCGCACAGAGGAATGACAGTGACGATTGTAACGAATGTATGTAAATACGTTCACCGCCAATGTTTGTTTTGTCTTCTTTCCTTCAAGGACACACTTTGCCCGGGGCAGGCCCACGTTTCATCACACCTCGATCCAACTTTCGGTGTAAATCGCGCCTCCACCTTAAGCGATCGTTGGCGACATCTTCCCACCTCACGATGTCGATATTCATCGCCATCATGTCCCTTTTGCAGACGTCCTTGAAACGAAGATGATGTCGCCCTCTTGTCCTCTCCCCCGTACAGATTTGTCCTCAGGATATATGATTGCTTATAGCTGCAAGGCAGCGGAAGTTTAAAATCATTTAAGACGTTTTCCTTCTCTTAGATGGCCTACCAACCCGGTCTGACGAGCTCCATCGACCGACACACACACACACACACACACACACACACACACACACACACACACACATATATATATATATATATGTACCCAGATAAACAAGCCAATATATTTTTACACTGGATATCGGAGTAAAAAGATGTATCATTTTAAGAATGATTGTTATTATTAATTTAAATAATGATAACAGAAATCAATGAACAATACATAATGAATAAAATAATAATATGAGATCATGAAAATACTTTCCCTACAATTTCGAAAATCGTTTATCTTTCATAAAAGTGTAATGTTATGCATAATGATTGTACTTCTTCAGACGATGGCAGGTAACTGGTGATTAAATGATCTTTAAGGGAATTTAAAACAAAGTGTTAACGCTTTTCCGAAAGTTAAAGGGGGCGACATAAGGTCAGAATTAAAAATAGACTTGTTTATACCTACGTTAAATAGATCAACGTTAAATAGAAAAGTAAACAGAGAGGGTGGTGGTAGATAAGTTATTTTTTCATGTCAAGATAACCGGCAAATAAACAGGTCATCATTATCGATTCCAAAACTAAAAAAAATTATTGCTTAAAAATCATTTAATCACTAGTTATTTACAATCACCTAAATAAGTACAATCATAGTATTGAAGAATGATAGCTTTCGTGTACCGATTTCAACATGTTTTTATTATAATCCCTTATAATAAAAGTGATAATTATATATCTATATATCCATCTATATATCCGATGCGATGAGAACGAAAGTAATATATAAATTCCAACGTTCACAGCATTAATCCAAAAGAGGGATCGATACCGATAGTCGAGCGATAATTATTTATTTATTATAATTTTATCATATAGACAAAATCATTTTACTCACTTCAAAGATACAACTTGTTTTCCGTGCAATTCAACTGGACTTCGACGGGTGAGGGTCGAAAATGGTTATGAACAATCCTGCTTGTAGACAAACCGTATGTGAAACGTCACTTCCTTTTTACCATTTGTTCGAGAAGAAATATATATATACATGAAAAAAGAAATATAAGTGTCGGAGCGAAACAATAGTGCTTGTTGATAGCAATTTGGTGATGAATGGACCGGGTGTTTAATGTTGATTGGTCTGTGGAAATTTTTTCCGCTGATAAACATCGATCAAGAGTTTAGGCACATCATCTCACAATCGTCCTAAGAGTGAGTGGTAGGGGAGGGAAGATATATATATATATATATATATATATATATATATATATATATATATATATATATATATATATATATATATAAAAGCTTTGCCCAGTAATAATGTTATTTTGGCAAAAGTAATATTTTTGTTTGCACTCAGTGATCTTTCTTTCTGACAGATGCTTATTTGTATTAATCATGCCAGATAATGTAGCCTTTGTATCATATAATTCTTATGGCATAACTTAGATTTTACCGGAATTCAAATTTAAAAACCCGTGTCCTTCATGAACTTGACAGCATTAATAAGATAGAAAATTTATGAATTCCCTGTCAGAATCCGTATATATGAGTGTCAATACGTAAGAATATAAGGAATTAAGATTAGCAAAAGATAATTTCATCTTTGTGACAACGTACAAATAGATGTTTCTTAATCTGGTTTCCAATCTTTACATATATATATATATATATATATATATATATATATATATATATATATATATATATATATATATATATATATATATATATACACACACACACACATATATATATATATATATATATATATATATATATATATATATATAATATTTCTTGATATTTAAAATGTTGATGTCTTTGAAGACATGTCATAAAATATCTATAGAAAAATTGTTTATATCCACCGAATAAACACTTCGTTAGAGCCAGAAATTCAAAAGAAAGAAAGTAACAAAAAAGTAAAAATATTGATAATGGATTAACTGAATCTTCCTCTGAAAACTATTTAAGAAAATATTGAAATCTGCTGTAATTTAATATTTATGTATTGTATTAACGCCAACATACAGACATACAAACACACACACACACACACACACACACACACACACACATATTTATATATATGTGTGTGTATATCTGTGTGTGTGTATACGTATGTATAAATATGCAGTTGGAACAATAGTGAGCGGATGTGAATGAGAAACTGACTAGCCGAGTTCGAAATCCGATCGTGTTCTTTAAAATCCCTTTAACACTGACTTCGGAAATCCATCTTTTCTTCTGCTACATATGGATTAAATAACAGGGGTGTTTAAACTTAGCTTTTAAACAGTGAATATCACTGGATTCAAAACAAGGCGATGTTTGTCTGGTGATTTCAATCCATCACTGTGTCACTGTTATAAGCTCATCCGAAAAATGCTCTGAAGTTTACAGAGATTATTTTTCAGGTCTTAGTATATTTCAGAATAATTGAGATAGAAGCATCTTTTGAGATTTGTGTAATAGTTTCCATCAACAAAAAGGAATATGGAATCAATCTTCAGACCTTTGTATGTAATGACATTTTTAACAGTCTGACGAAACCTACTTGCTAGAAACCAGAGTAGTAGGAAGGGTGGATTTCGAAATATTTCTGTGATATATATATATATATATATATATATATATATATATATATATATATATATATATATATATGTATGTATGTATGTATGTATGTATGTATGTATGTATGTATAATAGAATTTAATTATATATTTTAATATATATATATATAAATATATATATATAATATATATATATATATATATATATATATATATATATATATATATATATATATATATATATATATATATATATATATAATATTAATTTAAAAATTAAAAATGATCTGAAGGTCTCTTCTCCTGCAGAGACCTTCAGCACTATAGTCAAATCAGTTGTGTAGTGAGTCTGGTAGTTCGTTTTCTAAACCTGCGTTACTGCGAAATGCAACAAAATACTTTATTTAAATTTTGACAGCAAATACTCATCATTTTACAGTTGAAATTTCGAGATGTACCCATAAGTTCTGTGCTAACGGGTATTTTTCACTACCTCTTGTGAATCTGAATTCTGGCTACTTGCTTTCCAGTTACAAAAGCTAAACACACAAATAGTAAATACTTTTTTCTTAGATACTTTTACACTCAGAATTGTTTACTTGTTTCTGCCATCGTTCTATATATCATGTATATTAAGAAAACTTTCCTTCGTTTTTATTCAAATACTTTCAATATAGAGAAGATTTGAAAAATGCCACTTCTCAAATATATGTTACCTGCTTTGGTGTTAGGAATAAGACCGGTTACTTCATGAGTAGGCACTACGAAGATTAAATCGTTGCTACATTTCAAAGGGAATGACTTCATTCTTATCACTCATTCAACACATGGGCCTTTTCCTGTTTTTCTTATTCTACAGATGCTGCCAGTTGAAGCAGTGTTCTCTTTGGTTAATTTCTTGAAATGTGTTCTATTGCCACAGCTATATTTGAAGATATAAATTATATATAAAATATATGTATTTTTTCAAGATTTACAGGATGAAATATACAAACAAATAAAAAATATCGAAATATTTATTCAATAATACAAAGAATCCAGCAGTAAAATGAGGAAATGTTACTTTTCCGCCGTCTGTAATTTTAAACACAAAGAAGAAAACAGCTGCAAAATTTGGCTGAAGATTTTGTAATATACTTATCAAATTTCGGCCTTAGTCATAATTTTATTTTCTTAAAGATTATACTTTGTATCTACAGGATACATGCTGTAGCATGTAAAGTTAAAACAAGGAAGTAAAAATGTCAAATTAAATGGAAGGAGTTGTAAAGATTTAATAACTGTCTCGGACCACACTAAATAAAGTAAGCACTTTTGGAATCATGTGACCTTCTCGTCTCTTTGACAGACATTACGGGCGTTGGAGGCAGACGATACAAAGTTAAAAAAATATATGATAAAAAGATTAAAATAATTCAATAAAAGAACTTGGCAGATGAAACATGACTCAAAAGAACGTCTACACGTTTTGTTCCATGTGGTACATAAGTAGGCAGACGCGCGAACCATGTTCTAATCTAGATTGTATCGAGGCAAAATTGGTGTATTGTTTGCAGTGCCACAGATAGAAGACGTTGTACGCATACAGAAATTACCGCGTAAGATAGCTCTTCGTCAAATTGCTCGTTGGTTCGTGTGCAATCTCCTCAGCAGAATCAATATTAGAAAGAAGCTCGTGTATGT
>OZ038495.1:6206867-6221867 GCA_964036315.1 Acanthosepion esculentum
TACCAACATGAAAAAAAATGAACTTCTTTATCAACCGACCCTTCCAAACAACCACCCATGCTACCAAGTTAAATTGTTGATGGCAATCAACTGAAAAAACGTTGAAAAATTTTCGTCTCGGTTCAGTGGACTTAAACTTCACGAATAGACAAAGAAATAGAAAAGTGAAATAGAAAATTGCAAGGCTAATCTTGACAAGCATTAGAAATATTTTCTCATTCTATATTGTAATTAAATGATGTGTTTTTAAGGTAATAATTGATTTGTATAGAGTTTTCGTCCCCAACACTCTTCTTTCTACTGCTAATTCCTGGATTCTATCCCTTAATTATATCAGGGGGTTAGATCATTTCCTCATCAGTTGACTAGCATTAAATCTGTGATATTATGTGGTGCGATAGTCTCAACAATAGTGATGTCCTTAATCGCACTAGAATATAAGGCGTCGAAGCAACCTTGATCAGATGAAAATTGCGTTGAGTTGTTCATTTTGTCATGATTGAGGATACTTGCTTAGTTAAGCAGGTCTTTCTTGCTCAGTTGGCTGATGAGTACCACCAGTTGGTCGCCAGCTCATCCACAAATTCATAGACAACTTAGAAAAGGTAGGTAATATCAGTAGAAGCCTGCATGAATCAGAATATATATTGCCAAGAACAGGGGTTATTATATTTTATCAAGTTAAAAACTTTGAAAGAATGAGACAAAAACACCAGAATGCATTTCATCCAAATATAAATTCCTTTGATTTAAACCAATGTTACTCAAGGTTTTCTTCCTTGGGACTCTTTTTTGGGTGTCGAAAATCTTTAGGTCTACATAAATAAAACAAAGACAACTATGAAATCAATTCGAAAATTTATTATAAGAATAATTTTATTTAAATAATTTCTAAATTATTTGCCTTTAAAACTAAAGTTAATCTGTTTGTGTTTTCATCGTTCTTACGCCAGGAGCCAAATAGAATTTCAAAACGACCTGTTTTCCTTGCGTTAACTGCAGTCCCATTATATATATTTCTCAGACCTACTAAGGACACACATTAAGAATCATTTATTCAAACGTAGGGGAAGCTAATTTGTGATTTGCCGAAACGAAGCAGGGATATATATATATATATATATATATATATATATATATATATATATATATATATATATATATATATATATATATATATGTATAAAGGGAGAGACACAGAGAGAAAGAATGAAAGTGAGAAGGGCAGATAGTGTGGGTAGGATATACATGTGTAATTCAAAAGGAGTAGAGAAATCAAGAATAGGAGACCCATTCTCTATCAGCTTTTTTTTGTGAAGGAAAATGGCAGTGTCCAACGACTTGAAATGACAAGCCACTACTTATTATTATAACTCTTTCTTATATTCAACAGTATTCTGACGCTGCAATCAATGTATTTACTGTCCGCTCTCCTAACGTTTTGGCTGATCAATTCATCTCTTGAAATTCGCAAGTAAAAGGAAACCACTAACCAAGACAAGCCAGAATTTCTAACGATTTTCATTGTATTTATGCTTTTTAGCTTTATATTATATATCGACACGAGGCTTCTATATTCAAAGAATCTAGTCTACGTCGTTTATGTCGTTAAGGTTTTTTTTTTCGATGATTATATCCTTATTCAGGTTAATGCTTTTCAGGTCACCGGATCTCAGATAGAATATTTTGAAAAGAAATGGCGGATCTGACATGCAGACATTTTCAAGGAAATAGAAAATATCATAAATAAGGCACGTGAAAAGTGAATACATGAATAGCTTCAAGAGCGATGTTATAGACGCGGATATTTTTTTTTTCATTTCTGTTGTCTGCTTCGCTTCTATTGTAATAGCGAACTCGTATACGAAACGTCGGCCGTAGAGGGAGTCAAAAATAACGACTTGCTCATTCTTTTTCTTACATTTATCTTGTTAAACGTATTAATATTTATTTCTTCATTCTGTTAAATATCGATTTAATATTTAACTATTTTCTTCTTCCCTTCTTAGTTTCATTTCTGTTCAGAATATTTTAAATTCATGGTGTTAAAATGCTGACGACAAACCAAACTCTCCTGCATTGACAGACATTTTCAGGCATATGTAATATTCCAATCATCACGAGAAACACTCACACACACACACACACACATATATATATATATATATATATATATATATATATATATATATATATATATATATATATATATATCCAATGTGTATGTATGTATAAGATTATATGACGGTTCCGTATAGAATAGAGGATAGAGGACGTATATTTTCTATGAAATTTTCTCTGACATTCACGCCGGTAAATGTAGTTAATACTGTCTTTTTATAAACAGCGTATTTACTTAAATATTTGTATCTATAAAAAGATATAAACATTTTTATAAACATAAAAATAAAACTTAAAATAATTGTCGGACTTTGTCCATTTCATAATATATATATATATATATATATATATATATATATATATATATATATATATATATATATTGTCATCCACAGACAGACTGTTTCGCTGTACCCCAGCTCATCAGTATGACTAGACATCCGACTGCATCAAGCCGATATCGAAACCCTAGTGATCTGGTATCAGTCGAAGATTTTACCCCTATGTTATCATCGCCCGGTAGAGAGGAAGGTGAATTTTCGCGTATTTATTTTTTGAATAAACACGCCAGTGACCGGGAGGGCTCAATTCATAGCAGAGCTTTGCATTATCAGCAGTTGTAGTCACTGTTTACAAATTTGCGCTTTCACTTCAGAAGGTTACTCCCATGTAGATCACCTGAAACATTGTTATAATAACAATGCTGTTCACAAGAGTCTGAGTACCAAAAATGAAAATAAGCTCATTGAAGATTTAGTAAATAAGCGATATATTTTTCTGCCGGTATTTCTGAGGCGAAACGTTATTAAAAAGAAAGAAAAAAGGAAAAAAAAGAAAGAAAGAAAAACGAGAGCATGTATTCAACATCATCATCAGAAGCAGCAGCAACAGCAGCAACAGCATCAAGAGCAGCTGTAACAAAAAGATAAAGCGTTTGAGACTACAGTAAATCATGACGAGGACGGCAGCACACATCAACAGGCAAGTAATATTTAAGGCTCCTTGTTGCACTGACTAGTGAATTACAACTGTGGTTATTGTATTTATTGTCATAGTAACTGTGAGTTCAATCCCTGACTGTTTTCTTGGGCTCCGTGGAAAAAGTGTTAGCAATAACGAGCAGTAGAAAAAAATTAGAACTAGATGAGATATCCTTTTACATGGAAATTGAAACAAGAACAATCTTCCCGACGTAGATGAAATAAAATATTCCGTTCGGAATTCTATGTAAGTTACCCGGATCGATATATACATGATGAAGCCCGGTGAGCAAAACGGCTGAAAGTTTGTGACAATTGCAAAAAAGATGTGAACAATAAACGGCGTAATAAATAGTTTAAATAAACGATACATTCATTATGATTTCATTATGTTATTATAATTTTCAGAGTAATTGGATTAATTTAAATATTGTATAATCAGAGCATACATTTATAAGCAAATATTAAAATAAATACGAGTGCAATGATCTAACTTCAATGGGCGCTATAAACGTCACTGTCTGAATCACAACCCAAAATCTAACTTGTAAAATGTAACAAATAAACGATTTAATCTGAAAGCGTTTCTTGTTCGAATCGTGAATTTTCAGCGCTCACTTGTACATCATGTGTTATATTACCGTGTTTTGGGACTCTACCAGTTAGTTTTAATCAGAAAATACAACAAAAATAGCCCCTAAATTAAAAATAAACATTTAAATTAAGTACCCTTTGATACAACCTTGTAAAAATGAACCTATATTTATGATAAACTTGGATGATTTGTCACACAATATATAATCTTGTTGGGTAGAGATTCCACATTGTCAAAACTCAATAAGAGGCTGGCGTCTTTCCTTCATCATTCAACAGCGGTAAGCAAATTATCCACACAAGTTCAGCCTTAGATACACAGAAATCCTGCATCACTAGAATAAAGTAAACAATGAAGACAAATACGTCGAACGAGTAAGCTCACGCAATGCATGATAAATCATATTTTCGTGTCGAGAACGATCCCTACGCCCTTTAACTAATTAATTTCTTTCAGTGTTTCCACCGAAAATGGCCAGTCATGTATTAATCATTCCGAGATTAACGTACACTCCAGTGAAGATCCTGAGAGAGATTATCTTGTAGGAACAGTTATTTTCTTGTTTTCTTTCTCTCGCGGTTCGCTGATAGGAATTGGGTTGCCTTGTTGAGTCTAACACAATGACTCACCATTCCTTTTAGACCTGATATCCATTGATGCGCGTTTCTGGTTGCCACAAAGAAATCTCTGTCCACATACATCAGCCTCTATCTATTATCTTTGCTGAGTCATATAATTGATAATCTTTTCTGCCTTAAGTACATAGGAGAGATGACGTAAATATTTAAATGTGAACACTCCTTTAGAATTTTTTTGCATTAAGACTTCTTTTATTGCCATTCCTTTCTCTTGCTGTGTACTTTTATTATTTTTTTTACAAGACTTCAACAAATACAAAGCAGAAGAGACATTCAAGGTAGAGAATTAAGTATGTAATATGAAAGTAACCGGTGGAAGTACAAGTGAAGATTATGACGGATAGATAATATTGACTTGCAAAAGTTAAGATTGCAGAGTTCGTTGAAGCATTCACACAGGGGTCTGTTCCACAAAGTTATGGTTCTAAAAAGAATCCTTCCGTGTTCCATTTTTCTAAACCAATAGATAAGGAATATAGGTTTGGTAAAATAACTGATGTCTTTCATGATATATTTCCTTGGTGTTTCTTTCCTTTCTCGACGTATTTGCTTCTCTATATAATTTCTTCTTTTTCGTTGTCTCCATTAAACTTTGCTTCTATGACTACATTAGAGAAAAACTATTTTGTATGATCTTGGTGCCGCGATTGTCGAGCAGACCATGCATGAAATATCATGGCTATTCACAACTTCCTCTGTTTGTTTTTTTTACCAGGTTGGTTTTGTACATTTTTTTGTTGACTCTTTGCCCTCATTCTTTGTCCTTGTTCTATCATTCAAGCTCCTTAAGTGGCTGATTTGCTTCTTCCTCTGCTTCTCTTGCATTCATTATATCATTTGGGTG
The DNA here is from genome assembly GCA_964036315.1 of Acanthosepion esculentum. NCBI lineage: Eukaryota > Metazoa > Mollusca > Cephalopoda > Sepiida > Sepiidae > Acanthosepion > Acanthosepion esculentum. The sequence goes on from OZ038495.1 coordinate 6,212,046, forward strand.
TTTGATACTCCAGGCCCTCTGTTCTCACTATGTATCATGAGAGAAAGAATTGTATTTCGCAAGAATAGTTCCCTTAAGATTGAAATGTTATTCACATTTCGTTCTTGTATTCTTAACATTTGTTGGTAGAACCATATATCTTCCACTTCAAGACGTTTCTTTATCAAGCACCCACTTACATATTACGTAGATTTTAGCATTCTTTTATTTAGGTATAGTTTGATTAATTTCGGGAAGATATTTTATATATATATATATGTCAGATTTTATGTGAGATTTTTTGTCATCTATTTCTACATCTCTCAGTTGAATTTCTATTCTTGCATGATTTTAAACTCTTCATTGCATTGCCAAAATGATGGACTGTGATGTCCGGGCGAGTATGAATAGAACCCGATCGGTTGAGGTAGGAGCTCTTCAGTAGACAGCAAAATGGACTACAGTAAACAATATTTGCTGCGCGCATCGTAATCCTCACCCTGGCGGTATAATATTGGAAAAAAATTAATAAACTGTACAGTATGGTATAAATAATAAATATTTTTCCTTATTGCATTTTGTAAAGACTAAGATGAATAAACTCATTTTCATTAACATGTATATGAAGTATTTATATCTTCCGTCAAATTTTATTTGATCTCTTTTCCGTCATGTTAATTTCTGTCATTTATTTTGAAATATTCTACATTCCAATATGTACACCTTCTATTCATACTTAAATAATGTCTCAGCTCTGTTATTTTAATCTGAACGACACTCTTTTACCCTCTTTCTATCCAACTCTTTTCATCACGCATTCATTTTATTTCCTTTTAGAATATGAGTTATCTCCCCTGCTTTCATGTCCGTTTCACTGTATTCTTAATTTAAATTAAAAAGTTTCATTATTAAATTAATGCCGCCCAAAATAGAGAGAGACGATCAAATGTAAATTATTATATTTGTTGAATTGATTTGTTTTGTCAGTGCGATAAAGACGAATGTAAAGCATTCTTGTTACACTGTAGTTCATGTTGATCGCTCGACTGTATTTCATACGAAATTAATTGTTAGCCAAACTCAAATTGAATAGGTACAAATAATTTTAATACTTTCCGTCCTAATATCTCGACACTCTTCACAACGTACATAGCATTCTATTCTTATGTAAATATATACATGTTTGTATTTTTGGAGGAGGGACACAAATTGTAGTAGTTGTTAGATTAGTTTGCATAACGCATCCATAATATAGAATCTCATGGAATCTGAAACGTTTATGAATCATATTGTTAATATCTAATATTAAATTTAATATATAATATTCAGTTATGCCTTTCTCGTTATGTTCTATTTAGTGTAATACGGACATTAGGTGTTCTTGAATGTGTTTTCTGTGTGTGTTTCTTATTTGGGTAGGCATTGGGGGCTGAAGATTCATAATGCTCTTAGGTAGACACCTATAATTATGCCAAATGGTGGTAATAAGAATGCACATGGTCATTCTTGTTAGTAGAGTTTCTGTAAACGTAAAAATTTGAGTTCGTTATTGTTCCTATGTAACATGATATCTAGGAAGGGAAGAATGCAGTCGGTTTTATTTTCAAAGGTGTAGGTTCAATGTTATTAAGTTTTTTTGACAAGATACGTATTCCTCCTTCCACAGTGCAAGGGAATGATATAAAAAATACACGATCGCAACAAGGAAAACAACATTATCCACAACAATAAACGAGCCAAAAACTGGCATATAATACTATATATACCTACTAACTCCATATCATCCAGTAACGAAAACAATTTATGCCATCTGAAATAGTCACAACCACCCCCAAAAGCATTATGGATATGATCAGAACTAAAAAAACGCCTATGAAAATAATAATTCAGAAGCAGGCATATATAAAAATATTGCCCAAACTGTTCATCAAAATACATTGGGGAAACATGCAGAAATTAAAAAAAATCAATAAACACAAAAGAGACATTTACATAGAAAATTATAAAATGCACTTTTCATGCGAACAAATAAATTCAACCAGTTTAGTTTTAAAAAGAAATGCCACACTTATCAAAAGAGAAAATAATTTACTCAGAAGGAAAATTCCCAAGAGTGTCGCTATCGAGTCTTATGAAAATATAAATCTAAGCCTAGGTTTCTTTCAAATCTCACCATTCCTGAAATAATTACGAGTCTCCCAAGCCAAGAGACACAACCGCCAATACGTTGAAAAATCAAAAGAAGATGATTGCATTCATTACCTCAGGTTTTGAAGATGTCCGGCGCATAGGACCATCCCAAATCATTACAATCCGATCAAAATTTAAACAATATTATTATTTTTTACACGCTTACTTTTGCTTAACCAGATATTGAGTTATGGAACTTTCAACCACCTGATAAATATTCATGAACGTTCTCACTTTTAAAAGCATTGTTAAATAAATATCTTTGATTTTATATATAAACACGTGCATCAAAATAAATCCTACATTTTTCTTGAGTCCCTCAGCGAAGGAAACGCGTCGGCTATGAATAGTTTTCCTCTAGTTTCTTTTTATTCCTTTTTTCCTTTATTTATATATTCTATCTGAAAATAATATATATATGTGTGTGTGTGTGTGTGTGTGTGTGTGTGTGTGTGTGTGTCTGTGTTTGTTTTGTTTCTGCGTGATCATATTAGGCCTGTTAATGTTTATTTTATATGATTAAGTAAAGTTAATAATTTCAATTTATGCTTTTATTTATTCACACTATATTCACACTTCGGACTGTTGTCTTTATCTTTGTTGCCATATCCACGAATTTTCGGCCGTTGTACGTTCCGGGCTTCTTATTCAAGGGGTATAAAAACATTAATTGGATTTAGTGATTTGATCGAAGGAGTTGTGAGCTCAGTCCCTGGATACTGCAGCAGTTATCAGACATTTGGAGAGTTCAGGTAATGGGAAATAACTGTGTCACCTGGAAGAGGCATGACAATCTACGCTGGTGGACGAAATGAATGGTTCAGTTCGAAATTCAATCACCTGAAGAAAGATGGAGCGTACAACGGCCGAAACGTAATGAATATGACAACAAAGATGAGGACAACAGCCAGAACACTCTAAATAGTCTAAATAATTTTAATACCTCTTCTCTTACATTTCGACAGATGCTTATATTTATATGATAAATATTGAATAACATCGGTTGTAATGAGAATGTTTTGCAGTAACGTATTTTGCTGTTGTGAGATGTTGTCAACGCGGAGAATATTCATCAGATTGAAATTAACATTATCGGCATTGGTTATTACCATCTTTTGTTTCGTAAATAAAACTAAAATTAAACAAAGTTCAGAAGAAATAACTAAGTTGATAACATTTATACGATCAGATGAAGAAGAAAAAAACGGCTTTTCTTTTATGGAAAAAAAGAAAAGGATAATGAATAAAAACAGTGAATTGATCAAAAAGTTGGACTTGTGAATGTAAACAGAGAAGAAAGAGGCAGAATATTATGAGCACTGCCTAACAACATGAAAGGAACCATATTAATACATTACAGTCATTATCACTACTAAAAATAATTTACACGAATAATTACATAATAATATCACAAAGATATTTTTGCCTGGTGAATTTCGAGTTACACTGGGTAGATCTGATTGTTGAACTTGGGGTTGGTTTCTTCATATATATATATATATATATATATATATGAGCGGTTACCGCATAGAAAACAACATGGAAGAGGCGAGGTAATGTCGTTAAGGTAGTATTATAGGCAGGGCAACCTGTTCAAGTCCAAGATCAACCGTTATCTTCCGAACATATTAAATAGACTGTGCCTCTCCCACAGGAACTGATTCTTGCGCCTTGTACAGGATGAACATCTTTGTATAAAAAGAACAAGTATAGATTTCTTCAGAACTACTGACAGAGTTAAGATAAATGCATAGAGTTCGTGAAAGCATTAGACAAGACTTTATTTCGGGTGGTTCGGGTCACAAACGTGAAACTTTAATATCGTCGTCCGTCACCCTTTGAATTTTATTTTATTTTCTCTGTCCCTCTCTCTTTTCCCCGTTACTAACGTTTCCTTCCTTTTTTATTTTGTTTTTTGAATTTAATTTATTTACCTTTTTTTTACCCTCTTTCAATATTTTGCCTGACTGATTTTTCGGGTTCATAAATGTATTGGACGTTTTATTTTTTTACTCGGGGGTCATAGGCGTAGGTGAGATATTCCTCTACAAAACGTGAATGATGGACTTCAAACTTTATATTTACATTCCAGATTCCCTATCCATAGCCTCTTCATATACTTCTCATCTATCTATCTATAACAATTCATATGAGCGGGTGTAGTGAATGTTCAAGCATCACCCATTACCTTCACCTCCCAGTGTTTCTTTTAGACCTCTAGCCTACGAGCGGATCTAAACCTACATAAACTCGCGCCATGCTTCCCAGTCCAGCTTGCCTCCCCTGCTGGGTTTCAAAGTCCGTCGCTGTTGTTGTTGTTGTCTATGTTTTTGTCTGCTCTTTGTTTTTGTTGTTTGTGTTTGATTTGATTTTATAGGAGTAGAGAGGTTTCCCAATCGCCAGTTTAATACTCCTCCCTACTTTTTAACGGGAGTATAGGCTGATCCCTTGATTACTGTTTAGTAAGGGGTTGCCGGATCCTTTCCTTTTTTCTTGCTTAGTAGTAATGCTGTCATTAATCCCTTGTGATGTGCGCGGTTTGTGGCAACGTCCCTTCATACTGAAGCTACTGATTTGACAATTTTCTGGTTGCTGTTCCCGACTGATAATTAGGAGACCGAAATCTTGAGAGGTCGCTCCGATTAATAGTTGCATAATATGGGGGCAACCCCTAGGCCGCATTATGTTACAGTCTGCTTCGTTTCCTTTCTGCTCATGTCCCATTTGATGACGAACTGCTTCTATTAGGTTTTCCTACCAACTTAACTCAACATAACCATAAGCAAGCAAAAATATAAACCTAAACAAGCTCAAAAAATCACCTAACCCCTTTAAAGTTTCCTTCTGCAACATCGGTGGTATTCGTGCCAATTTCCGCAGTGTGGAATCGTCCCCACTTCATAAGTCTCCTGATATACTAGCTCTCTGCAAAGCTAAGCTTAACCCGTCAATTCCTTCCTCTGATTTCTCGATTCCTGGCTACCTTCCACTCCTTAGAAATGGCTCTAAAATCCACATGTATGGCCTTTGAGTTTTTGTCTGTGATCATCTCCCGCTAGCTCAAGAACTCTTTCTGGAATTTTCATTCCATTTGTATATACCCCTCCTCTCCAGACTGACTTTTGATAATATAGACAAAGCCATCTCTCTACATCCGTTTGCAAACATATTCGTGTTCGGTGACTTCAACGCCTCCTATACCATGTGCCTTAAACACTCTGTAACTGACCCTCGCTGTCATCCAAACCTTTAACATTTCAGCCACTCAATCCCACACGCAAGTGTTTGATTTTCCTATGTGTATCCCCAGTAAACCGGTCGGTAACGCTTCCCTTCTGGATCTCTGCTTTTCCTCCATTCCGGATCCTTGTCGCACTACGAAGCTCTGACCTCTTAGCAACTATGATCAGGTGTTGGTGTCGGTTTACATCTGCTTCCACTCCCTCCGGTCATGAACTGCCTACTAACCGAATATCTTTCTGTTATCAACACCCAGACTCGGACTCGTCCTGTGAATTTCTTCGTGACGTCCTTGCAATGTGTTTTTAATCATCTCGTACAAAAATGTGCGACTGAGGTCTCCTCCTGGGCAAAGGCCGGCATCGGAGGTTTCATCACTTCGACACCTGAGTATCAGATTCGTCAGGCTCTCGTTGCTCATTATGTATCCCAGAAACTTCAGCTGCTTCTCTCTGCTATTAAGTATAAGCCCCCTCCTTGTTCGCAAACTCTCTAAGACATCATCGTTGCTCGCAGGCCCGGTCCATGATATACTAAGCATCTTTCTGTAGAACCACATCTCCGTCGCCTCGAGTCTCTTCTTCAACTTTGAGGAAATCGTCCAAATGCCGTAAAGTAGTGCAGATGTCACGTAACAGCTCAGCATTCTTTTCTCTGTTGCCAAAGTAATCCTCCTGTCTTGCAACACGCTGCCCAGCTTTTGGATTATCCATATAACTGAAACTACACGAATAGTTTAAATTTAAAACTTTAATTACATATTCTTAACAGCTATACTCCTTTATATTAAATGTAATGCACAACAGGCAGAATAAAATTAAGCTTTCATATTTGCTTGTGTATGAGGTCAATTCCTTCTTCTTCTTCTTCTTCTTCTTCTTCTTCTTCTTCTTCTTCTTCTTCTTCTTCTTCTCCTCCTCCTCCTCCTCCTCCTCCTCCTCCTCCTCCTCTTCTTTCGTCTTCACAATATTAGGCAGATTTTCAGTCAAGTTGCAGTCGAGCGAACAAGCTTCTCACTTCCTCAAACACGTATCTTTGAAGCAATTTGCATTTAGATATTCATTACTTTTCTCTACTATACGTGATGGAAAGCTGTCAGACAAAAAAGTTAATTTCTGTTCTGAAAATATTTAGCTAAATCGTTAACCGCTGCGTCAAAAAATTCAATATATGTCTGAGCTGTCATCTTAACACCATTTGTAGCACTCTATGGGGTCCATCGCTTCGCCACCTATGATCCCGCCCGAAAACATTATACCACCTTCTACGTTGTTGAAATCTCAACTTGTGATGGCGATCTCTGCCAGTAGCCACCCAGGATGCGTTCCATTCTTCCGGTCTTTCGTCTGTCGCACGATATTCCTCGGTGGGATAAATAGATGGAATAACTGATTTCATGTTTTCGGTTTTTTACTTATTTTTTATTATTCTTGTGGGTGTTTTCATATACAGCACTATGATCGGTTTCACAAAGGTGCAAAGTCGGATTCGATATTATATGCTTTTTGTCACATTCTCCTTCCTCAAACGCATCAATATTTCATAGCCCAAACGAATAAATGACTTTCTATCACATATGTTTTGATACAGAATATGGAATATTAGATTTTAAAATTTTACTCATAGGATCTTCATTGACATATTCGGAGATATCTGCCGATCATTGATGAAATTTTCAGCGATAGCTTGAATATTTTCAGTTTCTGGACACTTTTACCATTTCTATTTATCCATCAATCAAAATTGAGACCATTTAAATGATTCAAGAAAGAAGGATGTATATTTATTTATAGTGTGAAATAAAGGACATTTAATACTAACGGCTGAAGTTTGTTTCACAGTTAAAGAAACAAATCGATAATCATCTTTATTCCATAGATAAATTTACTCTCATACTCCAAATATATATTCATTAAACCGGTGTGCGACTAAAGTAGTGAGTGTTTTGTTTTACAAAATATATGTTTTATGTTCATATAAACTTTTATTTAAATTCAGTGAGTTCTCTCCTATGTATTCTTTGTGGCAGTCAGTACAGGTTATAGAGAAAGTTCATGCTTCGGGTTTCTGACTGTTATTATTTTCTTTTGTATTAAGACTGTTATTATTTTCGAAGCAGTTGTAACACATTTATTTTGTTTACTCTGTAATGTTTGCAAATATGACGAGCTTTCTGTTTCCTGTTAAATATCAAATAATTAGAGTATTAGACAAATTTAAGACTTATAACTCCTCATCACGTAATCATTAAAGTGGATAAATTCTGTGTTCTCTTAAATAAAATCCGATAATTATTCTTGATTACATTTTGTTGTTGTGATAAAAAAAGATTCATGAGGACCTTGTCAGTAGAAGAATTATAATAAACACTTAATGATAAGTCAGTATCTATACCATTTAACATGGTATCGAAAAAAGGAAATATATTATTTGTTTCTGATTTAAAATTAAATTCTAAGGTAATATGACCTTCTTAAACTTATCTACAAGGTCAGGTAATGTAGTTTTGCCGGGATATATTTATAAAGTATAATCAATATATAGGAACAATGTTGGTGATGTAAGTAAAATAGTTTGGAAAAGATCTGATTCAAGACAATCTAAGAACAGACACAATAAACAGCGATCTCATCGTCAATCTAGTTTTGCTTATGAAAGACTCTTTGTAAAAAGGTAAATATCATTTATAAGTCGTTGATAAATCGTCGACATTTTATGATTGCATTTACTCATCATGAGAGATTTATTTTAATTGCATTAGATGCACATTTAGCAATATCCCAGGGGGTTAGAATTCATAGAAAATGCACTGATAGATAAATCATTCACGCTAAATTGGCGCTCAGATGCTTACAATATTTCATATTCCTTGTAAGGCATTCACTTGTCACAATATCTGATATTAAAAGAAAACGACAAAAATAAAAAGATAGAGAAAATAATTGATATGGGTTAGACTGTGTGCCCGGACACGTCTGACTAGAAATCTATCTAAAAGTTTAAGAATATTTTCAAATAGAAATTAAAAATTTTGGCGTTCCAACACATTCAGCACATTCGCTATATAATTATACACTAGGTTCGTGTTTCTATCGCCTTCTGCCCATACACATCTACAATTCCATCAATAAAATCATTATTTTATTCCGATGAAGCCGTTCGGAATGACGAAAGCGTGCCACATGATTTTTTTTTCAATATAATTGCTTAACAGTGTTGTGATGCATATAAAACTATCTGTCTATCTATCTATCTATCTATCTATCTATCTATCTATCTATCTATATATATATATATATATATATATATATATATATATATATATATGTATATAAATAGTGTGTGTGCGTATACACACACAAGCAGACCCGAGTTGCCATTTACGCTTTCGCAAATTTCTGGTATTAGAGTCCCCCGAAGATCGGAATAGTGCGAAATTTAAGTAGCAACTCGAACAATTGTTCGTGTAGGGTTGTACGGACGCTGTAAGCGAATTTTGCTCTGTTTGGAGAGTCGAGGTATTGAGCACTTCTATTTATTCCTTATGTAGATGTGTAATTTTTAGTCTATTTTCCATAGTTTGGATTTTTCTTCCCTAACATTTTAATTTTATTTATATGACAGGTAGTCAGTTGTGCAAACCTACGTTTTGGATTTTAATAATATATATATATATATATGTACGTATATATATATATATATATATATATATATATATATATATATATATAATTGCTTAACAGTGACCTGACGATGGCATCTAGCATGAAACAGACGGTCGCCTTTAAGTGTTGACTTCTATGTTCACTTTTATATTTACACACGCTCTATCTCTGAAATTGAGCACTTTATCCCATAAATACAGCACACTTTAAGACTATGTTTCTTCATATATATATATATATATATATATATATATATATATATATATATATATATTAAATAAGCAGTTAAATTCAATAATTCTTTAAAATTCTTGTTGCATTTTCCAATATTCGAATAACTCTTCATACATTAGGATCGAAATTGCCCATAGAATAATTGGAATACATGTTTGCTCTGGTCAATGCAAAAAAATATTGACCAGCTCCATCATTAAGCAGCTGTTGTCAGTGTTGTAAGTTAGATCACTTTGGAAGCATGCAGGTATATTTATCGAGCTAAAATTTGTTTAACGAACAAGCAAAAGAGCAGGAACATATCTATCTATCTATCTATCTGCGTGTTTTTACATGTTTTGTTTTATATAAAGTAAAAGAATGACTATATATATATATATTTGTGTGTGTATGTGTGTGCGTGTATGTATTAATAATGAATACAGAATCCTTAAAAAATTCATTCGGTCAGGTGATAATTCATATCGTGGGGTTCAGATGTCCATGGTTTCAGACAAGTTTTACAAAAATGGAG
>OZ038495.1:6226867-6311867 GCA_964036315.1 Acanthosepion esculentum
GAATAAATAAATATATAAGATAAAAAATAAAAATAAAAATAAAAATAAAAAAACAAACAAAAAACAAGCAAAATAATTTGACATAAATAAATAAACAAATAAGCGACTTCCGGTAAAAGTAACCGCCAAAATAGACTACCCATAATGCAGCACTGACCCTTATATAAATATTCTTTCGGCGTTTTTTCCTACTTGTATACTTAAAGAATTTTTTGAGGGGGATGTTTCGGATAGATTACGTTTTATTTAAATAGAATTATAAAAAAATTAACTACAAATTTTAAAAGTTTTGAAAAAATCGGTACTGATACATAAAGGTGAGCAATGGATAGAAATTCATATGACCACTTTGACATCACAATGGGATCACTAGACTCAGCTGAGTCTTCTGATCTCATAGGTCTTTTTATATTATACAATCTTACAGCGCACCGTAATATTAATATAACTGACATTGGTTTATACAGAGGCGATGGACTTATGGTTATAAAAACTCTACTAACTTTAAAATCGATAAAATTAGAATGATATTATGTAAAGAATTTAAAAGCATGAACTTAAAAATTATGGTAAGCACTAAATTGAAAAAAGTTAACTTCCTTGATATAACATTAGATTTAAGGAAATGTACATACACACCTTATAAAAAACACTATACCCATCCTTTATATACAAATAAATCTATAAATCTATAATTACGCATATACCTTTATCTATCCAAAAAGAATAAGTACAAATTCAGCAAATGACATGGTTTTCGATAAACATATTAATTTCTATTAATTTGAATCTTTAACTATTTCTCATGGAATTGGTATCAACGAATTGGAGGAAAACTTCATGGTATCTATATTCTTTTCCGTCATAAACTGGCATTCACTTACTTTTGACTCAGAATGATTTTCCATCTGACTTAAATATGTTCTGAATTTAAAAAAAAAATACGGCCATTTGTGAGGGAAGAAAATACAAAAACGGCTCTGATGACATCAGCAATATTTGTGGATGTTTGAATTTAGCTAGACATCGAGACAAGATAACAGTTGTTATGAAGAAAGCTTAACTTCCTTACTTTCGTATGAAAATGGCTAATCAAGACAAAGCCTGAGCACCCTATAGAGCGTGCAAAACATGTGCTGAAACACCGGGACAGTGGACAAATGACGAAAGAAATCGCCTAAGCTTTGGCAATCCCATGGAGTGGAAGAAGCCACACAATCATCATGACCGCGGATACTTTTTCATGCTCGATATATCTGGCTTCAGTTCTAAGACTAAATGTTGCATCCTTGAATCAGATCTGCCATCCGCTATTCGACCTATACCAAACTCGGATCATTTGCCGCCACCAGAGTACATGTTTTTGTAGATGATAATTTTTTGGATCCAGTGACATGACACAAAGTGTTATGAGTTCAGTATCTGGCTAGAGCAGTGGTCAACAAAAAAAAAACTTGGAGAGTTGAGTTAAAAGGGAAATAATTAAGACATACCGAAGAGACATGTCACGTGGAACTAGAACAATCTACCCCCGGTGGACGAAGTAATGGGTCAATATCGAAATTGAAATAAACCGAAGAAGGCCGGAGCACACAATGACCGAAAATGTCGTGAACTTGAAAATAAAGATGAGGACAGCAGTCCGAACAATGCAAATAATGTAAATTATAGAATATTTCTGATGCCATTACGGAACACAGCACAATCAATGTAGATCCGGACAATTGTAAAAAAACAATTACAAATCTTTGGAAAATATTGCGCAGTGATATTTGCAATCTCCTCTCACCATTCTATTATATTTATTCCTTAAATACGATCTGAAAAATAGAGAAATGCCATCATTTGTAACACGTTGAGAAGAAAGATAAAATTAATATCGGTAAAAAAATACGTGAAAAAAAAACTTCTTCCTGGTAAGGATAAAATAACTCAGTGGGTTATGTTGGCAACCAGTTTAGGATAAGAATACTCTCATAAGTTGATGCTTGTATCGTGAAACTTTGTTATGTCATTCACTGCAACTGATATTCTAGCTGCTATCTTGGATGCTACCTTGCCATTGGAAAGGGGAAGCGATATCGTGGGGACTGGGTCGGGATCGGTGTAACTCCATACACACTTAAATATCTACACAGGGACATGATTTTAATTCTTGAAATTAACCATCATTTTGCCTTCTTATGAATATTTGACACGAAATAAAACACATGCAGTGATTCACTCATAAGTAATTATGTATATGTATTTCTGTATGAGGTCTTTGTGTTAACTTGTTTTTCATCATCAGGATTCCACGTGGCAGGGATAGATAATGAGCTTTCAGGCCTTTACTGGACGCAGTCATTAATTTGGTTTCTAATTCACACAAACACACGCATATATATATATATATATATATATATATATATATATATATATATATATATATATATATATTATAAATTAATGAATTTAAAATATGGTTTTTCGCTACACACCATATTTTAAATCATTTAATTTATAATATTAATGCTCTGTAAATTTACATTGAGCACTATTGTATAAAAATAAAAAAAATTCTATAAGAACACCGGATAAGAACACCGGAACACTGTTCTTTCTTTTTATTTATTTATATATATATATATATATATATATATATATATATATATATATATATATATAGATAGATAGATAGATAGATAGAGAGAGCGAGAGAGCGCTAGAGAGAGAGAGGGGGTGAATAAATTTTGTACCATAGAATTTAAGGTACCTTTTTCGTCCAACACTTCAGATCAAGACATTTGCTGATAGCGTATCGGTGTGTGTGGCTTTTTTCTTTCAAGATACGAGTTGTATTTAATACTATTCCGGTTTTCCAGTCTTTCGCTATGGATGTTTTGCCGCACTTCCAAGTAGTTACTTGGTTTATCCATTTAAACGTCGGTGTGAGTCCGACTATGTGCGGCGAAACAACTTGTTGGAGACTCGCTTTGGAAAACACGTTCCTACCTATAGAAGCCAGGGTCGCTTGACTTTGTCAGTCAGCTATTAAGCTCCATTGGATTAACAACCCGGGTCCCTTTTCCGAAAATGGTGCTGCATGGCGTGGTTGGTTAAACATTTCATGTTTTTAAATGTTTCCTTTAACGCTTCATCGACCGACTTTGTGCAGTCAGAAAGAGAAATGTCTTCGTTCTGTGTGTTGTGAGTATTTTTTTTGTTTCGTGCTTAGTAAGAACAGATTTACACCCATTTATTTTTCGCAATAAATTTATTTTAGTCTTAGCTCCTTTTTCAGTTTCGCCGTTTTGATTATTGTCGTTATAATTAATCTTTCTGAAGAAATTTTGAACGATTCATTTTAAATGAATCCGTGATAATGGCTGAATGTATAACCGAAAGCGCTCCAAATTACAGAATATTTAGACAGTTTCTACACACTTTGCACAATAATATTATCAATTTAATAATACAAAAATATACCTACTCAGTGATAATCATCTTGTGAAAATAATTATTTCCGCCTGATGATTGTATCACATGAAACTCTGTGTAATATATTTTAGTATTATTGAATGTAAAATATTATTATATTATAGTGATACTCTGTCGAATTTTGCATTAAACGCTCAGTTTATTTTATCTTTTAAGCTTTTAATTTATTTTAAGCTGTAGCTTTTTTACGCTCACCGACCAGCTAAGAAACTCATACCAACAGAATGTTTTGCCACCAACGAGCATATTGGGAGACGTTCCGTGATTTCCTTTGTGATGTCCCTTGGAATATAGGTTTTAATCACACTGTTTAAAAATGCGCGTCTGAGGTCTCTTACTGGGCAAAAGCCAGCATCGATGCTTTGATTCCACCAAGGAAATCTCAAGTAAAATCGTGTTTATCTCCTTGGTTCTCACCAGCATGCTCTGCCGCTATATTCCACAGGAATTACTTCTTCCGACTGTACCAGAGCAACATCTCTGATTCCAATAGACGTTTCTTTGTCTTTGATCGTATTCAGTGCAAGCGAGTCTTCAAAGAAGCGAAGATACTGTTTCTTGATAGAAAAAAACAACCTATAGCATCTCGCAAGTTCGATTCTAGAGATTATCGACGGTTCTGAAAGTGTGTGCTGAAGAACAGCAAATCCTCAATTCCTCCGATCCACTTGAAGTCCTGACATATACAGGAGATGAGGTTGAATGCTTTGCTCGGAAATTCTCTTCTAACTCAACACTAGATTCCTATGGAATACCCACAACTGATTTTCCCAAGAGGACAGAGGCTCTGGGGGATATGCGCATAACCCCGTCACTGGTCCCAGGTATCATTTCTAAATTAGAATGCCATGAGGCTAGCGAAGGTGTAGGGATGCCAGGCGTCGTCCTAAAAAATGTGCTCCCCAAGTTTTCTCCAAACTCCACAACCGTTGCAACCTCGTTGCTTCCTAATTTCCCGCTGTTCTGAAGTCCTCCTCTGTACCTTCTGTTTTTAAGAACTGTGGCGAATCTTCTGATCACTTTAACTATTGTCCTACTGCTATTCGGCAAAGTATTCGAGTCTTGAATCAATGCTGAAGTCAGTAAGCATCTAACCTCTCACGAACTACTCTTGACAAACAATATGGCTTCCGTTTTCCCAGGTCTACCGCTGATGTGATAACGTCAATCACTTGACATGTATACGAAGCTCTTCATAATAACTGGGAAACTGGAGCTTTGGATTTAGATATCTCAAAGGCGTTTGACAGGGCTTGGCACGCTGACCTTCTACGTAAGCCCTAGGCTACGGTATTACAGGACGATTGTTTGCTTTATTCCAATTCTTTCTATCAAATCAAGAAATGAAGGTCGTTCTGATAGTTCTCGCTTCCAGATCCTTTCTTATGAATGTTATGGTCTCTCAAGACTCTATCCTGAGTTCTACACTGTTTCTGATCCTAATCAATATTTCTGTTCATCAGCTCCTAAGTAGGCCTCTATGCAAATTGTTATGGAATCTTACCTATAACGACACAATGAATACTTCCTGACACTATAAATACAGCGCCTCTAAAGAGAGACGTAAAACAAGTTGAGATGGAATCCAGTCGAGCCAATAGTAGTTCACTCCAAACCAAACTGACAGTCATACTAACACCTTCAACATCTCGTATTATTATTTCTGTGTAATATATCTTCGTTATTTCTACTCTTGTGTTCGTGTTGTTCTTCCTTGGTCCTAACCTGGACCATAACAGTGGCGACGAGGATATTGGACCATAGCACAAATGATACTACCCATTACTCCTGTGTCAACAGATAATCCGTTAAAGCTGAAAAGTTAACTGGCCGCTGCTCTTGAAAAAAAACTCCAATCAGTAGCTAACTAGATCGAAAGATGGCTTGTGAATTTTAAAGCCTCCAAAACGAAACTGCTCTCATTTAACTGCCATAGAATAACTTTCCTGTCCGACACCGGCATGGCTGATACTCGACACCTGGAGAGCAGCACGCTCACCTTTGTCGTCTCACGTTTTCAACTGACTTGTAGTGAGGCAACTACATCGAATCATTAGCTGCATCTACTGCAAGGAATTATGGGTTACGCTAACGTGCTAATTTCTTTCTTGTCAGAGTCCATCCTGCACATTTATAAAGATAGCATTCCTCCGTACGTTGAATACTGTTGCCATACTTTGTCTTGCTCTCCTGCTGTTTATCTCCAGGTTCTTGACAAAATCCAAAGAAGGATCTGCAGTGTAATCGACCTGGCTTGGCATATCGAGTTCAATCAATTTCTCGCCAACGTGAGGTGGCTTCACTATTCTTTCTACAAATATTTTCATGGCATCTAATCTGACGTCTTTTTTCCCTGGTGCCCCCGACTACATGAATTTAAGCGTGCTACTATGTTGGCATTTATGTCCCACCCTTTCACTGTTAAAATAGCTAAATATAACCGTCACTTCTACTCCAACAGTCTCTTTTCTCGTACTTCCTGCCTGTGGAACTCTCTTCCGTTTACTTGCTTCCCTGAAAACTACAATTTTCAAAAATTTAAATGCAACGTCAATCGCCATCTTCTATTTTCTTGAATCTCGTTCATATTTCACCCTGTCCTTAATCACCCGATACCAAAACTGTTTCCTCAACTCTCTCACTCTCTGTAATCCCTTTGTACTAGTTGAATTACTTCCCGCATTGCTTTTGATGAAATCATTAAAATATATATATGTAATTCAACGAGTCTAGAAGAAGCCTCAATAGAATGCAGAAAGCACGAGACAGCCGTTTCGTCCTATATTTGTGACTCGTCAGCAGCGTGCATCCACTACCGAGAATTGAAATACGGACAGTTACGTTATCAGGCAAACGTCATACCAACTGTTCCAACGGGCCTCCGTGACGAAGAGGTAGCGAATAAGACTCGATACAGCGCCTCTCGATCACATATTCCGTGGTGTAACTCATCCGAGTTTCTCTTTTACCCATAGGACTGTGCCCCCACGAGCTACGACTAATATCCCCAACTATATATATATATATATATATATATATATATATATATATATATATATATATATATATATATATATATATATATATATATATATATATATATATATATTTTAGTCGGACTATTGTCCTCATCTTTGTCCTTGAGGACACATGGCACAGTGGATAAAGGCGTTGGTTAGATCCGGTGACAGACCCAAAGAGTGTGCGTTCAATACCCGGTTAAGGCAGTGGAGAACTTTCCGAGGGAAAATTAGCAGGAGATAACTGATAACTGACATCCATCAAACATGGCACGTGGAACTAGAACAGTCTACCCCAGGGATCGAAATAAAGGGTTCAGTTCGAAATTCCAACCACCTGAAGAAGGCCGGAGCGTACAACGGCAGAAACGCTGTGACAAATGTGGCGACAAAGATGAGGACAATAGTCCGACTAATGTAAATACTGTACATAATACCTCATCTCAGAAATATATATATATATATATATATATATATATATATATATATATATATATATATATATATATATATGTAATGGAAGTTTTTCACTGGGGCATTTTCCAATATGATACAATTACTGAGGTATCGAATGCCTGCAGATTATTACTATCCTTATTTTCTGGCGTTTTTTGAAAAATAAAACAGTTTCAATGTCAGGAATAGGACAGCACTTACATATTTAAAATGTTTTACATTTACTGTGAGCTTACAGGACATGGATAAAAATGTCTCACGCAAATGTCTTCCTTCTTACCCCATTACCATCCTTATAATTTTCTGATTTTAATTAAACCACTCCTTTTAAGGTGTCATTGAGATACTTCTTCATTTATGTGCTGGTTTTTAGTTTCTGGTCCGTCGGTAATTCTGTCTATTTCTGGTTGTTCTCGTTTCGTCGTGGAAGTGTTTACCAATATATTCTTTCCAGCTCTGGATAAACTTTTTCTTTTTCTAACATAAGCGTTCCATCCTTGGATTTTATGCAACCAGTTGACGAGCAAGACTTTTGTCCGCTTAGTTCCCATATTTGTTTATACATATCTTCTTTGTTCGTGGTACACAATCTCTCTATTTCTGCACATATTTTGTTTAGCCACTATTTTTTATCTTGCCTGCATTTGGTCCTTATTTCGTATTTTCTCTATTCCGTTCTGTTTTCCGTCTCCTTTGTATCATGTCGAAGATCACATCAGTGATCCATTAGTTTTTCCTTCCTCGACCATTCTCCTTTGGGATCATATCATTTGCCGTTGTATCCCATTTTGAGTTCTCATTTCCATTTTGTCCCTGGCATCTACAATCAACACTGTCCATATATTTTTCCTTCTGTTTCGGGTCAGCAAGGAGTTTGTTGTATTTCAATTTGTGTCCTGCATTAGGCTTCTTCAGTTTCCGTAGTTTCACTCTTAGTTTACATATGACAGGGCGATGATCGCTTCCGCAGTTGGCGCTTTTGTAGGTTTTGCAGTAAAACATTGCATTCCTGAATCATTTGTTGATTGTTATTGTCATGGTAAATCACACCTATTCTATAGCTATTAGACTCTCCCACCTAATATAAGTAGGAGTTGTAAGAGGAACGAGGGTCAGTCGATGCCGGACGTCAGTAGTCGACAGTTTGTCGAATACGAAAGTAGTCAGCGACCACAACAAGATTACTGTGCGTAATACCTATTATATCAAGTTCCTAACGTTTGGTACATCGAACTTATTTAGGACCGATTTTAGTACAAATACAAGCATCCACTGCAAAATAACTCCACAACAACTTTGGCGACGAGAATTCGCACTCATACGGAGGAAGAAAAAAATCGCTCGCCACAAGAACTTCGGCGACAAAGTCTCGGATTCACACTAAAAAAAAAAACAAACTTGGCAAAGTTTGTTGCAAGCCAAGACGCCAACTTACTGACGAAAACTCTGTCGAGAAAAGAAATATTTTTCTCGATAATACAGTTTGCTCAAATAGGTCACGAATTGCAAATTCTTAGGACCCCCACACCCCTACAGTATTTAGACATTGTGTAAACTTTTTGCGAAGATGGTGGAATGCAAAAGTCTATTCAGGGAATTCTTTAAGTTCCAGTCGGAACAACAGACGAAAATATTAGAGCTACAAACAACATTCAAGATGCAGCTATAGGAGGAAACTGTCATTAGACAAATGCAATTCCAACAAAATATGGAACAGATGCATAGGGAGTTTCCAAACAAAATTCTGGTAATAACTGAGAAGAGGAAAGAGAAAAATCTACAAAATGATTCTTTCCCAGAGAATACAATATGGAATTCAATTGAAATATTCACGTACAGTCCAGATGAAGAGATAACTTTTTCGGAGTATTATAAAAAATATACGAACGTGTATAACGAAGACTGCCACTCGTGGAAAGAAGGTTAGGATTCTTTTAAGCAAATTCGGAACTGCTGAGCATAACAAATTGGTAAACTACATTTTACCGAAAAAAACTAGCGAGTTGACATTTACCGAGGCGGTAAATATATTAAGTGAACTATTTAGTAAGACATCTCTGTTCCACAAGAGGTGGAAATGTTTGAATCTGATGAAAGATGATGAACAAGACTATATAATGTACGCAGCCAATGTGAATAAGCATTGTGAAGAATTCAATCTAGCAGAATTAAGCGCAGACAATGTTAAGTGCTTGGTGTTTGTTCAGGTGCATGTATCGGAAAGAGACGCAGACCACGAACATAGAACAGACTGGGTTTTCGCATGTAAGGAAAATACGCTACAAAAGAAGAAAGTCTGTCTACCAAAAAGAATTTTAAAATTGCGGATTATCAAGCAAAAAAGGAAATACCAGAGAAACATAAACAAAAACTCCCGAAGCCATGTTTTGCTTGTGGTGAACTACACTGCTACAGATATTGCGAATTAGGAATAAAAAATGTTTCAACTGTAAAAGAGTGAGACATAAAAGCACGCATTGCAGGTCAAAAAATAAAGACAATAAACTAAGAAAATTAAAGCCCAATGAGGTAAAAGATGGAATGACCAGAAAATTTGTTACCGTCGAAATAAGTAATAAAAATATAAAAATGCAACTTGACACTGGTTCGGATCTATCTATCATAAATTTGCATACGTGGAAGAAGTTGGGGAAATCAACTTTAATGAAGACACAGAAAATCGCGAGGTCAGTGACGGGAGATAAAATACAATTTATTGGAGAATTTGTTACAAACGTCACGTTAAATAAAAAAACGCGAAAAGCTAAGCTATTTCTCATAGAAAATACCACGAACTTACTGGGTACAAATTGGATAACAGAATTCCAATTATGGGATCTACAGATGAATTCTTTCTGTTACAAGGTAGAAAGTTTAAACACCGAAGCCCAAAAATGAATAAAGAAACATAAGAAACATTTCCTACTGTTTTTCCTCCAGGGTTGGGAAAGTGTACCAAGATGGAGGAAAAATTCCAGCTAAAAGAAAACGCTCAGGCGGTATTCAAAAAGAAAAGGAATGCGCCGTGTGCCTCAATTGAACAGATAGATAAAGAATTGGACAGATTAGAGAAAACCGGTGTACTTAAAAAAAGTTGAGTATAGTGAATGGCCAACACCAACGGTATACGTGAATAGAATTCTCTAGAAATTCGCGTTTAAACGCGAAACCAACAGCGGAAGAAATATTTGCGTAGCTTAATGGAGGCACAATATTTTCGAAGATAAATCTCAGCGAAAAAACGTCAAAACTTTTGTGTATATACACATATCGATGTCTGTATAAATTTAACAGACTACCTTTTGGAATTAAGGTCGCGCCCGCCATTTTCCAACAAGTAATCGATTCGATGTTGGGTGGTCTACATTTTGCCGTAGCGTATCTGGACGACATCCTCATGAGGAGTACAATATAGCAGAACACGTGGAACATGTAAATGCAGTAGTTTCAAGAATACAGGATTTTGGATTTAAACTCAAGGAAAGCAAATGCGAATTTTCTATGGTGAAAGTAAAATATCTGGGGCAGATCATCGATAAGAATGGTAGAAGGCCAGATTCAGAGCGAAAAGCGGCTATAAAAGACATGCCGGCTCCGAATGATATTACCGCATTACAAAGTTTTTTGGGATTAGCTAATTATTACCAAATATACATCCCTAAAATATATGATCTGCGGGCACCATTAAATGGACTACTGAAGAAAGGAAAACCCTGGAAATGGACTAATGAATGTCAGAAAGCATTTGAAAAGGTAAAGGAATTGTTAATCTCGGAATTATTTTTAACTCATTACAACCCGGATTTAGAGATCATAGTAGCTTGTGACACAAGTGCGTATGGAGTAGGAGCATGCATCTTACACAAAATTACAGATGGTCAAGTAAAACCAATTGCTCATGCTTCTAGAGCACGACTCCCGGCTGAGAAGAATTACTCTCAGATAGAGAAAAAGGCGCTAGGAATAATATTTTCAGTAGGGAAATTTCACCGTTTTGTCCACGGTCGACATTTTAAGCTACAAACTGATCCTAAGCCTCTAATTTCGATTTTTGGATCGAAAAAGGGTTTGCCGACTCATACAGCCAACCAGTTACAAAGATGGGTAACAATACTGCTAAATTATAACTTCAGCACATACCATCGAATAAATTTGGCTACGCTGATGGGCTGTCCAGGTTAAGTCGTAAAATGAGCGAAACATTAGAAGACACGGTAATTGCCTTACTGAAATCAAAAGAAGAGCTGAAATGGCCTGAGATACAAAGGATAAGAAAACCGACGACGCAAAGTACTAAAAACTTCCTGCTGGAATTATTCGCAAGGTTTGGTGTAGTAGACACAATTGTGACGGACAACGGAAGTCAATTTACGTCGGAACAATTTAAAGATTTATGCAAGGAATACAACGTCGAACATGTAACCACAGCTCCATATCACCCAAGATCGAACGGGTTATTTGAAAAAATTGTGGACACCCTAAAAAGAGCTCTAAAGAAAGCTAGGCAGATGAAGCCCTACCTGAAGGTTCTACAGGTATACAGAATTACCCCAAATAATGGAACACCAGCCTCACAATCGCCAGCCTAGGTGATGTTTGCACGTCGGGTAAGATCTGTCTTCGACAAATTACTACCAAAAAAGACAAAACCAGGTAGAGAAAAATTTATTCAAGTAAAAAATACAATCCTGGTGAAAAAGTATACTTTAAGGTCTATAAACAGAATACATAATTCTTAGAGATTGGAGAAATAGAAAAGCAGATTCGCTACATGATGTACTTGGTGAAAGGCGAAAGATTCACGTGCAGACGGCACATTAACCAGATCAGCAACGATTTTACCTGAGGTACGCCGATCCAGGAGAAAAATAAAAGCAACTGATTATTCAAAAGTGGATCCAAAACGTAGGATATACGCTACGATGTTGCTAAAAAAATGAATTTTTTTGTGTTTGTTTTTTCTTCATATTTAAAAATAAAGAAAACTGTTTTACTCCTACGGAGTAAAGTTTTAGGAGGGGGTATTATGGTAAAACACACCTATTGTATAGTTATTAGACTCTCCCACCTAATGCAAGTAGGAGTAGTAAGAGGAACGAGGGTCAGTCGATGTTGGAAGACAGTAGTCGATAGTTAGTCGAATACGAAAGTAGTCAGCGACCACAACATGATTACTCTGCGCAATACCTATTATATCAAGTTCCTAACGTTTGGTACGTCGAACTTAATTAGGACCGATTTTAGTACCAATACAAGCCTTCACTGCGAAATAACTCCACAACAGTTATGTAGTCAAATTAGTTTTTAGTTTCTACTCCTGGATCTCAACATGTCCATAATCGTTTCGAATGTTCTTGGAGCCATGTGTTGGCTATTAACTAGTCATTGGCCGTGCACCATTGGACACATTTTTCGTTGCGGGATCCTAGTCCGAATTAGCCAGCTATCTTCCCTGCCTTCTCCCCGCCTTTGGCGTTCAGGTCCCCCATGGTAATTATGATTTCTTGTGATTTGCAGTGAGCCTTGGCGTTGTCTAGCATATAGTGGAAAGATTCGATTTCTTCTTTCTTACTTTGTGCTATCGGTGCATACAATATTATTATGACTACGTTGAAGAGCTTTCCTTTAGCGTTACTACCAGAATTCTTTCGGATAATTGGTAGTATTCCTGAAGGCAATTCTTGATCTAGTATCAATCCTACTCCTTTATCGTTTTTTTCTCCGTCTACATATATAATCCTGTGACTGACAAAATTTCCGTCGTTTGATCAACTAGTTTCACATACCACTAAGATGTTTATTTTAGCCTACTCATCTCCTATTTTACATTTTGTAACTGGCAATAGTTGTCCAATGTCCAAACGTTCCATGTCACGAGATTTTTTTTTTATGCGATGAGTCTTGGGATAATGGCCCGGTGAGACCTGTCAGTCCTATCGCTTCTTTCTGGTCGAGGGATATGTTCCAACGAATAGTATCCCCCTTAACGCCGTTTTTACTAGCAGTCACTGGATGACGGTCAGGTTACACCTGTTGCACATGTCGATCCTTACCGGGCGAGGAGTTCATTCACATACATTTAATCCCCTTCACGCCGTTACGTTTTATGTGTGCGTTATTTAGTTTATTTGTTTTTTCTAACGGCTAGTTTATCGGTATCGGTGGTTAGTTTGTTTATATATTTGGATGTATTTAGATCAATTTATTTTACTTGTTATTTATTTGTTACACTGTATATTTTCTCTCTTTGGTTTTCGATTTTTAAGTAACGTAGTATATTATTTTTTTATCGTTATATAACAGTTATAGCTATTTTTTCGTCCGATTTTATGTTTTTATTTTTATAGTCTATCTAATATTTTGGTCATAATAGTTTGCTTATTTGTTTATTATTTACTTTATTTATTTGTATCAATAATTTATTTATTATTATCTTCCCAAACAAAAACAAATTAGTAAATAAGCTATATAAACAATTTTTACCACGTTAATAAAAACACGGATCAAAATAAAAATAAAATAATAATAAAAAAATAAATAAATATATAAGATAAGAAATAAAAGTAAAAAATAAAAATAAATAAAAACAAGCAAAATAATTTAACCCAAATAAATAAATAAACAAATCAACGACTTCCGGTAAAATAACCGACAAAATAGACTACCCACAATGCACCACTGACCCGTATATATAAATAGGCGAGAAAAATAACAGCACTCGTAGCCCAGCGCTTGCGTTCTGTCCTCCTTGTCATTTTGCTGTTTATTTTCAGACCGCCATGCGACTGCCTTGTTGCCTGAATCTCTGAGTGAACTGTATTTTGGTTAAAGTTTGTTATTTTATTTATTTTCTCTTTCAACTGTTTTGAAAAAAAAAAGAAAAAAAAAAAAAAAAAAAAAGTCCTTTTGATATTTTCTTCTATCCATTTTTTTATTTTTACCCCCCTCTTTTAGTTCTTTTCCATTTTTATTTTCAGTTTTTTTCCCCCTTTAATTTTTTGTTTTAGTTTTTCTTTTTACCCCCGTTAATTCTTTGTTTTTCATTTTATCCCCTATTCTAGTTTCTCGTTTTAATTCCCTTCCACCGTTAATTTTTGTTTCTACCCCGTTTTAATTTCCACGCTTTTTTAGCCTTCCTTAGAATTTTCATTTACCGTTAATTTCTAGCTTCGTTTTATATATAGTGTTACCCTTGTCCGTGTTTCGCGTTAATTAATTTTAATTTCTTGTTTCTGTCCTAAGTCTACGTTTTACGTGTTTTTCGTTTTATAAATTTGTTTGTATTAAAATCGTTTTGTAATTGTTGTATTGTCTAATTTATTTGTTTATTTTCTTTATTGGTTCGACTTATTTGTTTTCGGTCGGCAATTTTGAATTTTTGTTGTTAGCTTTGGTTCTTGCCAAAGTTCCGTATTTTCTTTTGTTATTGTTTTCGTCTAGTGTCGGCCATTTTGATTTTTTGTCGAAGTTGAGTATTTTCTTTGGTTACCTTGTTTGAACGTTTTATTTTATTATTTAATTGTCCTTTTCGTGTTTTGTTAATTGTTACGCCTTTAGGCGATATTTGTGTTTAAGTTTTACGTGTTTTTGTTTTATTGTTGTACTGTTAAAGTAAGCCGTTAATTTTCTGTTATTACTGGTTTGACTCGCTGCTTAGAGTCGGCCAACTTTATTTTTTTTAACTAGCTTCGGCTAGAGTTTTATTTATATTAGGTTTGTGTCCACTTTTTCTTTGAACGTTTTATTTTATCGTCCATTTTCCCCTTTTTCTTTTTTTTTCTTTTTCCCGCCTTTTGGCGTTATTTTTTTGTTTTTGTTTTCGCCTTTAGGCGATATTTATTGAATATCCCTTCCCCATTCCTTCACTCCTGACCCCCCTTTTTTTTCTCCACCATGGAGAAGAAGGAAAAAAAAGCCCCTTCTTTCCTTATCACTAAAAAAAAGACAACGACGCTTGCTTCCATCCGTAAATCGGTGAGGAAGCACTTGTTCAACCCCAAAAAAGACCCCCCAGATAAAGATAATCCTGAGGAATATCCTGCACTCCCAAGGACCCCTACTAATGAGGAGATAGTAGACACCCTTAAAAAGGCTGCCAAAGCCAGGATAGAAAAAGAAATCCTGGAAAAAGAAACAAATAAAAACCCAGACAAGCCAAAAGTTAACACCGAGGTCGGGGATTCGCCCTCTTGTTGGAAGTCCCCTCCGAATTGTATAATCGACATCGCGGAGTTCCTGGAGCGTGCCAAGAGTTACGCTCACCTCGTGGTGAAAGACGGGCTCTTGGAGGATCCAGTGGAACTGAAGAGAGTCGAGAAAAGAATAGTGTCTGTCTTTGTCGTCGACAAGCGTTCGCGCAAAATTTGTCGGTCGACTAAAGACACAGTGTTTAAAGCACTGGAGTCCCTGGGGTTCAAACCCCTAAGAATTGTCAAGGGAAAGGGTTACTTCATGTGGGACGTACTGCTGCCCACTGCGGAAGACTGCGTGAGAGCCACCCGGAGGGAGTTGATCACAAAGGATCTTATCCTCCGCACGGAGTACGAGGGTCGGCGAAGGACCAGCGTAGCAGTGTACGAGGTCCCTCCTCAGGTTATCGGGGAACACCTTGCGGCTTTCCTGGCCCAATACGGGGAGATATTGGCCGCTTCCTGCGATAGCCTGACTGGGGGATGGAGCTTTGACATGATGCTCGATCGGAAGGCCTTCAGCTCCGTCCCCAACTGGATTGACGTTAGTGACTTGAAGCTGCCGGTCATCGTGACCGGTCGTAAACCAGCCTGCTGGAAGTGTGGAGTGACTGGTCATCTCTCCTCTTCCTGCCCAGAGAAGAAGGCCTCTGGGACTCAGGTCACTAAAGACCAAACTCCCCCTCTGACCGAGTCTGCAAAATCCGCCGCGCCTGTAATGGGCATGCCAGCTGCCGGGACCGGAGAGGTTGTTCCCCCGGTTGGGTCTCCACCAAAGCCCTCATCCCCCGAAGAGCCCTCTTCTACCGCTTCTGTGGCTAAGAAGGGGGGAGAAGGGTAATGGCTGGTAGTTGGCAGGGTCAGAGGGAAGCGTCAGCCAGCGGGTCCTCAGTCCCCTGAAGCCTCGGGGACTAAAGACACTTACAGCCCACTCCCTCTAACAGCAGTAAGGGCGACACCCCGGCCTCTATCCAGACTATGGAAGAGCTCCAAAAGAAGTACGATCCAGGCTTCCTTAAAACCGAAAAAGTTAAGGAACTTAAGAAAAAGCTGGATAAACAAAGAAAAGAAAAACTATCCCCTTCCAAGATTACATTTACAACACTGTCTCCACAACCCTCTACATCCCGTCAAAGCAAGTCACCCACTAAAAATAAGGCCACTCCCCCCACCTCCACCAACTCGCCACCTTCTCCACGCCCCTCAACCCCTCTCTCTAGAGTGAAGCCTTCTCCCGCCACTCCTTCAACTTCTTATGCCCAGTCCCAAATCCCTCTCAGTAGAGATCCCAGTCCCTTCAGACAACCATGTACTCCCCGCAATACTCCCAGTCCTTCTCCCACTAAAATGCCCCCGCCAGCTATCAAAAGGCACAGAAGCCCAACGCAAGATTCAGCGGAAAAAAAGAAGAGGCCAAAACATATCTACAATCCTGGCACAAATGTGTGCAAAATCTCGCCCTTACAAGCCGAGAAAGCCAAAGATTATGGCAACAGGATCAAGAAACTAAAATATCTGTTGTCAATGAAGCAATTCGGCGACAAGGATATTGATAATCCGAACAATTTTCCACACGCCCAGAGAGTTTTGACGGTAATAAGAGTTGAAACTGGGGCAAAACAAATTTGGGCCATGTTGGACGAGGCAATGGCTCCGTTCGACATGACCCCACCCATTGCTATCGTCCAAAGCGAAAAATTAAAAAAAATGAAACAATTCTGTGCAGGGAGGGTCCCAGTTTTTGTTCACCCCTCCCTTTATAGAGCACTAAAATTGACTTTCCCGTGGGATATCGGCGGAATCTCCCAAGACGGTACCATCAAGAATGAGATGGGCCATGGGTCTATGGGAGAGGCTGTCGGTATCCTAACCCCAGCCATGTTCAAAGCAGATAAACAACCCTAATCAGTATTCAATATGGCTCTCTGGTTAGCTAGTTTAAATGTCCGGGGCCTGAGGTTGGAGTCTCGCAGGGCGAGGCTCTCTCGCGACCTTCAGCGCCTCGGGGTGAATATCTGTTGTGTGCAAGAGACCCGGTTTTCTTCTCATGATCGTGAGGATGTGCTGTCTAATGGGTTCGCCCTTTATTCAGCATGTTTTGATGGTCGTTCGAGGGGTGTCTCTTGGCTAGTGAGCAGGTCTTTAGACGCTGTATGTACTCTTGTTTTCGCAGATCCGGCGGGCAGGCTTTGTGTGCTGGACGTTACCATAAAAGGTAAGGCTTTACGTCTCATCGGCGTTTATGCGCCTAATATCCATGCTGAGCGACCTGGTCTGTTTCGGCAGATCGAGCCGTTTTTGACGACATCTCGTCGGGTAGTTTTAGCGGGTGATTGGAATGCCGTCCTTGATCCCGATATAGATCGTATAGGGAAAAAACGGGCTACTAACAATCCTGATGTTAAACCATTCCGGGACTTTATCGACGGGTTCGATCTCGTCGATAAGTACCGGAATGAGCATCCTCGGGATATAGCTTGGACTTGGACAAATAGTGGCAACTCGGATCCTGGGACGCTTGCGAGCGACCTTGATCGAGTCCTAGTTAAGAGAGTCGATGTAGGGCTCTTAGGGTGTCCAAGTTTCCATTATATAGTTTATTCGGATCATAGGCTTGTCCGGGTCCGTGTAAACTTAGATAAGCCTAAGGTTAGGTTGGCTGGTTACTGGAAATTCAACTGTTCACTGTTTGGTGAACAGGGATTTCGGGACCAGCTGTTACTAATGATACAACGGGAATTGTCGGGAGCGGTTTTGGGGAACGCCTGGTGGGGTAACCTTAAATCTAAAATTAGAACGTTTGCTGCCGATTTTAGTCGTCGACTCAAGCGAGATAGATTAGCGGCGCAAACTGCTTTAGAAGAAAAAGTCGATCGGGCCGTGAAATCCCGTGTTAGTGGGGATGTAGCCTTAGCTAAGGCAGAGTTGGCCTCCTTGCTTATCAAGAAGGATCAAGCTCTGGTAGTTAGGGCTAGGTTAAAAAGAATGTCCTCTGAGGCGACGAATATGGCCGCTGAATTGCGTGCAGAGGAGAGTAGGAGTGCGTCTCGGCGACATATCGCGTGCGTCACATTACCGGATAATCGGACCGTGACTACAAACGCGGGCATATGTGAGGTCTTTCGAGATTATTTTCAGGATCTTTTCACCAGGGAGCCCAGTCTGAGCTCGGCTCAGTTCGACTCCTATTTAGCCGACTTTCCCTGCCTCGAGGCAGCTGAAGCGGCTGGGTGCGAGGGTCCCATAACAGAGTCTGAGATCTGGGAAGCGCTGAAACAGGTTGGCCTGGATAAGTCTCCGGGACTCGATGGTCTGCCCTACGAAGTGTACTTGAGGCTGTCGCCCGTTTTTGTTCCTTTGCTGGAACTGATTTTCAACCACTGGATGAAGCAGGGGTCTTTACCTCAACGCTTCACCAGGGGTGTGATCAAGTTGCTGCGTAAGGACAAGAACGGTGGGGATGGGTTAGGGAACTTTCGCCCTTTAACGATGCTAAACGCTGAGTTGAAGATTTTGGCGAAGATCTTAGCCAACCGTTTGCAGCTTGTCCTGTCTAGTCTGATTGGCCCCGAGCAGACTTGTGCTGTGAAGGGCAGGACTATTCAGGATAACCTGCATATGGTACGCTTGATCTTAGAACAAGTCGACGGTGAAGCCGCGCTGATCAATTTAGATCAGTCCAAGGCCTTCGATAGGGTTGATCATCGTTTTCTGGAGGCTGTCCTTTCGTCGGCCGGTTTCGGAGCCGACTTTCGCTCCTGGATCCGACTCTTGTATGCGACCCCCGGTGCGCTGGTGGAAGTGAATGGAGTAAGATCGAAGCCTTTCGTATTGTCTCGCTCTATTCGTCAGGGTTGTCCGCTCTCGCCTTTGCTTTACGTTCTTGCGTTGGAACCTTTCCTTCGCAAGTTAAAGGCGAATCCGGTCCTGCGTGGAATATCTCTGCCTGGGGCTACCACCTCAGCAAGGTATTCTGCCTATGCTGACGACGTTTCGGTTCTTGTGTCGAGCAGAGCCGAGATTGACGAAGTCAGCAAAGATGTCAGTGGTTATGAGATGGTGACAGGGGCCAAGATCAACCGTGATAAGTCTGTTGGCTTGCGGTTGGGTGCGTGGAAGGGAGTTTCTCTTCCCGGACCTTTCCTCTGGACGGATGGGCCGATCAAGATTCTCGGCGTCTGGTTCGGTCCGGATCTCCAGTTGGAAATGAATTGGTCGGAGGTACGAGAGAAGGCCGAGAGCGCGGTTAATCTGTGGTCTCGGAGGAGGCTTTCCCTGAAGGGAAGGGCGGAAGTATGTGTTTCACACATATATCCAATCCTCGTGTACCGACTCTCTGTACTTCCACTTCCGTTTGCCCCACTAATTTTATTAGTAAGGCTCTTGTTCTCCTTCTTGTGGGGAGGCAAGGCCCCTATGGTATCTCGGGAGATCTGTTGCCTTCATACCGCTGAGGGCGGTCTGGGTATGCCAAGCATTGAGATTCGTCAACATATGCTTCGCATTGCATTCCTAGACCGATTGTGTCGCGAACCGGACGAGGTGGGGGCCTTCTGGAAGGAAGACGCCCGGAAAAATTTCCCGTCCCTAAGAAGTGTGCACTCGTGCGAGGGGGAGGCCCGCCGTAGACCCCGAGCCGAAAGCTCCTTCTATCACGAATGTCGTCGCGCTCTGAAATGCCTCTTACGGGCGTCGGAAGGCCTCTCCAACGTCCAGGCGTTGTCTCGTAGGGCATTGTATCAAGTGTTAGTTCGGGGGTCCGTTCAAGATGCTCTGATTAGCGAGCTCGGTCTTACGAAGCAGCAGGCTCGCTCAATATGGCCTTGGGCGCCAGGGTTGAAATGCCTCACTAACGATGAGGCATCACTCACCTGGCGGGTGATTCGTAGAGCCCTCTGGGTCGGCAAAAGACTTTGTTCAGCGGGCTTGGAGAATTCTCCAAACTGCCGCCGCTGCGTTGGGGAAGTCGAGACCATTGGTCACGCCTTCTTTCAGTGCACGGTGGTAGTGCCGTTGTGCAAGTTCGTTGAAGGCCTCATGGTTCGCGTACTGCGGAGAAAGTCCTTTGTCCTGGATGTCGTTTCTGTCTGTAGCAATGTGGTGCCTCAGGTGTCGAGGGCTGAGCATTATGTGTGCTGTTGCTTACTAGGCGTTATGAGAGTCGTGATTTGGACGACGCGTCAGAAGGAATTCTATGGTGGCGAGAAGTTTGCTTCTTCCGAACTGATCTTGTTCTTTAGGCATCAGCTTAAAGTCAAGATTAGGACGGAAAGGCGGCGGCTCACATCATCAGAATTTGGCGAAAGGTGGGTGAGTCTTGCGCGTTTGTGCCGTGTGAAAGGGGCTGACCTTGAGTGGCATTTTGATGCTGGTTAGGCATCAGGATATTGTTTGTCTGGGTTGAACTTGGCAACCCATCCCTGGATTTAGGATAGTTTAGGGTTTTTGCATTTGTATTTTAGTTTTTTAATTTCTGTAAAACTTAGCTAGAGTGAGTTTGCTCATTGGCCCCCTTTTTTTCTGCCCCCCTTTTTCTTTTCCTTTTGTTTAACTCCCCATCCCTCCCCGCTTTAGGTGCTCAGTGATTTTAGTTCTCTGGAGGATGCGGGACGCCTTTCGTTTCGAGTGTGTGATCTTTTCGTATGTTTGAGGCTGAATCAGTGCGTGTTTGTGTGAGTGGTTGGGATGGATAAATGTTTGTTCTGTTATAGTCCCGTGTCGATTTCGCCCAGTTAATTGATTTTACTGTCACATTTAGGAATTGTGGGGGGTTTTTATTACTAACATGATTTTGTTTAGTTTCATGTATATAATTTTAGTCATATTGTATATATTCATTGGGGATATTTATTGTTTTGAAATTTTTACTCCCGCCCCCCACAGACTTTATTGTACATATGGGGTTATTTAGGACTTTCATAGAGACCATGAGGTATTTTGGTGGATGTAGCATGAAAGGTAAGTATAAATGTGGCGTTTTGGTGAAAGGAATATTGTTTTGTATGTTTGGGTCAGTGCTCGGGACTAGCTAAGTTTAAGATTAAGACAAGTGATGACCTTCCTTTTCCCCAATGCCCCTTTTGGCTTTGTGCCGTATTTACTGTACATAACAGTAATAAATATTGTGGCCTGACTCTTGCTTTTGTCCGCCTTGTCATTGTACCGTTTATTTTTCAGACCGCTACAAGACTGCTCTTGCCCGAATCTCTGCGTGAACTGTTCTTTTGGTTAAAGTTTGTTATTTTATTTATTTTCTGTTGCAACTGTTTTGAAAAAAAAAAAGAAAAAAAAAAAAGAAAGTCCTTTTGATTTTTTCTTCTATCCATTTTTTTATTTTTACCCCCCTCTTAGTTCTTTTTCACTTTTTATTTTCAGTTTTTTTTCCCCCTTTAATTTTTTGTTTTAGTTTTTCT
Source organism: Acanthosepion esculentum (assembly GCA_964036315.1). NCBI lineage: Eukaryota > Metazoa > Mollusca > Cephalopoda > Sepiida > Sepiidae > Acanthosepion > Acanthosepion esculentum. The sequence goes on from OZ038495.1 coordinate 6,248,426, forward strand.
TTTTACCCACGTTAATTCTTTGTTTTTCATTTTATCCCCTATTCGAGTTTCTCGTTTTAATTCCCTTCCCCCGTTAATTTTTTTTTCTACCCCGTTTTAATTTCCACGCTTTTTTAGCCTTCCTTATAACCTTCATTTACCGTTAATTTCTATCTTCGTTCTAGTTATATTGTAACCCTTGTCCGTGTTTTGCGTTAATTAATTTTAATTTCTTGTTTCTGTCCTAACTCTACGTTTTACGTGTTTTTCGTTTTATAAATTTGTTTGTACTAAAATCGTTTTGTAATCGTTGTATTGTCTAATTTATTTGTTTATTTTCTTTATTGGTTCGACTTGTTTGTTTTGGGTCGGCCATTTTGAATTTTTGTTGCTAGCTTTGGTTCTTGCCAAAGTTCCGTATTTTCTTTTGTTATTGTTTTCGTCTAGTCGGCCATTTTGATTTTTTGTCGAAGTTGAGTATTTTCTTTGGTTACCTTGTTTGAACGTTTTATTTTATTATTTAATTGTCCTTTTCGTGTTTTGTTAATTGTTACGCCTTTAGGCGATATTTGTGTTTAAGTTTTACGTGTTTTTTTTGTTTGATTTTTGTAATTGTTGTACGTTTAAAGTTAGCTGTTAATTTTCATTTATTTACTGGTTTGACTCGCTTCTTAGAGTCGGCCATCTTTATTTTTTTTAACTGGCTTCGGCTAGAGTTCAATTATATTAGGTTCCTGTCTACTTTTTCTTGAACGTTTTATTTTATTATCCAATTTTCGCCTTTTTATTTGTTTTTCGCCTTTTGGCGTAATTTGTTTGCTTTTTTTTGTTTCGCCTTTAGGCGAAATTTATTGAGTACCCCTTCCCCATTCCTTCACCCCTGCCCCCCCTTTTTTTCTCCACCATGGAGAAGAAGGATAAAAAGCCCCTTCTTTCCTTATCACTAAAAAAAAGACAACGACGCTTGCTTCCATCCGAAAATCGGTGAGGAAGCACTTGTTCAACCCCCAAAAAGACCCCCCAGATAAAGATAATCCTGAGGAATATCCTGCACTCCCAAGGACTCCTACAAATGAGGAGATAGTAGACACCCTTAAAAAGGCTGCCAAAGCCAGGATAGAAAAAGAAATCCTGGAAAAAGAGAAAAATAAAACCCCAGAAAAGACTAAAGTTAATACGGAGGTCGGGGATTCGCCCTCTTGTTGGAAGTCCCCTCCGAATTGTATAATCGACATCGCGGAGTTCCTGGAGCGTGCCAAGAGTTACGCTCACCTCGTGGTGAAAGACGGTCTCTTGGAGGATCCAGTGGAACTGAAGAGAGTCGAGAAAAGAATAGTGTCTGTCTTTGTCGTCGACAAGCGTTCGCGCAAAATTTGTCGGTCGACTAAAGACACAGTGTTTAAAGCACTGGAGTCCCTGGGGTTCAAACCCCTAAGAATTGTCAAGGGAAAGGGTTTCTTCATGTGGGACGTACTGCTGCCCACTGCGGAAGACTGCGTGAGAGCCACCCGGAGGGAGTTGATCACAAAGGATCTCATCCTCCGAACCGAGTATGAGGGTCGGCGAAGGACCAGCGTGGCAGTATACGAGGTCCCTCCTCAGGTTATCGGGGAACACATCGCGGCTTTCCTGGCCCAATACGGGGAGATATTGGCCGCTTCCTGTGATAGCCTGACTGGGGGATGGAGCTTTGATATGATGCTCGATCGTAAGGCCTTCAGCTCCGTCCCCAACTGGATTGACGTCGGTGACTTGAAGCTGCCGGTCATCGTGACCGGTCGTAAACCAGCCTGCTGGAAGTGTGGAGTGACTGGTCATCTCTCCTCTTCCTGCCCAGAGAAGAAGGCCTCTGGGACTCAGGTCACTAAAGACCAAACTCTCCCTCTGACCGAGTCTGTAAAATCCGCCGCGCCTGTAATGGGCATGCCAGCTGCCGGGACCGGAGAGGTTGTTCCCCCGGTTGGGTCACCATCCAAGCCCCCATCCCCCGAAGAGCCCTCTTCCACCGCTTCTGCGGCTAAGAAGGGGGGAGAAGGGGAATGGACAGTAGTTGGCAGGGTCAGAGGGAAGCGTCAGCCAGCGGGTCCTCAGTCCCCTGAAGCCTCGGGGACTAAAGACACACACAGTCCCACTCCCTCTATCAACAGCAAGGGCGACGCCCCGACCTCCACTCCTTCAATTGAAGATCAGAGGTTCAAATATGAACCGTCTCACGAAAAAGCTGAAAAGCTTAAAAAACTAAAGAAACGATTGGACGAACAAAAAAAAAACAAAATCTCCGACCAAAAAAATCATACCTTTACAGTCTCCTAAACCAATTTCCCCTATCAAATCTCCCCCGAAAAAGAAGGCCACTCTTAACGTATCCTCCATCCCCATGCCTCCCATTTCAAGTCCCTCAACCCCTCTCTCCAGAGTGAAGCCTTCTCCTGCTATGCCGTCCACCTCGTATGCCCAGTCCCTTATCCCGCTCAGTAGAGATCCCAGCCCCTTTAGACAACCCTGCACTCCTTGCCACACTCCCAGTCCTTCTCCCGCTAAATCCTCACAAATGTTACCACCAGTCACCAAAAGGCCCCGAAGCCCCACTCAAGATCCCGGCGAAAAGAAAAAAAAAACTAAAGCCATTTTCAATCACGGATTGGACATGTGTAAGATCTCCCCTAGGCAGGCGGAAAAAGCTAGGGATTATGGAAACCGCATCCCTAACTTAAAATTCCTCCTGTCTATCAAGCAGTTCTCGGATAAAGACATTGACAACCCGTTGAACTTTCCGGGTGCCCAGCGGGTTTTAACCGTGGTGGGCGTGGACACGGGTGCAAAACAAATATGGGCCATGTTGGACGAGGCTATAACCTCTTTCAACATGAGCCCGCCCATTGCTATCATTCAAAGCGACAAGCTCCGGAAAATGAATTCATTCTGCGCAGGGAGGGTCCCAATTTTTGTTCACCCCTCCCTCTATAGGGCTCTTAAACTTACTTTCCCGTGGGATATCGGCGGGATCTCCCAGGACGGTAACATCAACACTGAGATGGGCCATGGGTCTATGGGAGATGCTGTTGGTATCCACTCCCCGGCCATGTTCAAAGCAGGTAAGCAACCCTAATCAGTTCTCACTATGGCTCTCTGGTTAGCTACGTTAAATGTCCGGGGCCTGAGGTTGGAGTCTCGCAGGGCGAGGCTCTCTCGCGACCTTCAGCGCCTCGGGGTGAATATCTGTTGTGTGCAAGAGACCCGGTTTTCTTCTCATGATCGTGAGGATGTGCTGTCTAATGGGTTCGCCCTTTATTCAGCATGTTTTGATGGTCGTTCGAGGGGTGTCTCTTGGCTAGTGAGCAGGTCTTTAGACGCTGTATGTACTCTTGTTTTCGCAGATCCGGCGGGCAGGCTTTGTGTGCTGGACGTTACCATAAAAGGTAAGGCTTTACGTCTCATCGGCGTTTATGCGCCTAATATCCATGCTGAGCGACCTGGTCTGTTTCGGCAGATCGAGCCGTTTTTGACGACATCTCGTCGGGTAGTTTTAGCGGGTGATTGGAATGCCGTCCTTGATCCCGATATAGATCGTATTGGGAAAAAACGGGCTACTAACAATCCTGATGTGAAACCATTCCGGGGCTTTATCGACGGGTTTGATCTCGTCGATAAGTACCGGAATGAGCATCCTCGGGATATAGCTTGGACTTGGACAAATAGTGGCAACTCGGATCCTGGGACGCTTGCGAGCTACCTTGATCGAGTCCTAGTTAAGAGAGTCGATGTAGGGCTCTTAGGGTGTCCAAGTTTCCATTATATAGTTTATTCGGATCATAGGCTTGTCCGGGTCCGTGTAAACTTAGATAAGCCTAAGGTTAGGTTGGCTGGTTACTGGAAATTCAACTGTTCACTGTTTGATGAACAGGGATTTCGGGACCAGCTTTTACTAATGATACAACGGGAATTGTCGGGAGCGGTTTTGGGGAACGCCTGGTGGGGTAACCTTAAATCAAAAATTAGAACGTTTGCTGCCGATTTGAGTCGTCGACTCAATCGAGATAGATTAGCGGCGCAAACTGCTTTAGAAGATAAAGTCGATCGGGCCGTGAAATCCCGTGTTAGTGGGGATGTAGCCTTAGCTAAGGCAGAGTTGGCCTCCTTGCTTATCAAGAAGGATCAAGCTCTGGTAGTTAGGGCTAGGTTAAAAAGAATGTCCTCTGAGGCGACGAATATGGCCGCTGAATTGCGTGCAGAGGAGAGTAGGAGTGCGTCTCGGCGACATATCGCGTGCGTCACATTACCGGATAATCGGACCGTGACTACAAACGCGGGCATATGTGAGGTCTTTCGAGATTACTTTCAGGATCTTTTCACCAGGGAGCCCGGTCTGAGCTCGGCTCATTTCGACTCCTATTTAGCCGACTTTCCCTGCCTCGAGGCAGCTGAAGCGGCTGGGTGCGAGGGTCCCATAACAGAGTCTGAGATCTGGGAAGCGCTGAAGCAGGTTGGCCTGGATAAGTCTCCGGGACTCGATGGTCTGCCCTACGAAGTGTACTTGAGGCTGTCGCCTGTTTTTGTTCCTTTGCTGGAACCACTGGATGAAGCAGGGGTCTATACCTCAACGCTTCACCAGGGGTGTGATCAAGTTGCTGCGTAAGGACAAGAAAGGTGGGGATGGGTTAGGGAACTTTCGCCCTTTAACGATGCTAAACGCTGAGTTGAAGATTTTGGCGAAGATCTTAGCCAACCGTTTGCAGCTTGTCCTGTCTAGTCTGATTGGCCCCGAGCAGACTTGTGCTGTGAAGGGCAGGACTATTCAGGATAACCTGCATATGGTACGCTTGATCTTAGAACAAGTCGACGGTGAAGCCGCGCTGATCAATTTAGATCAGTCCAAGGCCTTCGATAGGGTTGATCATCGTTTTCTGGAGGCTGTCCTTTCGTCGGCCGGTTTCGGAGCCGACTTTCGCTCCTGGATCCGACTCTTGTATGCGACCCCCGGTGCGCTGGTGGAAGTGAATGGAGTAAGATCGAAGCCTTTCGTATTGTCTCGCTCTATTCGTCAGGGTTGTCCGCTCTCGCCTTTGCTTTACGTTCTTGCGTTGGAACCTTTCCTTCGCAAGTTAAAGGCGAATCCGGTCCTGCGTGGAATATCTCTGCCTGGGGCTACCACCTCAGCAAGGTATTCTGCCTATGCTGACGACGTTTCGGTTCTTGTGTCGAGCAGAGCCGAGATTGACGAAGTCAGCAAAGAGGTCAGTGGTTATGAGATGGTGACTGGGGCCAAGATCAACCGTGATAAGTCTGTTGGCTTGCGGTTGGGTGCGTGGAAGGGAGTTTCTCTTCCCGGACCTTTCCTCTGGACGGATGGGCCGATCAAGATTCTCGGCGTCTGGTTCGGTCCGGATCTCCAGTTGGAAATGAATTGGTCGGAGGTACGAGAGAAGGCCGAGAGCGCGGTTAATCTGTGGTCTCGGAGGAGGCTTTCCCTGAAGGGAAGGGCGGAAGTATGTGTTTCACACATATATCCAATCCTCGTGTACCGACTCTCTGTACTTCCACTTCCGTTTGCCCCACTAATTTTATTAGTAAGGCTCTTGTTCTCCTTCTTGTGGGGAGGCAAGGCCCCTATGGTATCTCGGGAGATCTGTTGCCTTCATACCGCTGAGGGCGGTCTGGGTATGCCAAGCATTGAGATTCGTCAACATATGCTTCGCATTGCATTCCTAGACCGATTGTGTCGCGAACCGGACGAGGTGGGAGCCTTCTGGAAGGAAGACGCCCGGAAAAATTTCCCGTCCCTAAGAAGTGTGCACTCGTGCGAGGGGGAGGCCCGCCGTAGACCCCGAGCAGAAAGCTCCTTCTATCACGAATGTCGTCGCGCTCTGAAATGCCTCTTACGGGCGTCGGAAGGCCTCTCCAACGTTCAGGCGTTGTCTCGTAGGGCATTGTATCAGGTGTTAGTTCGGGGGTCCGTTCAAGATGCTCTGATTAGCGAGCTCGGTCTTACGAAGCAGCAGGCTCGCTCAATATGGCCTTGGGCGCCATGGTTGAAATGCCTCACTAACGATGAGGCATCACTCACCTGGCGGGTGATTCGTAGAGCCCTCTGGGTCGGCAAAAGACTTTGTTCAGCGGGCTTGGAGAATTCTCCAGACTGCCGCCGCTGTGTTGGGGAAGTCGAGACCATTGGTCACGCCTTCTTTCAGTGCACGGTGGTAGTGCCGTTGTGCAAGTTCGTTGAAGGTCTCATGGTTCGCGTACTGCGGAGAAAGTCCTTTGTCCTGGATGTCGTTTCTGTCTGTAGCAATGTGTTGCCTCAGATGTCGAGGGCTGAGCATTATGTGTGCTGTTGCTTACTAGGCGTTATGAGAGTCGTGATTTGGACGACGCGTCAGAAGGAATTCTATGGTGGCGAGAAGTTTGCTTCTTCCGAACTGATCTTGTTCTTTAGGCATCAGCTTAAAGTCAAGATTAGGACGGAAAGGCGGCGGCTCACATCATCAGAATTTGGCGAAAGGTGGGTGAGTCTTGCGCGTTTGTGCCGTGTGAAAGGGGCTGACCTTGAGTGGCATTTTGATGCTGGTTAGGCATCAGGATTTTGTTTGCCTGGGTTGAACTTGGCAACCCATCCCTGGATTTAGGATAGTTTAGGGTTTTTGCTTTTTAGTTTTTTAATTTCTGTAAAACTTAGCTAGAGTGTGTTTGCTCATTGGCCCCCCTTTTTTTCTGCCCCCCTTTTCTTTTCCTTTAGTTTAACTCCCCTTCCCTCCCCTCTTTAGGTGCTCAGTGATTTCAGTTCTCTGGAGGATACGGGACGCCTTTCGTTTCGAGTGTGAGCTTTTTTCGTATGGTTGAGTCTGAATCAGTGCGTGTTTGTTTTGAGTGGTTGGGATGGATAAATGTTTGTTCTGTTATAGTCCCGTGTCGATTTCGCCCAGTTAATTGATTTTACTGTCACATTTAGGATTTGTGGGGGGGTTTTATTACTAACTTAGATTTTGTTTCGTTTCTTGTACATATATATTTAGTCATATTGTATATACTTATTGGGGATTATTTATTGTATAAAATTTTTACTCCCGTCCCCCTCAGACTTTATTGTACATATGGGGTTATTTAGGACTTTCATAGAGACCATGAGGTATTTTGGTGGATGTAGCATGAAAGGTAAGTTTAAATGTGGCGTTTTGGTGAAAGGAATATTGTTTTGTATGTTTGGGTCAGTGCTCGGGACTAGCTAAGTTTAAGATTAAGACCAGTGATGACCTTCCTTTTCCCCAATCCCCCTTTTGGCCTTGTGCCGTATTTACTGTACATAGCAGTAATAAATATTGTGGCCTGACGATTGCATCTAGCAGGAAACAGACTATCGCCTCCAAGTGTTGACTTTTATGTTCACTTTTATATATATATATATATATATATATATATATATATATATATATATATATACAAAGTTTCTCCAATCTGTTTGCGAGTAAGTGCTTTGTGGGTCAGAGTTAGTAAGGAGACAGAAGATTGGTAAGGTGGGAGAATAGAATAAAATGATAGTATAATTCTAATTACCCACTGTTAAAATTAACACATCAAGCTGACGAGCCCGAAGAAAAAAATAAAAGCAAATCATTCCCCCTTGAGAGATAGAGAGAGAGAGAGAGGAGGGAGGGTGATAGAGATTGAGAGACGATCAGATCTAGGACCTTTTCAAAGCATGTTAACAATGCCCGACCAGTGGCCTGAAAAAGAAAAAATCAAAGTAGATAGTATGACAGCCTCTTGTAACAAACCACACTACAGTCGCCTTATTTACGATCCATATCTGTTAGAAATTGTAATTATTAGAATTACAATTATTAGCAAGTGAAACGAAGTTCACGACAGGTTTCGTTGGCAGCGCAATGAATATTAATATTAATCAAGTATTTCATCACACTGTTATTTATATGTATCAGGTTTTGAATCGATTGTGGCCTAATTTACATCCAGACCGTCTAAGGCTGTCTATTACAAAATAATATGGTCAAAGGAAAGTTTCCGATTTTAATATTGTGTGCCATTTTAGTTGTATATTCTTCTCTTTTGTAAGGAATTTGTGTAAAAATTGTATATATTTAGTAGCTTTACTTTTCGAATTATTTTTGTTACGACTTAACTTAGATTTTCAAATTATGTTTATTACTAAGTTAGTATCTCGATACAGTTTTTAGCACTCAGCATATTTTTCATTGACACATTCATCTTCTGCTTGCATGCATTTATTTCTGATATATTTTAATCATAACTGATTATCCGCTTTATTCCATGGAAAATTTCATTTTTCCTTCACCTCCTTTTAATCACTTCCGTTCAGATACATACTTTTCATTCTGAGTCAAAAGTTTCAGAGGCTTCACTTTCCGTCACCGACTAGATTCGAGATGTTCATATTCTCATCCTGTTAAACTTTACTCGGTGATGATATCTCCAAAGGGTGGAACTGCATTTTTCTTATCTCCTGACGTAGTATGAACTGCATATCTTCTGAATCTCATAAGCCCTTGATGTAAGGGTAGATAGGCAGTGGTAAATCTCTTTTGCTCCCAACTTATGGTATGTTTGCCGGGTAGTTGTTACTCTAAAGGATACGTTTGATGGCGATTATTTCCTATTGGTATGCATATGTGTAAAGCATACACATTGGGGAAAATGACTAGAGTAACATCCATAGTATAGTGGGAAAGAAGGCTAATCGAGTATGGCTAATCAAGTATGCATTGAAATGAGTAGTCATCAGCCCTAGTGGAATGAACTGAATAAAGTAAAACACAGGAAAGTTAAACGTCTGAAAGGATCCCCCGCATATGCTTGGGTATGTGGACATCCTTAGAAGTGTAAATAAATACGATACGGGAGTCCTTAAGAAAGAAAGAAAGACAAATGACAGCAAACCTTCAAATGCAGCAGCAGCAAAAAATGACAGACAGCAACAGTTGCAAATCCTAATCAGGGGGCAAGTTAGGTCTAAGTCTCCAACTTCCCAACAGCAAATTGTCCTACATTGATTAAAGCCTTGGTTTGTGAATTCGGGGAAAAAGCGATTGTGAGTCATATAACTGGGTCGAACAATGTGTACTTGCACTCTATGAAAAAGTACTAAATAAAATAAGAACTAGGCCATATGCCTGGACATGAGCAGTGGGACGAGAACAGTCTAGAATCGTAGATTAGATAAAGGGTTCCGTTCAGAATTTGCCGTTAGTTATCTATATGGATGAACCTGAGGAAGGCCGCAGTTCACAACCGACGAAACGTTGTGATAACAACAACAAAGATGGGGACAATACTCCGAATATGAATACTTTAAATAATAATCAGAAAATTCAGACAGAATTACATATTTGTTCTTAATTTCTTCTACGCATGTTATCTTGCAAAATGGAATAGCATTTTAGTGCTTCGCATTCAGGGTAATCATTACATTGTGCTTCCATAGGTATACAGACAACACGTGGGTATGTTTTAGATTGCAGTCCAGTCTTTCTGAAAATGTGTTATTTACAATTAGGTAGCGAATCTGTTTTTTATACTTTGTAAGTAAATGGCTTATATTATTATTATTATCATCATCATTATTATTATTATTATTATTATTATTATTATTATTATTATTATTATTCGTTACAATTATATTGTCATCAAACTGAAAGTTTTCTTTGTTAATGTTGTGGTGGGATCCACCTAATCTGCATAGGTGACTATCAACTATATAAATAATGGTTGGTACCGGAAGACGAGGGAAAGGAATCACGAGATCCAACTAGAGACTCTGATCGACTGCGACTAGTCAACACATTCTCCAGGAACGTCTTCCCAGAAATATACAGAAATACTATATGTACTTATTGTGTACACTTTCTTGTTATAATACATTCTTGTTCTAAGTACATTTTGTGTTGCATTATTATTCCATGCAATAGGCGAGATTCAACATTGAGTCAAGACTCAACAGTTAAGTTCGCCAGAACTCTGTCCAATAGTTCCCAGCATCTCAAACATATTTGATCATCCATGATGGTGGCATCGTATGCTGCATCAATTAAATAAAGAAAAACTAAAAGTAAAAATTTCACAAAGAAGTAAGGAAAGACTCACCTTTCTTCAGATGTTCAAGTATACATACATACTTACATATACACACATACATACATACATACATACATACACACACACACACACACACACATATATATATATATATATATATATATATATATATATATATATATATATGGATGTATATATCTTATATGTTAAAAAAAATTAAATTTCAGACACACTGGGTTGTATATTAATATTTCTTTATATAAATTAGGTTTCTCGATTAGTTTCGGCTAGGATGGTCATCATCAGGAGATAAAATTCATGCTTGTTTAGTAGAAGTGAACTAACGGGATGAATGACTCCTCCTGCAGTAAGTGAAATTTGCCTGTAGTTTTCATTTGTTTTATTGTTTTTATAGTTCATTTTTAGTCAGTCCTTGCATTGGTCAAAAGGCCTCTTTCAAGTACTTTTAAGGAGAGTCTGGGAGATTCATGAGTTTCAGATTGACCTGCTTAGTCATTCTGACAGCTTTATTAGTTGCTGGGTCGGGGATATGTGTGTATGTGTTATGTGTGTGTTACCTTTTAGTTTTTTCTCGGTGTGTGTATGATGTGTGTATGTATATATATTTTTGTGAGAGTGTGTGTATGTGGAAGAGATCAATGCCTCTGCAAGCAGGTCTGTCTAGTGTGCTTAAGAAAGTTGGGGGGTTGATCTATGGGAATATATATTAATTCTATCTGTGTTAATTAGTATGTTATTAAGTTCATTCGGACAAAGTTTTGTCTTCATATCTCTCTAGTATTTTCCCAAGCTTAGCTTTTGTGCCTATTTTTATTCTTTCAACAATAGTGAATTTCGCATGGCTATTAGAATCAGGTGTTTCCAAGTGGCAATGTTGATCATCAGGTAATAATCTTTCGTGGGGAGCCGACTTAATCCTATTCAGATAATTATTAATTATGTAGTGAAAGGTCCATTCAAATTTTCCTATATATTGTTTCTGATATAGTGTGCATTATAAGTAAATTATGTAATGACTTCCACAGAGATGTGGTAAATTTTGACAGTAGTGTAAGTGACTGTGCTAGTGATAGATCATATATATTATGCGTGGTACTTATTGGAAAGTGGTCAATATCAGTGATATAGATAGCATATTCAGTTTTATGGATATGAATTTGTAACCCTGGGTTTCACGCTTTTGTGATCATCAAAGTTTTTTCTCATGATCGCAAAAGCGTGACATCCAATGTTACAATCTCATATCCTTACAACTGATTATATATATATATATATATATATATATATATATATATATATATATATATATATATATATATATATATGCGAAAACAAACACTTAGAATTTTCTTTAATACAGCGCTCGAAAACAGAAAAGTTTTCCTGTGCGTGCTCCTATCATCGCTTTATGTATGCCTCTTTGGATAAGTATTTGAAAACTTATTTGCTCAAGTTTATTTTTTCAATAATGTTTTTTCTTTTCCTTTTCAGTGTTAGGCTAAACAAAGGAAAAAGCTTACGAAACGGTATTTTATTTCATTCATCCATTTTATGTCTTTGTTCCCTTTCTCATCTAAATATGTTTCGTCTCGCGATTATTCTTGTCTATTTTGAGTGAAGAATTGTCCTCCTTTTATAAACAAACCTTTCTTTATTCAAATTTGTTTTATTTGCTCTCTCCTTGTTCCCATCGAACATTAAAGGAAATCTCTTTTTCTTCTTCTGCTTCTTCTTCTTGCAGTCCTCCTTCTCCTCCTCTTACTTCTCCTTCTCCCCTACTTCTTAACCTCCTTCTTTTTCTTATTCTCCTCCTCCTTTTTCTTCTTCTTCTTCTTCTTCTTCTTCTTCTTCTTCTTCTTCTTCTTCTTCTTCTTCCTTCTCCTTCTCTCCTACTTCTTAACCTCCTTCTTTTTCTTATTCGCCTCCTCCTTTTTCTTATTCTCCTCCTCCTTTTTCTTATTCTCTTCTTCTTCTTCTTCTTCTTCTTCTTCTTCTTCTTCTTCTTCTTCCTTCTCCTTCTCTCCTACTTCTTAACCTCCTTCTTTTTCTTATTCGCCTCCTCCTTTTTCTTATTCTCCTCCTCCTCCTCCTTTTCTTCTTCTATCGGTAAGGGGAGATGATACATTCATCTTTATTTATTTCAGTGCTCAAGGTGGGACATTTTTTTTTTACCTTTAATAATTCTTTTTTCGCTTTAGTCCAAAAGATCTGAGAAACGAATGGCTTAGACTCACTAGGTTAGAGATAAAATCTGTGTGTCGACTTTCAGGCCTGCCGGAAAGTGGATGACTGATGGTCTGAATTATATTCTTCTTTCAGTAAGAATTCCAACAAAGGATTTTGATACATTTAACCTGGTGACCTTCGCCTCTGACTCTGCCGAATGGCAATCTTCCATATATGGCTGTCTTTATTTTAAAACCTCGTCTATATTTTTCTTATTAACAATACCAATAGAGTATGATCGACATCAGAAAATGTCTGAGTATTGTTTGCAAGTGTTTCCTAAAATATATACTCTGTTTTCGATACTCTTATAAAAACTAAAAAAAAAAGAAATTATTCTTTCTTTTGTCATCTCGTAGATTATTGATATGAATTTATTATTTTTGCTTCGAACAAGTCACATGTTGTACGTTTACTTATTCTCAGTTCGTTTCTATCTAACTTTTCTAACTTATCTAAATGTCTTGTGGCTGAATTTTTAATTCATAAAATCTCTATCTTCACAAAATAAACTAAAATGAAAAAAGTAATAATATGTCTATTCTCATATATAATGAATATTTAAATGACCGAGTGGTTAGAAAAATTGCGTTTCGGGTTCGTATCTCAACATGATCCATTTGTCAAGGATAGAAAATTCCAGGATGAGGCACCGTTCAGAACGGCATGAAACGTTGCCATCGGTTAACCATTGACTTGTAATTGGAATCTGGAAGCTCTCTGGAAAGCTGACGATGGTAGAGCTTGAACAAATCGAATGTCATTTTACCGTGGTCCGGGGGCTTGCCTTACTCTCCTTCTTCAACTTTGTGATAACAGAAATTGTAACTAGTTTCAACTCAAATTCTCTCATTTTATGTGTCATGTCCTTTCAGGGCGTAGGCGATCATGCCTCTCTACCCTTGGATCGCTCAACAAGTTCCTTCCCTCTGCTTCCTTCCCCAGATCACGTTCTGTCTTCCATTTGCTTAAGTCCGCCAAGGATTGTCACGCATTGTTTTTACTTGTCTCGCATTGTATTTACATGTCTCGCATTGTATTTACTTGTCTCGCATTGTATTTACTTGTCTCGCTTTCCCTCTCAAATGAGCGCAGTATAAAGAACTGTCGTGTCTGTGGGTGTCGAAAAAAAGCCGAATTTACGTGAACAGGTATTTGTAACAGGGATCAGTAAGGCACGCCGTTAAAGAGGCGTAATCAGAAGCGAGCATCCAGCCATATTATTCGGTGTTGATATTTTATTACTGGGACATTCCTGAGAGTCTTCGAAACATTTGGGTGCGAGTTTTGCTATCGCGAATTGATCCATTGCCGTGAAAATATGTTGGAATAATTCCAGCTACGTCGTCATCAAGACACATATAGATGATTACAAACAATTTTGAAAGTCGGATTTGATTCACAGATCAAACACTCACATAAACACACACATCGGAAGTACATTAGAATAATATTTACATTAGATTGCCATTGCTTAAAAGAAATAAGAGATTAGTGAAGAACAGATGTGCTACTTTGAATCACAAAGAGAATATTTTGTTTGAAATTAAACATCTCATATAAAATAAAATTTTCGCCCTCAGGCGAAAAACTATTTATTAACCAGTGAGCACATAGACATGTATATACACACGCGTGTGCCATGCACGCATATATATTTACATATATATATATATATATATATATATATATATATATATATATATATATATATATATATATATATATATATATATGTGTGTGTGTGTGTAGGAGACAGTCTGTTTCATGCTAGACGCAATCGTCAGGAATGACGATTGCGTGTAACATGAAACAGACTGTCGCTCAAAGTCTTGACTTCTATGTTCAATTTATATATATATATATATATATATATATATATATATATATATATATATATATATATATATAATACATTATATATAATAATAAAAATATGAATATTATGTATGTATGTATGTATATATATGTATATATATATATATTAAAATAATACATTACATATATATATATATATATATATATATATATATATATATATATATATATATATATATATGTAATGTATTATTTTAATACATATACTCGAATGGTGTGAAACAAAGGATAGCACAATTTGCATGTAAAAATATATTCAACAAATTTGTATCAGGGAAAACATTCCGAAAAGAAAAGACTAGGAACATCTGTGTTGGTCGGAAAAAAATCACCCAACAACGCAATGCCGAGCCAAAAGAAAAAAAAACACGAATCGAGTAAATTAAGAAACACGTAAAATTGCTCAATACACAAAGTAGAGCAAAGTATATATAAAAAAAAACTAGTGAGCTAGGTAGTACCTACCAATGTTTCACCTAACGGATCGTCAGCGTAAAACTTGCTCATGGTAGGTAGTTCCTCGGTTATATATATATATATATATATATATATATATATATATACACACACACATATATATATATATACACTACTATTCAAAGACTTGAAGCCCCCCCCCTCGAAATAGTATGTGATGAAATTGACAAATGAATGAAAAGAAAAGTGAAAATGAGATGTTAGAGTAATTGAGAATAGTGGGGAAACAATTATATTGAGAACATTTTGCCAAAGACTTGTACTGCAGTAATCAAGGCTAAAGGAAGATATTTTGAGGTGAGCAAAATTGTTTTCATTTTCTTTTTGTCTTCGTATTTCTAATAAACCATATATAAATGACTTATTTTAACCCTATAACTTTCTCCAATTTAAAGTGCAAAACAAATACTTTGGGGGTCAATTTAAAAAATGACCAGCCTCTCAAACTTTTGAATTGTAGCGTACACACACACACACACACACACACACACACACACACACACACACACACACACATACACACACACACACACACACACATGTGTGTGTGTGTTTGTGTATGTGTAGGGACCGCCACAAAAGCACGACCCGTAAAATGGATATTTAAAAAATGAAAAGTGTTTTATTATAGTTTTAATTTCAAGCTAATCTATTAAATATAATATTTCTGACAAGAAGAATACTTTTTTTTAGTCCACTTTTATCGCAATTTAATTTTACTAAATAATCTTCTAAAAAATAAAATATACTTTTCTGGAAATTTATTTGTGTAATATCAGCTTATTTAATGTATAATTAGTTTGATTTGCAACAAATATTATTTACTTTAATTTCAAAATATCGCAGGAATCCATTGTTGACACAAGAATAATAATGTTACTTCGCCGACGTTAGCTGTTTTGTCGTGTTGATTTCATGATGATAGATCTCATGTTCTCCGGAGTCTTTTTTGTAAAACATGATTGAAGAAAATGACGTGAGTTCATTTTTTTGATATTTTTTAAGTAAATTAAAAAATACCTGAATTTAAGTACATTAAAAAGTAAATATACAATTTTATGTTAAATTCCTTTAAAAATATTGGTGTTTGTTGAATTGTACTAAGCTTTTCTATTGATGATTATTTAATATAGTTTCACTTAATGATAATATCATCTAAAAGGCAGAAATTAATAAAGAATTTTAAAACATTTAAAACTAAATAAATTATTCTAATTAAAATTTTAAAAAAGGAAAACTTCGAATTTTTTAAAATTTTTCTTAAAACAATACCGTACTTAAGATATTTTATTTATAAAAGAAATTAAAATCTTTTATAATTAAATAATTTCTTAGGTTTACTGCATTTTATTTATTTGACAATTCAGATCAACTTTTCGGTAAATGTTTTATTCTGTTTAACAAATATAAATTGATAATTTAAATTCTCCATGAGTTTCTGTTTTAACTAATATAAATAAGAAATGATTGAAATTTTCATTTCTGTAAATGTCATAAAATTAAAAAAGGTGTGATCAACATATAATTTTACCAGTCTTTTCTAAAACGAATAAAATTCACAAATAATTCCATTCATATATGAATAAGCTCTGAAGATTTCATTGAAATCGGACAATTATTTGATTTTAGCAAGAATTTCCATTTCTATGTAACAATAATTAATCGCCTGAAGATTGCATTGTTCATGATAATCAGAGTTTTGTCACCAGTGAGGAAAAATGTCTGGAAATTTCATAGCGATTTTTAGTCGTTCATGTTCCTGCCCATTAGAACACGTCAAATTTATCGATAGATATATTATACTTACATTTTCGATTAGAGCGCACTTCAAATTATACCTTAAGAAAGAAAGTTTAAAATTACTTAATTCTTGTCAATTTTGCATCCGTATTAAAATGGAAGATTATGAGGTGCTTTTCAGACACTTACGCATTTGATTTTTAACATGAAGGCAAAGAAGCCTCGCAAGCAACAAAAAACATGTGTTGTGTACAGTGAATGCGCTTTAGCTGACAAAACTGAACAGAAGTGGTTTGCAAAGTTTATTGGTGATTGTAGCCTTGTTGATGAAGAACGCTCAGGGGTAAGCCCCTTTAGATAACGACCAAATCAATACATTGATTGAGAATAATTCACATTACACTACACAGGTATTGGCAGAAACACTAAATATATCGAAATCTACGATTCATCATTACTTAGTTGAGACTGGCTGCTCAAATCGCATGATTTGGTTGAAAAGAATCTTTTGGATCGCATTTAAACTGTGATTTACTGGATAAACGCAATGAAAATGGTCCCTTCTTGAAGTAAATTGTGACGGATGATGAGAAATATATCGTTTGTTCAGCGAGAAAGAACCTGGGGTATGCGACATGAGCTCGACTTTAGTCATGTGTTTTTTGGCAAAAATTGTTGCAGCTGGCTGGGAAGTGTCCCCACCCCTCGCCATATTCACCAGACATTGCTCCTTTGGATTTGGATTAATTCAGATCCTTGCAATGATAAAGAAAAACTTCAATTCTTTGGATGACACAAGAAACGCCTTAATGAGTTCTTTGTCGAGTCACCACCGAAATTCTGGCAAGACAGAATCTTTAAGTTAAAGGAAAGATGGAGAAAGGATATGCAACAAAATGGTTTATATCGAGCGGAATAAATATACAATGGCCAAATTTCGTTTTCTGTTTTAATTTCCCTTCAAAATAAGCAGAAACATTCCAATATTATTAATATATAAATTCTGTGCTGTTATTTTACATCGGGCACTATTTTATTAATACCATTATATATCCATACGTACATGTACGCACACACACTCACACACACACTCATATATACACACACAAATATATATATTTCAGATGAGCTCTCTGGGGAGAAAGTGTCGGTTTGTAAACTGTGAATATTAATGCAAGACTCTTCGGTATATCGAATCGAGTTCTCTCAGTCACTGTGTGTTTATGTAAATATAAGTACGCTTAAATTCACCGTCATCCCTGCCGTGCGCCAAAGGTTTAGTGGTAGAATCCTTGACTGACGGCAATTCAGTCGGGTTTCAATCCTAGCTAGAGGCAACCGGATGTCTATCACACTGATGAGCTGTGATACAGCGAAACAGTCTGTCTGTGGAGGACAATATATATATATATATATATATATATATATATATATATATATATATATATATATATATAAATATAAAAGTGAACATAGAAGTCAACACTTAGAGGCGACAGTCTGTTTCATGCTAGATGCAATCGTCAGGCAACTAGTGCTGTTATTATTCTCGGCTATTTCTCGAAATAGCCGAGAGAAATAACAGCACAATTTCTCGAAATAGCCGAGAAAAATAACAGCCTGACGATTGGATCTAGCATGAAACGCCTCTGTGTTGACTTCTATGTTCACTTTTATATTTACACACGCTCTATCTCTGATATTGAGCACTTTATCCCATAAATATAGCACACTTTAAGACTATATATATATATATATATATATATATATATATATATATATATATATATATATATATATATATATATATATATATATATTAGAAATATATATATATATATATATATATATTAGAAATAATTATATATATATATATATGTAGTCAGCCACAGACAGACTGTTTCGCAGCTAGACGTCCTATTGCTTCAATCCGGGATTGAAACCTGACTGATATTTCAACCCCTCCCTAGTCCATCGTCGCACGACGGAAATGAAGTGAATTTAAACTTTTTTTCTATACGCCAGATGCATGTTGACGTATGTGTGTGTTAGTTCTAGTTTTCTATGGAAGATCCGAAGCGATATCTATACCGACGACAATGTGCGAATGCGACCGAGTCATACTTGAAAAAAGTATTGCTGTGACTATAGATGTGCAGAAGTAATAAAACTAATGTTGAATACACGGGTTACTAATATAACATATCGATATTATTTTTTTATCTGTTTAATTAATTGTGTATTTACAGTCTTTTTTTTATTTTAAAAGCAATACTTGTAATTAACACGTTTTCTCAATAGTTTTCTGGATTTTTATACACATCTATCATTGTGTAAAATTATATAAAATAATATTTGCTACAATTCTTTTCGGCTTGAATCAAGGGAATTATCATTTTGATTTTTAATATACAAGTAAGATTTGATCGCTAACATTTTCAGAACCTCAATACCGACTGGATTCGAACGCATGCTCTTTTGAGTGCTAAAATGTAAAATTGTCTAAAAAAATAAAACATTGTCTGTCGTGAGTAATAAATTATGCATAAATACACAAACACACATACACATAAACATATGTATGCCTCATTAGAAATTTTACACACGCACATATATCTATATACATATATATATATGTGTGTGTGTGTATGTGCGTGTGTGTGTATATGTATGTATATATGTATATATTTACGTATGTATATCGTGCACATTCAGCTCATTTGTAGAAAAGCTTCATTAAAATTGACGGCACGCACGATATATTTCTCTTTGCACGAAGTAACTTAATGACACAGCAGGTCCATTAAGTGCCATCAGAAAATTGAATAGTTCAGTTCGCTCAATATATTATCTGCAAAGAATTACTCTTTTAATAAGTTATTTCCATCTTCATAGATTTTATATAAAAAATGAAATTGCTGGCTGAAAATATCAGCTATTAATATTAATACTGCTATTAATACTATTATCAATAATAATAAGAATTACTATTTGAATTATTATTATTATTATTATTGCTGTTGTTGTTGGCCTTATTCAAATTTTAAAAAAGGATATTATTTAACCGATATCTTTTTAATCATATCCTATATGTGCAAATTGAAGTAAATGATATGACATGTTATTTAGCACATTTCATATTCGCCATATGTATACGACGTGTTTTAATAATTTTGAAAAAATAGTGTCAAGTCTTAAGAACTACGCGTTTAATGAAGTGATTAAACCTTTTTTTCCAATGTAAAACGCGTTTCTTTTACATTTTACTGTATATTAAGATATGAGGAAATATGTTTAACTTAACAAAATATTATGAAATTGATGGCTTTAATCCAAAGTATGTTTATGTATAATGTCGTAAATATATTATATTCACGACAAATTTCTTGCTATCCTTCAAGAATAAAGAATGCATGCATAAATAGAAGCCAATACCCCCTAAACAAATTATTAAAACATTAATATTAATATGAAAACCTTCAGAGTTTTACAAGTTTTCAAATGAGAGTCTTTAACTCAATTTTTCCAAAAGATAACATGTTTGCGCGTCAATACTCAGTTAAATAATTTCATATTGTATTAATTTTTCTATATTTCCATGGACGAAGTTTCTAGTTTTTTTAATTTTTTTTTTTAACTTCTGCTAGTGAACTACTGAGAATGTTCGAGTAAAGAACTATGTTTATTTCAGACCAATTGAAAATAGAACATTGTTTTTTTTAATCTTTGTATATTTTAAATGAAAATAGCAATTAAATTAGATGTAAATATTTCCAAAATAAACCTATATACAATATATATTAATTATCTGAAATTCCTCATACACACTATCTATCTATCTATCTATCTATGGTGTTAAGATGGCTAAACCTCTCATCTCAAAAACTGTAAAAATATTCAATTAATTTAATGATTATTTTTTAGATATTAATCCTTTTGTGTGATGGAAAATTATGCTTTTGCACTATTTGGACAATTTTTCAGTTACCCCGGTGTGTATATATATATATATATATATATATATATATATATATATATATATATATATATATATATATATATATATATATATCAAGTATGTGGTGCAGTTCAATTTACATTGTAGTAAAAAAAAGACCTTATACAACTGGAATTTATAAACAGGTATCATAACATTCATCAACGGGTTCGAGGTTAATGTCTTTCATTAAAAATTGTTTGCGAGAGTGATTCTTGCCATTTATATCATTAAATTCACTATCTACTTTTTGTATGAATGTTTCATGCAAAATATATATATATATATATATATATATATATATATATATATATATATATATATATATATATATATATATACACAATAAAATGCAATCGATGAGGATTAATCGAAAAAAATGAAGAAAATAATTTATGGATTGAATCCATTTTCATCCAAATATATGCATATATGTATGTATATATGTTGTTTTATTTTGTTGGTTTTGTTTATGTCTTACTTTTTTATTTTATGCCTTATCTGTGTCGTTCATGAAAGCGTATATAGCATTGCATGTATTGGCAGTATCTACCAATGCCCCAGCGAAAGGAATTATTTTCAGTGCAATAGACAAGATACAATTAACTTGAATATGCATAGGTCTTCGTCAATAGCGACTTCTATTTCGTCGTGCACTTGATATATACTCATCGCCCCAGAGATAAATATTCCTATTTCCGACAAGTGATAAGTTAGATTTACAAGTTCTTTTCACGAATCTCTAAGATATGAATAACTTTTTTCCCTTTCACTTCGGCTTTTCCCGATTCTTTTTACACAAATATAAACGAATGCAAATACAGGCTTAGCTCAATGGTTGCAGGAGTGTTTATAGCAATTTTGTTTATCCGTTTTATTTCCCGAGTTGATTAATTCGAGCGCATTTTTCTTCGACTGCTCCAGAAAGAACTTTTGTTCTCCTGACATGCCATATCTTTGAAATAGATGAAATCAAAAGTGGACTATTGGTGCGTTATCTGGAATGGTTCTAACCATTCCTCACCGTCCAGCACTGACAGAGTTAAAATGTGATATCGCGGACTTGTGAGTGATTAATTATTTTCCCACCATGCAACCCCATTCACAGACGAAACGTTGCTAGGCTTTCGGTTCCCCTTTTCTGTTTCCATGACATACGTTTAGAAGAGCGACGTTCTTTAGTTATACCACTTCAGATATTCACAACTAGATATCTCCATGCCACGCACACATGGTCAACACATCCAGATAAAGGCGTTCGTTAGATCCAGTGACAGGACCCAAACAGTGTGAGTTCAATACCTTGTTAAGGCAGTGGAGAACTTGAAGAGAGGAATTAACAGGAGATAACTGATAACTGACATCCATTAAACATGTCACGTTGAACTAGAACAGTCTACCCCAGTGATCGAAATAAAGGGTTCAGTTCGATATTCCAAGCACCTGACGAACGCTGTAGCGTACAACGGCCGAAACGTTGTAATAAATATGGTGACAAAGCTGAGGACAATACTTCGAATAATGTAAATAGTGAAGCATATATATTCAATATTTATAATTGTGCACCACCATGGTTTTTTGTGTTGTTTTACTTGTTCATTTGTAAGTTAAATGTAATGTAGTTGAAATAAAATCCATAAATGATTTTTTATGTTGGGGGCAAGGAATGTTAAATAACAGTTTAGAAGGGAATTGGATTTTCATCTGACTTCCTCATTTTGACCTTTGAGATCAGATACCCGAAAATAAAGGAAGTCGTTTTTGATTGCTTAAAACTAGCGTGAGAATGTTAAAGCGATCGAAATTGATTCAAAGGAGTTAAGTTTTACACGTCGAAGAGAGCAGACATGCTTATTTCGTGTCTCGGGGAACTTGTTCCCAAGTGTGGGTGATAGCGCGACCCCACTCTCTAGTTAAAAATATACACGTCGACGTGTTTAATAAAATATATGTGTTGTGGTAGGATCCACCTAATCTGCATAGGTGACTACCAACTATATAAATAGTGGTTGGTACCGGAAGATGAGGAGGAGGAATCACGAGATCCAACTAGAGACTCTGATCGACTGCGACTAGTCAACACATTCTCCAGGAACGTCTTCCCAGAAATATACAGAAATACTATATGTACTTATTGTGTACACTTTCTTGTTATAATACATTCTTGTTCTAAGTACATTTTGTGTTGCATTATTATTCCATGCAATAGGCGAGATTCAACAATGAGTCAAGACTCAACAATATGTTAAAAATTCCCTTTTGCTGATGTCATTTATCTCCGACTAAGACTTAACACTGGCACAAATATCTTAAATATATTTTATAACTAATCCTAAAAATAATAGATACTAACCCCGGCTTAATCGCTAATGAACAAATCTAACAATACGGCCTGATGTAATGTGCGTTTATCTGGCTGTGTTATTGTGTAGTTTTTTACTTTCTAAGAAAGGGTACTTATGAACCATACAGTAAACCTTATGATAAACCACTGTATATAGATATAATTTCCAAAACCCTCCACCAATAATCAAGCAGATACCTTAATTAATTAACTGCAGGTTTCCGACTATTCTTCCAGTACAACCATATTCAACAAACCTAAACAAAAGACTATGAAACAGCCCTAAAAGATAATAGATTTCCGGCAACACTTACATACACATAAAACAAAAAAGCCAACAGGAAGCGAACATCATGTGGTTCGGCCTACCGTACAACAAAAACTTTAAAACATACGTAGGAAAATATTCATTCAACACATGCACAATGAATTCCTCGCATTATGCACGATCCGCAATATAAAACACATTAAAGATCAGCTACAGTTGTACCGATAGCATGGCACAAATAATAAAACGAATAATAAAAAATCACAACAGGAAAATTATCAACAAACCAACTGAATAAATTAAATTGACGTGTAACTGCAGAATAAAGAATGGATGTACCTTAAATAGCAATTGCTTTCCGAGCAATGTAATATATCACGCTAATGTAAAATCAGTTGATAACGAAGACAAATATATAAGATTTAATAAAGGACCTCGGAACACACACAAACCTCCTTTACAAAAAGTAAATACGCGAACAGCACAATGCTTTCTAAACAGACCCAGGATGTTAAAAACAAACCAAAAAATCACACCAGAAATATTATGGAAAATAAGGTAAAGAACTTCAGCCTATAACACTCAATCCAAAAATTGTAAAGTCTGTTTGGTGGAAAAATAGCTATAATTGCTGTCCCGAACTCCAACAAACTACTAAATAAACGATCAGAACAAAACCCAGACAAGTAAACAAATGGAATACGGCAGAATAAAATATATTCCTCGAAAAAGTCATCATCCTAAATTCAGTAAATTCGCAGCTACATCCTTTTGTTGGATACAAATATGTTCACTGATCAGGGAGCATTTCAAAAAGGCATTTAGGGAATTGAGTCAGAAGTGAGCAAACATACAGATAGCTGGAAGCTGCAACATATATGGCAGCAGTCTCGGAGAGCTATAGGGGAATATCCTCTTTATATCGCCAATCAAGGACGTATCGTCTACGTTTTTGCTTATATTGTTCTCAAGATATAGTTTTCATTCTGATTTGCCGACACAAGAATTGAACTCTTACAGTAGCAGTTCAAGTAGTTCAAGATAAAGTGAATTTCGTATAACCCGGCAAACACAATGCAAACAGTTAAACACTTCTGGGAGTATAATGGCTTCCTGTTGTTTTTCATCTAAAGGTGCTGATGCTCAATCATTGAAGTAAAAATGGCCTATGTTATGTATTAAGTAAGTTAAGAAATAGTTTTAATCATCAAATCATCTTAAACTAACGAAAGTTTCTATTTTTCAAAATGAGAATGACAGAATAATACAGTAAAATCAAGAGAATAGATAAAGGCAATAAATGTATAGGTTTATAGTGGCTAAGCCAGTTGTCTATTTTAAATCCCATATCTGAGAAATGTTTTTCAAATTATTCTAAAACTTTTGACAGCTGCCATCACAAATAAGGTATATAATATTAAATACTGAATGCAGTTAATTTATATATGCCTAAAATTGTGCCCTGTACATTTTATTAAATGTAAAAATACATTTGTTCATAGACAAACATTACTTCGTTCTGCTGAGGTAAAGAATATTCGAAGTATTTACGTTACACTTACTTTTTTAAGTTTAAGCCACATAATTTATTACTTTAAAAATTTTAAATGTTTTTCTGCCTAATATATATATATATATATATATATATATATATATATATATATATATATGTATGTATGTATGTATGTATATATATATATAAGGGAGAGGAAACTGTGTGGAAGACCTCGTTGGCCAAAGCTAGCACGATATCACAAAACACCGTGATTGCGAGTTGAGGTGGCCAGCCTTGTTCATTTATGATCACGCTGGGTTCGCACCAACGCTCTAAAACTGTTAATTGGCTCTGCACACGCCAATAACAGTATAGACTGCAGGTGAGCTCTGTGGGCATTTCCCAGGTGGGAAATTGCAAAAATACCTGTGCAAATGTTGCAATATGCGCTATCTAGCTGTGCATTGCAACGGGTGTTCTCGATATCGAGTGGCCAATTATTATTATTATTATATATGAGTGTGTGCGTGAGAGAGAGAAAGAAAGTTTGTGTGTGAGAGAGAGATAGAGAGAGAGGAGAAAAAAGTGATATAAGATATTTGAAAGAAGGTAAAATGGAATATGTAAAACCAAGTGGGATCATTTTAAAGATAAAAAAATACACAGGTTTTTATTCCATGTTATATTCAACTCCTGACGAGTGGCAAGAACGATTATTAAAATTCTGTTATTCTTAGTTTTGTGTTGTTTTATATTTCTTGTTTCATTTTACCTCACTTGCATTTGTTTTGTCTGTATAATGTGTATATAATACGTGTGTAAGTCTATCATAATTCTAGACCATTTATGCTGGATTTGGTTGATAATCTTTGTGCGTGTACACATGTGTGTATCTAGTGGGCATTTTATTTCTCTCCGTTAGTGTCCATAAGGTGATTAGGAGATATTTTTTGTGGGAGGGAAATAATATAAATTACACCGGTTAAACTTGTCGTTAATCTTATCTTTTTCTAGTTAAATATTCATTTTATGAAAGTTGATGATATCATAATGTGTGTTTGTGTGTGTGTTTATCTCTGGGAAATACTGATAAGGTTTCCTTCTGTGTCTTCTCTTCGTAGTACTTCACTTATTTAGTTGCAATTTTTTTTTAAATCGAATATATGACCGGTTTTCTTTCTTTCTGTTACTACTGAATTCAGATGGCTTTCCCAGTGTAGGTCTTTATTTATGTTTGTAGATACGGACTTTTAGTTTTCTAAAGGTTTCGCCTATATAGCTTTTGTGGCTGGCAAACTTTTCATATTATAAATCCCTGCATCATAATATATATATATATATATATATATATATATATATATATATATATATATATATAGTTTAGGAAAAACTAGGTAATCCGTATGGGAAGACCCAATG
The DNA here is from genome assembly GCA_964036315.1 of Acanthosepion esculentum. Lineage (NCBI taxonomy): Eukaryota > Metazoa > Mollusca > Cephalopoda > Sepiida > Sepiidae > Acanthosepion > Acanthosepion esculentum. The sequence continues at coordinate 6,274,335 of OZ038495.1, forward strand.
AGGATAGAATCCAGAGAGCTCACTGTAAATCAGAACTAATAATTTAAATAAAAACTGATTACCTTAAGGTTCCATATAATAAATTATTTCACCACAGCCCTTCCAAAGGACAGTGGATCATCAGATTTATTTCCAAATGTAACATTTCTATTGTTTCAAATTTAAATATAAATATAAATGTTACATCTAACTCAACGCTCTCTCTCTACCTCCCTACACTGCCCCCACTTAGTTAATTTCCTTATTATTGCCCGTCATAAATGTGTAAATTTATTTTCATTTTTTCATTTCAACATTTGGAAATAAATCTGATGATCCACTGTCCTTTGGAAGGGCTGTGGTGAAATAATTTATTATATGGAACCTTAAGGTAATCTGTTTTTATTTAAATATATATATATATATATATATATATATATATATATATATATATATATATATATATATATACGGTGGGTTGAACCATATGATATTTCTTTTTCTGTTGGTCTTTTTTGTGTTCTGTGGTGAGTATGTGAGTGTTGCTGGGAATCCGCTATCTTTTAGGGCTGTTTCGTAGTCTTTCTTGGCCTTGTTAAATATAGATTCATATTTAACAAGGCCAAGAAAGACTACGAAACAGCCCTAAAAGATAGCGGATTCCCAGCAACACTCACATACTCACCACAGAACACAAAAAAGACCAACAGAAAAAGAAATATCATATGGTTCAACCCACCGTACAGCAAAAACGTAAAAACAAACATAGGTATAATATATATATATATATATATATATATATGTATATACATATATATGTATATACATATATATGTATATACATATATATATATATATATATATATATATATATATATATATATATATATATATTATGATGCAGGGATATATATATATATATATATATATATATATATATATATATATATATATATATATATGTGTGTGTGTGTGTGTGTGTGTGTGTGTGTGTGTGTGTGTCGGCGTGCTTACGCGCATGTATCCACTACGCTTTTGTTTGTACACATACATTGTTTAATCGGGATATGCTAGGCGATCTTTTAAAATATTGGTTGAACTCCTTCCACGATTTTCACAATGTTTAATATAATTCTCAACTTTTATGTTTTCGACACTGATTAAAATCATACTGAAATTTAGTATGAAAAATAACCTGTTATATTTATTGATCTTATTATTAAAAATCAATTATAGCAATAATTCACTTGAGAAGAACACATTCCTCAATGACATGGGGACGTAAAATAATAGCGAGTTTTTATTTTCAAGTTTAACTTCTCAGATTTATAGCTAATTGCCTAGTAGAAAAGTGTGTCAGTGAATGAAAAACTGAATGCTAATCGCATCATTATTGTAAATCATATTTACAAACAATGATTTATATTATATTTTCTTATAAAAATCTTTTTTGTAGAAATTTAGTACGCAATACTGATCATTTTTTAGACGAATACAAGTTTCTCCAGGATACACGACAGGAACTCATCAACTTTTCTACGCAAATCAAATAATTTTCAAATGCGAAAACGCACATGAAGATAAACATGTCAATATGAAGGACTGAAATTTATAAAACATTACAATTTTTTTAAATGAAAAGAACATGTCTATAATTTAAATTTCAGAAAATTGTAAAATTGATTTAGATTCTGAACAAAATTATATCTGTCCGTTCTAAAAATACGGATTTATTATTATATAATATATGTTTACTTACTTTGATATAAATAAAATATTCCTTTTGATATAAAATGATTTTATTTTATAGAGAGAAACAATAATTGTTTAATTTTATATAAAAATAATGCGTTATTTTGAGCTTCCACAAAGTTTACGGTCAAGTATATTTTCTCATAGTTTGAAATATTTCTACTGATTTATTCTAACATTTCGCTTTGTGTCGACTTGAATTAAATGCAATAAATATTCATAAGAACTTCACTTCTTCATTCCGCTACAATCAAATCACCCAAGCGTTTATGCTCTTTTTTTATATTTATAAAATATGATTAAATTGAGAATTTACTATTGACAATAAAGAATCATCTGACTCAAGACATTCAGTAGCGGACTGGTCAGGGTGTCAGCTTGCCTGAAGGCAATTAGACCCCAGATGGATTGTCCACTCTATATAACATAAAGCCGCAATAAAGATGAAAACAAACACAAGTGTTGTAGTAATAAAAAAGAAAGAAAAACTGTATGCAGTAATCCTCACGCTAGCGGTTACTAAAGTTCAATGTGAGAGGACATTATCAAAGCTGAAGATGATAAAAACAAGAATAAGAAATTCGATGCTTAAGAAGAATTTGAAATCATAAATGTTGCTATCCATTGAAAAGGAACTGTTAGATGAATTGGATGCAGAAGAAATTATTAGTAGATTCGAACAATCATCTCGTGAACGCAAACGATTGCTCTTAATACCTTCGGCTGCATGCAAGCATCTCTTGAGCATTTGCACTATGGGTTAATGTATACATTCTGCAATAAATTATTAAAAATAATCTACCAATTAAATATAATAATATTAAATTAAAATATGTAGTATTTCTATTTGGTATCTACTGCCACTAATGCTTATAGTACATGACGATTGTAATTACTAAGAAATGCATATTTATTTCCCCCCAAAATACTGTACCGTTATTCCCATATGTACTTTTTGGAAAAATGTAATTGTTAGTTATGAAAATTAAATAATACCATTGTATTTGTGAGCGGGCTCCTTTTTTTCAGCAACTAATTTTTTAGATCCAGTCTGCCACTGACTACAATATAAGACTTTTTGTTATTACTAATTTCAAAGCTCATATAAAGAATAACATATTGGGTCATGTTTTCGTAGACATCATAAATTTGACGCAGTATTTCGAACAAATTTTATCCGTTGTCATTTACGTTCATTTAGGAGCATATTCTTTTCTCAATTCGATGATTTCTTTTCCATTCCGTGTGTTTCCTGTTATTTGTGAACTCGAATGAATGCTTTTTTCATTATGTTCTGCAATCAGATATTCAGTGAGAGGCTAAGGCTAATGAATATCATTATATTTACGAAAATGACAAGGCTAATCTAAAACGAAATAATCTGAAATAATTACAATCATAGTCTGTCTATATTTCTGAGATGAGATATTATGTACAGTATTTACATTAGTCGGACTATTGTCCTCATCTTTGTCGCCATATTCGTCACAACGTTTCGGCCGTTGTACGCTCCGGCCTTCTTCAGGTGGATGGAATTTCGAACCGAACCCTTTATTTCGATCACTGGGGTAGACTGTTCTAGTTCCACGAGCCATGTTTGATGGATGTCAGTTATCAGTTATCTCCTGGTAATTTTCCCTCTGAAAGTTCTCCACTGCCTGAACCGGGTATTGAACTCACACTCTTTGGGTCTGTCACTGGATCTAACCAACGCCTTTATCCACTGTGCCATGTGTCCTCAAGGCACAGTGGCGACAACGATGAAGACAATATTCCGAATAATGTAAATAATGTACATAAGACCTCATCTCAGAAATATAGACAGATATAGTGAGCTTGGATGTGGTGAGTTTGTTCACCAAGGTACCCACGGAGGAGGCACTCTTGGTAGTCAGAGATAGATTGACCTCTGACTCTTCCCTAGAAGAACGGACCAGTATTCCAATAGATAATCTGATGGAGATGTTGACTTTCTGTACACAAACAACACACTTCGGAATGGGATCACACATATATCGACAGGATGGGGGCTTAGCAATGGGCTTGCCATTATCACCAGCAACGGCGAATATATACATGGGATACTTTGAAGAAATGGCATTAGAATCCATATCGCTAAAGCCAACTATATGGTTAAGGTACGTAGATGACACCTTCATACTCTGGCCACACCAGGAAGATGTCCAGGTTCTTTTGGACCATGTGAACTCAATAAGACCTTCGATACAGTTCACAATGGAGAAAGAGAGTAACAACACACTCCCATTCCTGGATGTACTGATATCTCGAACAGAGCATGGGTTCAAGACATCCGTATACCGTAAACCAATATTCACCGGACAGTACCTCAATTTCAACTCCCACCACCCATACAGCGTAAAGAAAGGGATCGTCCGTTGCTTACAACACCGAGCAAAAGTCATAAGTGGCGACCCAGAGACGTTAGATAAGGAATTGGTCAGTATAAGTAGTACCCTACAACGTAACAACTACCCTGGTTACATAGCAGCAGCCCCCCAAAACTGGGATAGGCGGGTACAAGAGGAGGAGGAGGAGAACAACAACACTCAGAAAACAGTCTGCCTGCCTTATGTGAAGGGGTTATCAGAGAAAATACAAAGGATCTGCGGTCCATATAACACCAGGACAACCTTCAAAAGCGTGACAACACTTCGCAGATATCTCTCTCGAGTGAGACCCCCCATAGAGGAGAACAGGACTAAAGACTGTGTGTACACTATCCCGTGCAGCTGCGGAAAGTAATATAAAGGAGAGACAGGCCGCCCCTCAAGGTAAGGCTTCAAGAACACCAGAAAGCTGTAACGCGAGGGGAAGTAGAAAAATCAGGCGTGGCTGACCACATATGGAGAGAGAAGGGAGATCACCGTCCCCTGTATGGATCAGGTTGAGATCATAGACAGGGAACACCATTGGAAAATTCGTAAACTTAAGGAATCAGCACATATGCTAGGCCACAAAAATCTCCTGAGTCGGCCAAGCATAGAAATAAATACAATATGGGAACCAGTAATAAGGAGTGCCAGAGAAAAGCAATGATAACAAAAAGTTGCAATATGAGATCTGGTAAAAACATGTAATGATAACAGCAAAATTGCAATATGAGTACTGGTAAAAAACGGTTGCTGAATAATTAGGTTTATAATACTCAGAAATCCATACCCAGATGTCCTCAAGGACACATGGCACAGTGGATAAAAGCCTGACAGACCCAAAGAGTGTGAGTTCAATACCCGGTTGAGAACTTTCAGAGGGAAAATTACCAGGAGATAACTGATAACTGACATCCATCAAACATGGCTCGTGGAACTAGAACAATCTACCCCAGTGATCGAAATAAAGGATTCGGTTCGAAATTACATCCACCTGAAGAAGGCCGGAGCGTACAACGGCCGAAACGTTGTGACAAATATGGCGACAAAGATGAGGACAATAGTCCGACTAATGTAAATACTGAATTACAATCATATTTATTTTTTTGACAACATAGCAAAATCATTCACATATACCAGAGGCCTTGCATTATTGTAGTATATGTATTCTCAAAAAAGTTATTGTGGCGGAATATATGCATTCCCATAATATTTAATTTCATGGATATGCATTTTCATGGGGTTAATTAGCATTATAGTATATGTATTTTAAAGTATGTAATTGCATTGTAGCATATGCATTCTGATGACATTTACTTTCATTGTAGCATATGTATTTTTGTGACGTTTAATTGCATTATAGTATATGTATTCTTGTGAGATTTAATTGAATTGCCGTACATGTATGCTCTTGAGATTTAAATGCATTGTATACATACTTTTGATATTCTATTGCCTAGTAGTATATAGGTTCTCATAATATTCAATTGTATTGTAATATATACATTATTATCAGATTTAATTGCATTGTATGCATTCATTTAATATTCAATTGCGTAGTAGTATATGAGTTCTCATGAGATTCAATTGTATCGTAATATATGCATTCTTCTCAGATTGAATTGCATTGTAGTATATGTATTTTTATGATATTTAATTGCATTTAATATATGTATTCTCGGGAGATTTTATTAAAATTTAGTAAATGTATTCTTATGAGATTTAGTTGCATCGTAGTATATTTATTCTATTGACGTTATTTCATTCCCTTACAATTTTGTATATATGAAGGCAATGCAAATAAATCAACTTATTTTAGAATATTGAGAAAGAAATCGACTGTCGAAATTAAATTTGAATACAATGAAAACAAAGGTTGTATGTTATTCAGAATCTACTTATTCTTTCGGAATTTTATATAACATCGAATAGAAATTCATTGTTTTACATAAATGTTCTTGTAGGTTGTAGAGGTCTTGCTGGCGGAATAATTATAGTGTAAGCATAATAAGTTAAAATATATATAATTTGTTAAAATAGCACAAACACTATAGCTGAATGGGAAGAAAGTATATATATATATATATATATATATATATATATATATATATATATATATATATATATATATATCAGTTTTTCATAGTACAATATTTAACAGTAGCTAGGAATAAGCGAAATTTGTATGGCATTTTAAAAAGCTAAAAGCGAATAACCGGTTTCGTCCCACACTTATCAAGTTTATTTCTGAGATATAAAAATGAAGAGAGGGTAAATTTAATAAATATTAATGATAACGGATGGAAGGGGAGAAAAATAATAAAATAAAAACAAACCAAATGAATATCAAGAAAGCTAGAGTCCAATAATATTCAGACCCAATAAGCATTCCCTCTGTAAACTGAGGTTGGCCCACGGGATCTGATATACAAGGACTCTAGAACTTTGAGGTGATATGAAAAATGGGACCTCGATAAAATAGAGAAAAGCTCAGCACTAAAATCAAAAACACAATTCCTGTTATTTTTTACATCATCTTGATAAGGTAAGGCTGGGACGAAACGGGTTGTTCATTTTTAGCTTTTTTAAAATGCCGTACAAATTTCGCTTATTCCTAGCTATATATATATATATATTTGAATACAATCATCATACATCCAAATTATTGCAACGAGCATTCATCCAATCTAGCTCGCTGATTGGTCAGTTCCGCCCAATCAAATCGCCTGCACGCGACAAGTCTGTTTTCGCGCCAACTAAAGTTGAGCCTGTCACGTAATACAACGTACTATAAAAGCCAAACACGAGTAATTCTCGCTCTATCTTTACTCACTCGTGCGTCTCATCTCTGTTGCTAAAATGTGACCCTTAAAGAACTCCCGTCTTGACTAATGCAGTCAGACGTAAAAGAACTTTACAACAATCCCGCAAGAACAATTCTGAACTCTTACCAAATTGTACAATACACAATTCCAAACATTCAACACATACTCATTTTTATAAACTTCAGTTTAATAATTAATTCTACCTTTATGAGCTCCGGGACAAATATTTCCAAATCTAAGAGACAGAACTCTGTCAAGACCTTTCAGTTTATATGCATCTACATAAAACACTAATAAATTCAATTGTTTTGTTTTAAATCATTATGTTTGTCTTTTCTTAATTGTTGTGGATGGAAGATTCTTGAACACACACAATTTTAAGCCTTCTGATATCGTTTCACATCTTCACACAATCCCAACAATATATTGTTCCTCGGACTTTTGCCAAAATTAAAATAATTATATTTTCAGATTTATCAGTAGACGGATAGTGATAAAATCATGGACATATACAATTGTTGAATGTTTTTATTTTCTCGCTTTCGCATAACAAATATTACAGAGAGAGATAAAAGAAATATGAAATATGCCAAAACAGTATAACTTTTCACTATTGCATATCATTTCCTCTTGTATAGTGATTTCAATCTAATAATGACAAAGATTTGGCCACATTCGAAAATTTTAATATGCAAAATGTTAAATTCGTGAATTTTTCAGTAACTTTGGTTTCTCTGACATGCACCAAATGTATAGAATAGAGAAACAACGTTTAAAGAATCGAACAGCCTGCCAATTCGTCTCGCCTCCGGCAATTACATATTCCAGGCTCGTTATTCTGCGTCACGTTTACGCACGCATTACCGATATTTTGTTTGCGTCACTGATCAATGAGTGATCAATATAGATAAGTATCTCTTTCGCAATGTCCTCTAATGAGAATAATTCCGATTAGTGTAGGTCTGAATTTTATTTCCTGATTTTTAGATAACTGATGTCTACATTTATATATACATAGGCAAACGTGCATAAATGCAAACCACACACAGCAGCATTCCCATAAAAATACACCCATACACTGGATTCCACCCATATATACACACACGTAAATACACACAGAGAAACACACGTGTACATATATACTCATTTTCAGAAACACACCTATAGATACCCACAAAAATACATGAAAATCCACAAAAATACATATAGATACTCAAAAAGATTTTATTTTCTATATGTTTTAAGAAGTTAGACGTTAATTTCTCTCCACAGAACACGTCCTCCTGTTCTTCTTCATTAATTCTTATTTGGGAATATTGCATTTTCACAGTTTTTCTGTGGGTTCTTCTGCTTCTATTGACATTTTATTCTATTGGTGACCCAAGGCTCAAGAGTCTTTCAAGTCGCAAGGTTACGCTTGATGTAAGGTAGTACAAGAAGTTGTTAATATTATGAGGATATATGTAGGATAGCTAAGGTTTGATATTGACTTGAAGAGTTTTCCCCTTCTCCGCCATTTCTTTGGGGTAAAAGTTCCATTTTCAGACGAAATTTTTATATATTTTTAATATAGTAACTAAGGAACTGAGGCATATCAAAGTTTCCGATCAACTCTACCAGACGTATGAGAACTGGAGTAATTTCAAGCTCAGAGGAGTTTACAAAAACATCAAGCTCGATTTAAAAACATCTCTGCAGTTGGATTTTGAACGTTCTAATTTAGACATTTTTAATCGTCTGTTTCTGAAAAAAGACACTTTTGATAAAAAAAAGGATATACACTTCTACGCCGGTGAAGTGTTCTAGTTCCACGTGCCATGTCTTATGGATGTCAGTTTTCAGTTATCTCCTGTTAATTCCCGTCTCCGAGTTCTCCACCGCCTTAACCAAGTATTGAACTCACACTCTTTGGATCTAATTAACGCCTTTATCCACTGTGCCATGCGTCCTTGGGGACAAAGGCGTTAGTTAGATTCAGTTACAGTATTCAAAGAGTGTGAGTTCAATACCTGGTTAAGGCGGTGGAGAACTTGGAGAGGGGAATTAACAGGAGATGACTGACATCCATTAGACATGGCACGTGGAACTAGAACAGTATACCTAAGTGAGCGAAATAAAGGGTCCAGTTCGACATTCCAAACACCTGAAGAAGGCTGGAGCGCACAACGGCCTAAACGTTGTAATAAATATGGCGATAAAAATGAGGACAATAGTCTGAACAATGTAAATATTATACATAATAACTCATCTCAGAAATATAGACAAATATTCTTATTCTTAGTCTTTAATTCTCATAAGGAAACGCGTGACATAATATTCAATGGAAGCGATTCCATTGTCACTCCAATTTGAAATTTATTTGATTCTGTTGGAAAATACGATAATTATCCACTAACAGAAAATGCTATCAGAAGAGAAATCTAAAACACTAACATGAACTGAGGTGAACTCTCACACCTGAAAATGTTAGCACCGATAAAGAAAGTTGAACTTGTTTGTGCAGACCTTCTTACACGGTTTTTATGTTTTATTTTAAAGACTGAAGATAAAATGTTTGCAATCAGTATGGTCACGTGGTATTATTGTCAGTAATCCGAAAGAAAAAAAAGCAAAAAAACCCCAAAAAAAACAAAAGAAGGGAAAATGATTTGCAAATCACTGCATAATATATGCTGTTATTAATCGTTCCAGTTCCTTAGTTGGTCGACTCTTTCCCATCGGCGGTCGATATCACTGCTCATGTCCTAAGAAATACCCAGAAAATTTTCAAAAGAGATAAACTTGACTACACTACAAAGTCTGCTGCGACATAATCATCGTGCATTCATCTGAGTTTTTTTAATTTTTGTTAATACGAAATATAGTCAATCCAATAAAAGAGGTAATGAAATTCACAGACTGCATAGAAGTTGAATCGTCTTATATTTGACCCCGAACTAAGAGGCTGATCTTTGATTTCATGTCAATGCTAATATTTTGAGTTTTTTTTTTAAAATACCAATCTGAATGTTTTGTTTTTTATTCTCTGCATTAATAGTAAACTCAAAAGTTTTGATCTTATTTCGCCCTGGTTTACCATATACTTTAAAATCCGAAATGCTTTGGTGTCAACACGTCTGTTGGAGGCAAAATGAAATCTTTGCTTGTGGCTATCAGATAAACAAAATGATACGATACATCTCTCCGTTTGAACACATTGACTGCGCCAGAAAACGGATAACGAGACGGCAGTAATTTTGAACTTTGTTATTTTTAGTCTCTTAATAAGTAGCCACATCTTTGCTTGAAGCTTTTCAATGATTTTCCTCCGTTATTTCTTATCTTTAGCTGCAATCATTTCTAGTATATAAACTTAGTTGTAGTTGTCAGGAGAAATTGATATCGCTTTCACTGTTTATCGATATATCAGTACTTAACACCATCTTTTTTATTTTTAATAAGAAAATCTGCCATTGTTTTTACACGAACGGCCATATGAATAGAATGTGTCAACAGAACAGAACGACTATAAGCTTAGTAAATATCTATTTACAGTGCGTGAATTCCTTTTATCAGATTTTAATAATAATTATAACCATAGGTTTTTCTTACATGATCAAATAAGATATATCTACATACAGTGCTGCTCTATAAAAGTGACTCACCGAATTCAAAGGATAAACGATCTAAAATCCGGAGAAGAAACTTTGAAAGCTCTTTGAATTTAGCAGTAAGTACTGTCAAGCATCCGTTCAGTATAATGTTCTGGGGATGCTTTTCTTTTCATGGAACTGGTTTCTTAAAACCTATTGAAAAGACACTCAGGAGCTAACAGTACAAGAGAATTTTAGAGACTTGTCTGCTCCCTTCTGCTGAAAGGGTGCAAATCGACCCCACCAAGCTCATTTTTATGCAGGATAATGCTCACTGTCACAAATCAAAATTGATGACGGAATACTTTGATGAGAAGCAGGTGATAGTTATGATATGGCCGCTACAATATCCTGACCTCACCCCCATAGAAAACTTATGGAGCATTATAAAGTACTGGCTCTCGAGAAAGCAGTTGAGAAACAAAGAAGATTTGATTGTGAATTTCATATCCGAATGGAATTCAATGCTTGGAGATGAGATTTGACAGAACGTAATCAAGTCAATGCCAAAAAGGGTTGAAAAGGTTATTCAAAATAAAGGAGGACCCTTAGATTATTAGATATTTCGAACTATATTACCTACTATAAATAAATTATACCTCTATTATTCTTTATTTAAAGCTGTTCGGTTATGTTTCTATTGATTACTAGTTGCAGGAAAAAAAATGAGTCACTTTTTTTGCACAGAGTTGTTCCCTAAATCTCATTTATATCCAAAATTATAATTATCAATAGAATACGTTAGGGTGAGTAAAATCTTTTACTAGGTGGCCGGGAAGAGGTCTTTATATTAGTAAGATTAAAAATTAGTTTGACACCAAAAACAATACGCGAAAAAAATTTTAAGAAAAAAAATCAGGTGAGTCACTTTTATCGAACATCACTGTATATCCAATACCAAATTTTTAGAATACTTTATATAATTGATTCATGGTAATGAATACCAAATCTAACGACTTCATGATTCAAAGTGTCCTTTAAAGAAATTAAGTCGTTTTTATAATTTACCTTGTACTCGTAACAGTTCAGCCGATAGCATTTACAATGGTTTCTGGGAGAGTTATTTCTATAAATGTAAACTAGGTATCGTATGTACTCGTGTGTAAGAAGAACTCATCTATAGTGCGAATCCTGAAATATTTTGCATGAATTATAAACTCACTAGTAAAATTGCTGTGTATAGTGCAGCCAGCTACCGAAAATGCATGATTTTTAACATCTTCAGAAAAATTACCATTGTATAGTGCGCATCCCTATTTATGCTTCAGAAATGATTATGAAAACTTGTACTATACCCGAATTTATATGGCATAAATAGTAAACATAATATTTCTTATTTTACAGCAAGCCAATAGGTTATTTCATTTCCAACATTTTTCATGACTTAAATCATTTTCAATTATATTTTATAACTTAAATCATAATGTTCCACTCATATTTTGAGAGAGTCTTCTTAAAAATTTAGATAGAAAATATATTAGATAATTGTCGGACTTAATCCATTTGATAAGATGTTGTCATTATTTACATTAAGATATGTTTCGTGAGCAGAAATAAACGATCGAAGAAAATCGTCGAAGGTGTTTATTTTGTAAACAGTAATTCGGACTTAACCAGATACCTCTCAGTTGTTAAATGGTAACAGCACGTCCCATAAAATTTACAGGTTCGATTACTGTCAGAGATCGCATATTCAGGCTGATAAATATAATTATTACTGTCTATATTTCTGAGATGAGGTATTATATACTATTGTCCTCATATTAATCAAAACGTTTCGGCCGTTGTAAGCTCCGACCTTCTTCAGTTGTTTGGAATGTCGAACTGAACCCTTTATTTCGCTCGCTAGGGGAGACTTGATGTCAGTTCTCAGTTATCTCCTGTTAATTCAGCTCTCCATGTTCTTCACCGCCTTAACCAGGTATTGAACTCACATTTTTGGTTCCTGATACTGGATCTAACTAACGCCAAACAAAGATGAGGACAATAGTTCGAATAATGTAAATAGGATAATTAGCACAATTTAAATAAAAAACAGAATATTTACTTAAATAAATTATATCTTTAAAAATAAATGACAAAGAGAAATTATATATATATATATATATATATATATATATATATATAGATAGATAGATAGATAGATAGATAGATATCAAATCCGTAAGGGAAAAGGATAATCCAAGTAGATCTTTTTAATCTAAAATATTAAAAAGATAGATCCATGAAGTGTGCTCAATGCATTGTATACAGATCAATATGATATACAACAAAGGAAAAAACTTAACACATCGCAGAAAATCCGAAAATAAATATAGTTCGTCAGGTAAGTTTTAAAATTATATATATTAAATATAATAGAAAAATAATAAGATCCTATAAACTTCAAAAGATTATAGGTGATTATTATCAACCTTGATGCCTTCATGGAAATGTAAAGATCATCGCCTCCCATCTACCATTTCACAAATACCTACACCAGTATATTGCTTTTCAAAAACCCTTAATAAATTAATTACTCCTACTCCCAACTAAATATTGTTTTAACTCCACAAATAAATGTATACGATTTCTTCATGCTGTAAAACCAAACAAGCAGATAATAGCATCTTTGGACGTACAAAATTTATTTATAATCTTCCCGTCCTTGAAACGATTATCTTTGAGATATAAAAACATCCTTCTCTCCCACCCATCAATGTTAAACCTACTATTTGTTTTAAAAATTATTATCATGTACCACTCGAGTATCTTTCCATGACCCCATAGGTAATATTCATATTTAAATGGACAGTATTACGATGGGATCTCTTTTAGGCTCCTTTCTTTCTAATTATTTTATGTCTCATTTAAAAAATAAATTAGTTAATGACACTAATAAACCTCCTATATATTTAAGATACATAGATGACATTTTCGTTTTACCTAAAAATATTCATCAAATTCCACAACTTAAGTACAAATTTGAGAGTCACTCCGTCCTCAAATTTACATTAGAACTTAATATTAATAATTCAGTTCCATTCCTTGGTGTATTCATTTATTCCCGCACACATAAATTTACTACTTCTCTATATAAGAAACGCACAAGCATTAACTCGTGTCTTCTTAAATACGATAGTGAAGGCCCACCAACGATATAAATTAGCTGTTATAATTCAACTTAGTCCTACGCACACATATAATATATTCTTCCAAGCTATATTCTGTAAAGAATTTCATGACATTAAACAAAGACTTTTTAATAATGGATTTCTTAATTCCGTCATTGATCAATAAATTAAAATGTATCTCAATAAACGTAATAATACCGCTAACAAAATTGATGATATTAATAATAATAATAATATTGTACGTCAAAATAAACATAACACCATTAACTTATATAATTGTAACCAAATGCATAATAATTACAAAGATGATGAAGTAACACTTAAAATCTAATACATAGAAATGTTGAACCCATTAAAAATAATAAACAAGTTAAGCGCATTACATATTATGAAAAAAGTTAAAACAACTAACATCATAGTGTCTAATAAGCCTACAACCACACAACTAAATCCTCTGCAAAAGCCAATGTAGTGTATCAATTTACGTGCCTGTTCAGAGATTGCATTTCTGATGCTCTTAATAAACTCGCTGCACATATTGGTTTTACTACAACAACGTTCTCCACGCTGTCGCCTTTCTGAATTAGTTCTCTTGAACAACATTTCTTAAAAAAAGATAGCCATGTACATAATATTAGACAGATATTAGTTGAAAACCCAATAATACTCACACATACACATAGTAAAAAGAACCTTCAGATATTGGATGCCATCTACATTAAAACGAAGCAAGCAACACTCAACAAAATTATATTTCAAACTAGTCACAACATATTACATTGCATCTAGACATTGGTTCTGTTGTAATACTTCGGTCTATGGCGTGGTATGACGTCATTGAACAGTATCTTGAAATTACGATCTGCGTTTGCTATTCGGTGACCGTTATCGTTGCATAGCAATTTTCTCTGTCAAAATAACAAAATATCAGCTTTGATGGTGGATATCGTTGTCTCATGTCTGTATAACCATTCTGAGGTGGGCTCATGTTAGCCGAAAGCTTGGGACCAACTTAATAAAATAATATCCAAATGTTGGGCAATATTTGTCTTTATTTTCACCATAAATTAAAGCAAATATTCGAACATTAGAATGGCTCATGATCAGAAATAATATAGACATTTATTGCCTGTTATATTTAACATACACACAGACACACACACACACACATACATACATACATATATATATATATATATATATATATATATATATATATATATATATATTCATTTTTAAGACATTTTTAAGTTTAGACGTTCTTTTTATTGATATAAATATTTAAATAAATGCTCTGTTTATAATAAACAGTATGAACAACATTTACCGGCCTGAATGTCCGAGAAATCTTCATAGAAAAAAAATATTATAAGTTTAATTAATACTTAATCCTCTTTGAGCATCGAAACGAAGAATGTATATATGTATTAAGTATATTTTACTCTGACATATAATCTCTGAGGAATATATAGGTAGAACAGACGCGATTCGTCGATTAGTGTAGCAGTACAATTCTTTCGAATGTTGTCAGTGTGCATTGGAACTTCTAAAATAATCAACTCTGACATTTATTACGTTTCTAAGTCTACAATTCCTCTGTTTCTGTTAATATGGTTTCACGTCTAACTTTACAGACATGCGCACAAGAGCATAAATATATTTTAGTTATAATTTTGCCCAAACCAATCAATCCTATTTGAAAGTCGGAGTAACTATTCTGCATTTTAATATCTTATAAATATTCAAAATAAGGGCATCATTTAATAGAATATGATAGCAATTTCGGAACCAGACTTATTGGAAAATTTATACATTTTTATATTGCGTAAATATTCAAAATGATGACAAACATTATTAAAATATAATTTTTTCAACACAGTTACTATTACAGAACTAACTACAGTATTTTATATTGCATAAATATTCAGAATAATGATGCCATTTCAAAAATATAATATCATATTTGTTTACTATGCGTTAGTGAAAATTTATAGAAAAATGTTTAATGCGTCTTCCTGGCTTATATATTAAAATGGTGCTTTACAGCACTAGTTATTCTTCAAAGAAACGTTCATCTTTTCTAAGGTTATTAGACAATGGTTATAAGATTTCGCATGCATTCATATCCACTTGCAGTAGTTACTGCATGTAAGAATATGGTTTGGTTGATTAGAGTCGTGTTAAATGTGTATAGGCTGCAGATGTTCGTCTCTGGGGCGGAAGTAAAATCTAGCATTTAAGATATTAATTTTAAAGGCATGTAGGCAAGAAGTTTCACTTTGATCAATACAACACAAAATATATTTCATCTTGTGCTAATTTTAGAGTAAGTGAATATAAAAATTTACACTTATTTGCTTCCTTGTGCAATAATCCTTGATGCTCGTGTCGGAAGAAAAGCACATTTGCTGAACGCAAATTTCTTTCAAAACAAAAAAGCATTCTAAAATCATATATGTTTGTTACAGCATAATATTTCTACATCAAAGTTTGTGATCGTGATGAGGTAAGTTATTTTAATGAAGATTCAATTCAAAATAAAGGTGATCTCAAGTCTCGGCTATTTCTTTAAATATTTTATTTGTATTGTTAGATCTTGGAGTTGTTCGATCTCAGCCTTTTTGCCATTTTTAGATTTCCTTAACTGAGATTGGTTACCACTCAAAGAGAGGCAAATCTTACTTGCTCTTTAAGCCATGGATGATGATAGAAGAGACTGTTTCGTGCCTGTCCCAAGGACTAATTTGTCAAAATGAACGCAACAATTAATATCAGAATTTGAACCCGGCTCTCGAATTACACTTCCTCCATCGATATACTACGCACACAACCCTGAGGAAATATTGCGTTTAAAAAAGAAATCTGTGACCCTCCTGTGATTAATATGCAGTAGATAATCTATTTCACAAATAAAAAAAAAGAAATCTTCAAAATGTGATTAAAAAGTCTGGGAGCATCTTAGTCTTTCAGAGGTCAGTCGTAACAAATTATTTCTAAAAGGTTTTTGCGGTGTATGATTGGCGAATACAAACGTATTGAGAGGTGCTTTTTAGAGCTCTCATGAAATAAAAATTATTGCGTATGTTATTGTAAGTGTGTCATAGTCTTTAATGTAGTAAGGTAATGAAGGGTTTTGGTAATCTGTGTGGATAATTCCAAAGAGGATGTGATCCAGAGAGACCAATGTAACACCAGAGCAAATATTAATTAAATAAATTAATTAAATAATTAAGAAGAGACAACCTTTAGCTTTTATTCTTATTATATATAATAACATATAGTTTTTAGCCTAGTCTATATCTATGGGTAAAAGGGATCGACATCAGGGATAAAAAGAAGGTAAATATATACGATTATACCATGTGGGGAAAATTCTATTTCATTCGTGAACGCCATCGTCGGGCCTGGTGTAATGTTGCGTGTTTTGTTGCTAACGTTGAACTCATTTTCTATTATTGATTATTTATGGTATTTTCATGTATTAATTAATTGTTGTGGATATTATCATTAAATTTACTTAATATTGTGTCCATTCATATTTCGTTATTTTGTCTATTATTTATTCAATAAATTTGTTCAATTAGTTTATATTTTTTTATTTATTATGGGCTCTTGTTATCTTTTTACTAATATATATATATATATATTATATATAATAAGCAAAGACACACACACACAAACACACACACACACACACACACACACACACACACATATATATATATATATATATATATATATATATATATATATATATATATATATATATATATTTATAGGTTTCAGACTCGATGAATCACTTAAATATAATTATCAAATTCTCCTAATAATTTCAAATGTATATCATTGCTTGAACCCGCTTCTAATGCTCTGGAGTGAGCGGCTTGGTGATAGTAGACGTGGCTCCAGGGGTCACAGTCCTATGGAGAATCTCAGTAGAGTTCCACCACGGAATATGTGAGTGAGCGGTGTTATATTGAGTCTGATTTGCTACCTCTTCGTCGCCGAGGCCCGTTGCAACAGTTGGTATGGTGTTTACTTGACAACCTAAATGTAAATATATATATATATTCTGTATTAATTAACATTTCGAATGTTTTCTGAAAACCAGGAAAACTGATCTCATAAATATTCCATAGAATAACCTGTAGCTCGAACTATTGTCAATAAGGCCGATTAAGTGAGGGAATCATTTAGACAGCGTAGAGCCTCCATATACCGTCGGCTCGGGTTCAGCAGTGGTATTAACAAAAACTGAGTTTTTTCTATACCAAATATGGCATCTCCACAGACATCCGGATGATTACTAATAAAAAAAAAATATTTCTTTCCCCTTTGCACACAGGCATTACTAGCAAACTATCATTTAGTATTTTGAAAGAGAATTGATCTTTTAATTTACCAAATATTAACAAGATTTTTTTACAAATAGTAAACATTAAAAAATGATATTTTTCAAAATCAAATAATCACGACCACCTTAATCCAAGAGAATATGTTCCAAGATACTTGACATCGAGTCTGGTACCAAACACTATATTTCTTTTCATGAAGACGTACGTATGATAAATGGTAATTCAGAACTTAAGTACAATAAGTGATAACAGTAGTCTCTTATCAGCTATAACTAGTTGCAAAATAACTTTATTATCTCAACATAAAATAAAGAATGTTATCTATAGGATAGAAAAGTTATTCTTAAATATATCTGAAAAACTCTAGGAAATGTTGTTCACATTTCCTTTAGAGGAAATGATTTATGTGTTGGGTTTGATATATCAGAAATTTCAGTATATCTACTTTCGTAATTTGGGACAATTAAGTCACAATGATAAACAGTTACATCTCAATGGTACAGGGGTTAAATGAAACTCTAGGTTGAAAAATATAATATATATTCGACAAATGTATTATGGCAGTTACACACACACACACACACACACACACACACACACACACACACACACACACACACACACATATATATATATATATATATATATATATATATATATACTTATAAATATAAATGCGAACATTGATGTCAACACTCAGAGTCTAAACGCAATAATCAGGCCAAATGCGTTGTGTTTTACTCAGATAAACATTTGATATATATAGACACAGATACATATTTGACAACAACAACATTGGTCTCTAAATGGGTGACGGGATTATCCTCCACGTAAATATCAACTCACAACAAACTGAACAACTTAGAAAGACACTAAGCAAATTCTTCAAGGATCATTGATTAGGTATTATTGTAAACATCAACACCAAGGTGATCAACATTGTGGATGTCACTTTTGACCTATACAAGGGAATATATAAACCTTACAATAAAGAACTGGACAAACATAGATACATTAGCAAGGGCTCTATCATTGTCGTTAAATATAATCGACTCTTATTTGCCAGTGATTTAAAGTAAGAAAGATTGATAAGTTGATATTGAATAGCTGTGTCTTCATGCATTAATTTTGTATGGACTCCAACTTCATTATGGTTATCTTACTAAGCATGCATGTTAGTATATTTGTTTCTACTTTTGTTCATATATATATATATATATATATATATATATATATATATATATATATATATAAACAAAAGTAGAAACAAATATACTAACATATTTATTTCTACTTTTGTTTATATATATATATATATATATATATATATGTATATATAAACAAAAGTAGAAACAAATATACTAACATATATATATATATATATATATATTATTTAGGTGTATGTGTTTGCGCATATGTGTTAGTTTATTTATGCGTATATGTATGTACGTATGTGGGTGTATATGTTTGTGTGTATTTATTTACTTAAATATATATATATATATATATATATATATATATATATATATATATCTTTATCTTTGTGTGTGCGTTTATGCGTATATTTGTGTGTATTTATGCATAAATTTGTGTATATGTGTGTACGTCGGTGTATTTTTATTTTTGTTTCTATACTGGTTTTTGTGTGTGTACGTAATTTGTTTGAACTTATGGATATTGTTATTCCGGGTTTTGTATATGTATACATATGTGTGTAGCTGTATATATGTGTGCATGTAAATTCGTCTTTTCTTTCTGTACTTTGTTTATAGCGAAATATGCGTGTTTCAGCTACGCATATGTATGCATTGTACATACGCAATCTCTTGCCATTATTACTTTATTTGATTACCCCCACCACATTTTTAGCTATATGCTTGTTCATGCATGTAATATTTTGATGGTTGGTTTGTGTCGCTTTATCATTGTAGTGAGATTGTTCATTTGTACATAGGTGCGGGGGTGTGATTGCATATATTTGCGTGCTTATATATTTAGTTATATCTAAGTGTTTGTATATTAGGATGCGAATGTGTTTGTCGTGTCATTTGTATAATCCTTCTACTTATCCAACTTTTCATCTGAATTCTAACTTTCTTGTATCTAATGTTCTTTAACGTTTGTAGACACTTCTTACATCAGCGTTAAATTGACCGGATATATTGGCACTTAGCTAAGAACAGAAATAACATATATATATATATATATATATATATATATATATATATATATATATATATATATATAAAAAAGAACAGTAAGATATAAAATCCGGTGTTCTTATAGATATTTTTATTTTTACACAATAGTGCTCAATGTAAATTTACAGAGCATTAATATTATAAATTAATTGATTTAAAATATGGGTTTTTCGCTACACAGTCATAACCATGTTTCAAAAATGGAAGCTAAAGCCCTTGAATTTAATTTTGTTATTAAACCAAAGACATTAGTTCCATTTCCTCGTCAAGCGAATGTTGGAGTAACTTATTTTTTTAAAAATTACGTTTGTTAAAAGGCACGGCTAAGATTCATAATTGAGTGTTTCCAAGGATACCGATAAATCCATTCATCTAGACAAGGGGTGGTAGGGGGTTCAATTTTTTAATTTTCGTTGTTTCAGTTAATAGTTACATTCGAAAGCGGAGTTATGTTTAGGGATGGGTAGGGATGTATTTTTCAACAAATTCTGACATCCGCTAAATGCAGGTCGTCTGGTTTTTTTTTTAAATTTGATTTTTAACGGCAAAAATTCTTACGGTATTTTCTGCATTTGTATATTTAAAGAGTTTGAGGGGCTGTTTAGGTTAGAATATGTTTTAACCACATTTCTAAATTTTTTTTATATATATGTATGTATGTATGTATGCATGTTTATATATATATATATATATATATATATATATATATATATATATATATATATATATATATATATATATATATATTTATATATATATATATAAATGGTAAAACACTAATATTCTAAGGTTATAATTTATTACATTGTAATAGTAATCACGATCCAATTTATCAAATCTAAAAATTCAAAAAGAATTATATTCTTACTCTGTCCTGGACATTGAGTTCTACCTGGATTCTATCATCTTGGGAATTTATATATATATATATATATATATATATATATATATATATATATATGTATGTATGTATGCATGTATGTATGTATATATAAATATGTATATATTGAGCACTAATATTATATATATATATATATATATATATATATATATATATATATATATATATATATATATATATATATATAAGTGAACATTGAAATCAAATTTTATTTATATATATATAAGTATTTTGACAACTAATATTATATATATATATATATATATATATATATATATATATATATATATATATATATATATATATATATATCAGGGAACATTGACGTCAACACTTAGAGGCGAGAGACTGTTTCATGTTAAGTGTTGACTTCTATGTTCACTTTTATATTTACACATGCTCTATATCTTTATCCCAGAAATATAGCACACGTTAAGACTATATTTATTTGACAATATTTATTCATATATATATATATATATATATATATATATATATATTACGCCCTTTCATTTTTGAATATTTTTGTAATATTTTAAACACAATTCCCGGTTAAATTTAGAAAGAAATTTGTGTTTTTGTAATTTTCAAATTCATCATGAAATTAGAACTTAATTATTTCATATTGATTTCTAGTTTAATGTAACATTAAATTTAATACACTAATGGTTTGTATATAGTATATATTGTCACTTTTTTTTAATTATCTTATATTTGTATTCTGATTGGTCTTTATTGGATACGTAAAAATGTTTCCGCTATTGAGGGAGTTTGATATTGTTTTGAATTTAAAAAAAAAAACACTTTATTTCGCAATCAACACCATTAAGACGCAGATCTTAATTTCAAGTGCAGGTTCTACGACGTCATACCACGTGACAGATTAAAGAACCAATGTCATGTACAAAATATTCGACAGATATTAGTTGATAACACAATAATACTCACAGATAATCACAGTAAAAAATACCTTCTTATATTGGAGGCTATCTACATTAAAATGAGCAAACCACACTCAACAAAATTCGATTTGATACAAGTCACAACACATATTTCATCTAGACATTGGTTCTATTGTAATACCGATCGAGCACTCTAGACAAAGAGTAATTTTTAAAACAGTCGCTGCAGCTGCTATTAGCACATCGCACTTCAATTACGAATCGAGCTCTTTCGGTTACTGGCGTTTATATACACCTCGTATAATACGCTAAAATTACCTTTCCTCTGACCTGTGCCGATAGCTTATGGGTAGGATGTCTGACTGATGCCAAATATATATATATATATATATATATATATATATATATATATATATATTTCAAACATGTCGTGTTGAATGTTAAAGACAACATAGTCTTACATATTTTCTTTTGAATTTTCTCATATTCTCTAATGAGACTTTTTATTTGAAAATATGTAAGACTATGTTGTCTTTAACATTCAACACTACATGTTTGAAAGAAAAGTTGCTGCCAAATTACACACATATATATATATATATATATATATATATATATATATATATATATATATATATATATATACATACATACGTACATACATACATGGGATATCTGCCACTTCTTTACAGAAGGCCATCTCTTCATCGTTGTACTGAATGGCCATGGTTTGCCAAATGACATTGCAAACCAGCCTCGTTTCTGAATATATTTTAAATATGTAACATACGAAAGACTTTCTGTTGATGTAATCTCATGTCCTGCTACGGTCTGGCGTCAGACCTGCAAATTTTTTCACAAAATTGACATAGATACCTCACATGTCTGTCACGAAGAATATTTGCGTAGTCGGCATTAAACTACCGATATTTATGCGATCTTAGATTACTGGTAAATTCGGCGCGCGATTGACAAATAATCTTGCCGGTGTTATATACAAACTCAGACTGAATATCATCTGGGATTGAGTCCCCATCGTCTTCCATAAGAGACATTTTGAAATTCAAACATTTTATCACCTGCAAAATATTAGAAAAATCAAGAATAAGTTTCTCCAACGAGACTTATTTTCTCCCTCTTTTGCCCAGGATTTTACACTCATTTCAATAATTTTGCGTTTGTCTTTAACAATACCCTTGAAATAATTCTTGAGTTTGTGTCTCGAGCGCTTACCAAAAGCAGAAAACCTGTGCTTAGGCAATATGTTATCTTTTATTCTCCTGAGGTAACATGCCATCTTCTATTCACCTGAGGCTATATATCATCTTCTATTCCCCTGCGACAATGTCATCTTCTATTCACCTGAGGCTATATATCATCTTCTATTCCCCTGCGACAATGTCATCTTCTATTCTCCTGAGGCAATATGTCATATTCTGTTCTCCTGAGGCAATATGTCACCTTCTAATCTCCTGAGACAATATATCATCTTCTATTCTCCTGAGGCAATATGTCATCCTCTATTCTCCTGTGGCAATATATCATCTTCTATTCTCATGAGACATTATTCTCCCGAGGCACCGTGTCCAGCCAGGTTGATTACGAATAAGCAGTTTATTTACATTGTTTTTTTTTTCGCTAATTGGTGTTTAAGATTCGCCTAAGACACCTTTGATGAAATCTTTCCAGTTTTCTGAGATGATGGCGAGTGCAGTACAGCAGTTAGGACACACTCTTGATATTCACTATCGAGTGAGATGTCACTTTGCGACTGATACGTTTTGCCAATTTGCTAAAGGTTACTAGAATTTTCGATTATAAGAGAATACTTCAAAGGTAGACAAAGTTATCTAAAACCTCGATCCTGAACTAAAACGATAGGTTCGGCTTAGCGTTGACCTGGAAGAAATGTTTACATAACCATAGGCATTTCTATGTCGATATCCCGAACACAGGGGATGCACTTGGAAACATCTTAATCACAAAGAATGCTGTATGTCGTAATGAATGTACGTATATTTTCATTGTTTCAAGAAAGTGAAATGTCTTTTTTTCAGAAGGGAAATTTGGTTTTGTTGCCCATTTATTCATTATTTATACATATGTTTTCATTGTTTATTATACTATATGATAATATTTGTATTTTCATGCATATATTATTTTTATTCATTAACATTCATATTGATTATTTTTTAATGTTAATTCGTGGAATACATTGATTTTTTTTGTTTTAAAATAAGTGGTATACCTAATATATTATCACTTACAATACTGCATTATTATGAACATTGTATTTTCTAAATTACTTATGTATTGACATTCGCAATTTTACTGTATTTATATTTCAACTTTTATGAAAGACGACGTATTTTCAAATTTTGTAGCAAAAAATATTTACATCCGTAACGTTTTATTTTTTTTTTCCTTTTTTACAAGTGATTCGGAATACTCAATTTCTTTATATGCTATTTATATTTCAGACATTTGAAACAACAACGAATAAAAAAAATATTCTTAAATATATTTGCAGTTAATTTTATCCTGTTGTTCTTTTTTAATTCTTGATTAGTTTCGATAATTTTCATTTGAACAATTTTATGATAATAATAATAATACTTCTTTTTCTCCATATATTATTCTCTGATGAAGCTTTAATAAAAGTGTTAGATTGACAAAAGTTGATTTTATGTCATATTCCCTAAGATTATTATCAGTATTTGATCTATATTTGATCTTATCTCGTAATAGTAATAATATTAAGTGGCACATTTGAGGAAGAATTCTTTACTCTGATGTCCAGGATAAATTGTTTACCCTAACGTCTCGGGTGTATGCTTTACAAGTTTCTATCTATCTGTCTGTTTGTCTATCTATCTATCTATCTATCTATCTATCTATCTATCTATCTATCTATCTATCTATCTATCTATCTCTCTCTCTCTCACTCTCTCTCTCTCTCTCTCTATATATATATATATATATATATGGGGGGAGTCTATTATATCTTCCTAGAGTAAAGGCTTGAACAAAAGTGATGATAGATGCTTTTAAGCCACCAACCCTCAAGAAAGGGACATTGAAAAACCCTTCAGCTGCTTTCGGTGAATTTCTGCCAGACACATTTTTCGTACTGGAGGGAATTCCATGACAATAACTCATTCAAAACCATATATATACAAACTGATGTATGTTATTATACTCAGGATAATGATATTCGCATTTACATAACAAATATATAAATTTTTCCAACCTTTTCAATGTACAACTCACTGGTATATGCTATGAGTTATATCAAGTTATGATTACAGATTACAAATCATCTAATATTTCAGGATATATATATATATATATATATATATATATATATATATATATATATATATAGATAGATAGATAGATAGATAGATAGATGTTAAAATTTTGATATCAACAAAGCTATCTAAAAATATAATATTAATAAGAATAACTAGAGGAACAGCAATTTTGACAACGCGTTTTATTCATAGTATTTACATTAGTCGGACTATTTGTTGAGTCTTGACTCATTGTTGAATCTCGACTAATGCATGGAATAATAATGCAACACAAAATGTACTTAGAACAATAATGTATTATAACAAGAAAGTGTACACAATATTTACATATAGTATTTCTGTATATTTCTGGGAAGACCGTTCCTGGAGAATGTGTTGACAAAGTCGCAGTCGGGCAGAGTCTCTAGCTGGATCTCTGTATTCCCTCCTTGTCTTCCGGTACCAACCATTATTTATATAGTCGGTAGTCACCTATGCAGATTAGGTGGATCCTACCACAACACTATTGTCCTCATCTGGAATTTCGAATCGAACCCTTTATATCGATCACTGGGGTAGACTGTTCTACTTACACGAGCCATGTTTGGTGGATGTCAGTTATCATTTATCTCCTGGTAATTTTCCCTCTGAAAGTTCTCAACTGCCTTGACCGGGTATTGAACTCACACTCTTTGGGTCTGTCGAAATTCCAACCACCTGAAGAAGGCCGGAGTGTACAACGGCCGAAACGTTGTGACAAATATGGCGACAAAGATGAGGACAATAGTCCGCCTAATGTAAATACTGTACATAATACCTCATCTCAGAAATATAGACAGGCGTTTTATTCAATGAATATGTTTATCTAGGCAAGTGTAAAAAATGTATTTAGTATACTGTATTTATGCATAGAAGAACAATCAACATAAGAGATGTTCTGACTGTAAATCGGTGTGATTTTATATCATCGGTAACTGCAGTCTTCCAAACTATTCAAACTTTTACGGGAAATGATCGAATTTTGTTGATAATAATATACTTAGTCGTCTAATATATATGGAAGTTATTCTTCCATTTCTATTTGGTATCAAAACGTTTCCATAATATTTGTAATCTGTTTCCAAAGCTAATATTTTGTGCTGTCTAAATGTGATAATCATATCAATTCCTTCTTTTGTTTTGATTTCTTGCAGACTTTTTCCAAAGTTACAGTTTTTGATTTCGACTCTATTAGTTTTGTTTTTTTATACAACTATCTTGAAGATCGTTTGTATTGCTTTGGCCTTCTCTTTTTACTTATCAACTTGGCCTTTTTTACTCTCATTTATTTTTATCAATTGATAGTTTATGCGTTAGTACTGTCAAAAAGGTAGTATAGATTATTTTTAATGTTATAAATAATGACTTCATAATCTCCGTGTCTTTTGGGCTTAACTTCTGAATTATATTTGTGTTTTTCCTTCTGTTATCTTTCCAAACTTAGCAAATCTCTCAATCTTTATATGCGTGTTTATTTATCTACGACTATTTTTTAAAATTTGTCTTGCTGTCTCGTGTGTTTGCTTACAAAAAACAAAACTTAATTTTGACGCAGTTACTAAATCACGAACTATGCGAAATGTTTATAAATGTGCAATATGTATATTCCAAATGCTGTCATAGGCGGGGGCGTTACTGGAGATAAGATTCTACTCTCTATAAATGCTCTTATGACATTTGTTTCAAATATCCACTGACAACTTGCAGACAAAATACATCATTCATAGCTAACAATGTCCACAACCAGAAATTCCTGATTTTACGTTTTTTTAAATATCCAGATGTTAATATTTTTTTTATATAGAATTGGAGGCATTTAAATATATTAAATAAGGATTTATTAACATGCAACTGTTGACAAATGGATAAGTACTTACGTTACGACTCAAAATCAACAAAAAATCCTCCTCCCACTCCTTGTCCTCCTCCTCTTTATCGTCATCATCATCGGAGCATTTTAGTCTTGAATACATACTACAAAGTGAGATTTCTCGTTTTCTGCAACTGTGTAAATAAACTGGTATGATGTCCTCTCCAAATATCTTTTTGTCCTTTTCTAACTCACGGAAGTACTGCAGGCCTCTCTATCTCTAGAAAGATTTTGCGGGTAATGATTTAATTTTACTGAAAATAATTTTTAATGTCGTTTTTCAGTGGTGTATACAATGGTTCTTCGCTGTCTTCCATGAATTTTGAGATGATGCGGTTGATGTTTTAACTGTTTTCGATTGAATGAATCGATTTTTACTTCATGCTTCCTCGCCCGTTTCCGTTTAGCACAGTTCTCTGTCGATACTTGTACATCCTATATCCTTGTACATTTTCAATCGATGCCTTTCACTAAGTCTCACAGAATTCACACCTTCATCGAAATATTCATACTAGCCATTGTTAGCTGCTGTTAACTGTTTGATCCTAAAGAATCCCCTACTGTATTACCACTTCTCCTGCCACACGTAAGAAAATGTAAATCGTTCATATTTGGAATTAGTGAAGCCATTAATGGCCAATATATGTAGGTATGAGCATAAGAATTTGACGGATTTAAGGAAAACGTTTAATTAATGATATTTGAAAAGAAATTAATAAAATAATGATAAAATAATGATAAAATAAAATAAGCAAATAATAATTATGTTAACAATTTATAGCAACAAAAATAACAACCACAACAACAACAACAATAGTAATAATAACAATGAGGTACAAACTAAAATAAATCAGATACAAAATAATAATTTCTCAGGAAATAAAACTGAATAATCTAGCTGTGACAGTTGTAGTTATTCAGATTATGTCACTGAAGATGAGTCAAATGGCATTAGGGCAGAATTACTTGTAAACAACAGAAGTGAAATCGCAGACGCGAAAAGCGATATCATTCAAATACTCAACAGAGTAACTCGCACAAAAATGACACACAGAGACCAGCTCCGAACAATTCATATGACAAATCCAATAAACATATTGTGCAAGCATATAACACTGCAGGGCAAAAAAACTGTTAATGGTGTTAGAAACATCACAGAAGTTAATAATGTTATATACACAACAGATTTACTAAGCACTGGGAAGCTTTATTTCATGTCAAAGAAAAAATCAAGTGGAAAAAAGAGTCAGCTTGAATGGCAAAATTACAGCGAGAAATAGAAGAAATCACATGGGAATTCTCGATACTAAATGAAACCTCGAGAAATTCAATTTTTCAAAAGGCAAATGCAGGAAGATCAAACGGACATATAAAAATAATTTACTGAATGAAATTCCACCAACCAAGGAAATACTTAAACAGAAACTGCAGTTAAAAGCACATAGAACAAGACGATATGAAAAGCATTGTATGTTCTATCGACAAAATAATATATTCCAAACGGACCTTAAGAAATTTTACAGGGAAATTCGAAATGTAGTTATAGAAGCTAAAAAGCCACCATCTATTGACAAAGTGCAAAAGTTTTGGGAGAATATTTGGAGCATTCCAAAGAAATATCACCTCAGTGCAGAATGGATCTGCAGGTCGACCGTCGTCCTCGATGTGGGATCTTGAAGAAATTTCCCCCCGGGTGATAAGGATACAATACAAAAAAAATGGAAATAGCTATGTTTTACTAACACTCGAAAATCCTTAAAATCACAGATTAGACATACCAAATATGGAGAGATGTGGTAGGAAGTGAAATAAGACCCTGTCACGACCCAAATATGCTTGACAATGTCCGCAGAGAAATCATGCGAAATAAAAGTGTCATATAGAGATATTATTAGTGATCAATCTTTCTACTCTCACGTCGTCTCGGTTTTGGCGTGAAGTGACCTAAGTTTGTGTGCTAGAAGGAACCTGTTTGATTCCTTTTTTTGTTTTTTTAATTCCGATCTTTCTTCGTCCTACAAGACATTTATTAAGTTTATTTAATTTATTTTCCTTCTTTCATTTATTCGTTTCTTGGTTGATTTATTTTTTTAGTTTTCTTTTTTGGCAATCTTTTTTTTGTTGGCTTTGGCCGACATCTTTATTTTTGTTTTATTCCGGTTTGACGAATTCTTAGCGGACTATTGTTTTTCTTGTTTTTTGTTATTTTTTCATTTGCTTTTCATTTATAGTTAACATAGCTTTTTATGTTTTCCGTTTTTTTTTGGTGGGGCGTTAGGTGAATATCTCACTCTCCGAAATACTTCGGAAGTCTGCTTGTCAAACTCTCTGCCTCCGAGTAGAGAGGAACCTAGACGAGGCTGTGCCGAAGAGGACAGCCTAGTCTGGCGTGGTAGACCCGTTTTTACCGAGTTTACGGGAAATTTTTGGCCGAGCCTACGGGCTGAGAAACCCCACATTAAATTTAACCTTGGTTCGCATCTGACCGCGTGGGGTGGTTAGTGATTATCTCGTTATACGGATTACTATTCGCATCACTATTCGGGGGTTACATTCGAGCCAGTATTATCGAGCAATTACTATTAGTGCGAATGTTATTCGAAGATGTCTGGCACTAGTATTGTTCAAAGGCGTTACTATAGTTCTATCTGCGAGAGTCTCTACTACAGCGAGCATTACGAAAATGACAACGAGTACTCGTTGACATTACAAAAGCGGATACGTTTGTTTGTTGACATCACAAAAACTATCAAAACAGAAACAGATAAGATAAAACTCTATATAATAGAAAGTACAAATAGACATAAACCAAACAAAAACGAAACAAGAGTGTAAATTAATAAAATGACAGCGGAAGAGATGCAAACAAAAATACATGAGATACGAAATACTGATCTCCCAGGCAAGAGAATGGAAGGATCTAACTACATAAAAAATTGCATTGATTCAGATTATGTTACTGATGAAACAAAATTTGAGCAGAATTTTTTGAAAACAACGGTTTCATGCGTCTGACGCGAAAAACTACATTATTAAAATATATTAGAACTAAAATGTTTAAAATTTTTAATAAAAGAAAATGGAAAAATTAGCCTTATTTTTCTTCTAATTGTCTGTATAAATACGGTTCACCAAATAAAATTTCTACTTTTGCTTTGATAAATTTCGTCAGGGAAAGAAACACGTTGCCGTAAAGAAATGTTTTCCTCCCTAGTCATATATATATATATATATATATATATATATATATATATATATATATATATATATATATATATATATATATATATATATATATATGTATGTGTGTGTGTGTGTGTGTGTGTATAATATTGGTGATTATTTGATTTTTTATGTGCGTACATGTGTCTGTGCGCGTGTCTGTGTTTGCTTACACATGTTGGGATAATTTCTAAACTAACTAAGACATTCTCTTGCTAATAGTTTTGTGTTGGACAATCAGTTTTAAGAATGCTGCTCAATAGAATCGACCCAAACATCCGCCTTGCAGCCAATTCGAATCCGCTCTTTATATTCTCAAACAGTAAGTAGCTTACATACACAAGTGTGCTCAGTTACAAACGCAAACATCTATGTATTTATCTATGTGTGTGTGAGCCTCTCTTTGTGTGTGTGTGTGTGTGTGTGTGTGTGTGTGTGTGTGTGTGTGTGTGTGTGGGTGTGTGTGTGTGTACGCGGACAACTGTTTATTCTCTCGTTACCCGACCGAACCCTCTAGAGAAAGAGTAATTTTTTAAAGTAGTGGCTGCTGCTATTAACGCATCGCTCTTCAATTACGAATTGAGCACACTTGGCTACTAGCGTTTGTATACATCTCGTATATAATACGTTAAAATTTTCCTTTCTCTGCGCCGATAGCTTAGGGGTCGATTTGGCATCAGTCAGAGATATCTGACTGATGACAAATCGGTAGGGTTTCCATCACGGCTTGAAGCAATCGGGCGTCTAGCCAAATTGATGTGCTGTGATACGGCGAAACAGGTTTGTATTTGGATCACTATATATATATATATATATATATATATATATATATATATATATGTATATTGATTAACAATGCCTTCGTTTTTAATCATATATCTCCTTTTTTTTTCTTGTGATCGGATTAGCCCACGCGTTGTTGAACTTGTTAAAAAGTACACAAAGCTGTTATCTTTATGGTTCGACGTTTGGAGTAAAAAGGATGAAAGAACCGCTGCTAATTTAACTCGCTCCTGACGTCCATAAAAAATATTCTAACACAAATATGGTTTGGCTATTATTTACCTCATTTTTCTAGTCTTTCATTTCTTTTGTTTTAGAAAACATTTCACGCCTAAATGCACATATCATTATGTCCGCTGTAATGCTTTCATTGAGGCAAATGCGTACGGGCTAAATTAGATTTATATGTTTAATAGCATTACGATAGCATAATATTATCAGTATTGGAAGATATGGCAGTGGATAGATTCCCACTATTGAATTGTCCTTTCCTTTAAACGGTATTTTGCCAATCATTGTGTTATCTCTCGGTCTCATTCTCTCTTCATATATATATATATATATATAAAGTTTGTCTGATGATCGCAAACGCGTGAAACCCAGTATCACAAACTTATATACACACAAATGAATATGTTAGCACTATCACTGATATTGTGCGCTTACCACTAAGTAGTGTGCATATAAAATAATATATATATATATATATATATATATATATATATATATATATATATATATATATATATATATATATATATATATATATATATGCACTCACTGTCCTTTGTGCTATCCTTTATGTTCTGGAGGTTCAGACGAATATGATATTCGAGATAATTATGGAAGATTCAAAATTTAAAATTTCTTGGATATATAACATAGAATGTAAATGAGCATGGATTTGTAACATCGAAAGTGAATTCTCAATAGGGCCCGAAATTTCCTCTGTATATTTCACTTTCTCTCACAAAGCCACGCACAGACACACGCATTAATATCTACCGGCATGGAGATCTACGTTAATTTCGCTGTTTAAAAGTGAAGAAAATGAATAACAACAAAGATGTCTACACAAACAGGTTTACTGGTCAATATATCACTTTTGCAGAATTTTTATAAATTGCTTTTTGTGTGTATAATATATATATATATATATATATATATATATATATATATATATATATATATATATATATATTCATGTGTGTGTGTGTGTGTTGCATGTGTGAATTAATTTTTAAGTAGCTAATGACTTTTTAATGTGGCATGATTTCTTATTTTTATGAAAGGTATTATTGAGTTGCTATTCTTATTTGACTATTATTTTAAAATTTAGTAATAGTTCATTCGTTCATATAAAAATAGTTTTCTTTCAGGAGGTGCATATTATATATATATATATATATATATATATATAATATATATATATATATATATATATATATATATTCATGTGTGTGTGTGTGTTGCATGTGTGAATTAATTTTTAAGTAGCTAAGGACTTTTTAATGTGGCATGATTTCTTATTATTATAAAAGGTATTATTTAGTTGCTATTCTTATTTGACTATTATTTTTAAATTTAGTAATAGTTCATTCGTTCATATAAAAATAGTTTTCTTTCAGGAGGTGCATATTCTTCAGTGGAATTCTCGATTTCTAGGCCGATATCAGTTCACTGTTCAGAAACACGTGCAACCAATAAATATTACATTTTTAATAATAATAATAATACTATTATTAAGGATATGATAAGCGTTGTAGGTTCAATAGTCAAAATAAGATATTACAAACATACCTCAATCAGCTTTAAAGGGAAATTGAATCGGCAGTTTTACATGTCAAAAAGCCATCATCAGTTTAAAACGTGCAAATATTTTGGGGAAATATTTCGAGCAGCCGAAACGAATATAATCCCAATGAATAGTGGATCAAACAAGAACAAGAAATAAGTAAGGAAAAACCTGTGCAAGAATGGAGAAATATATCCAACACCAAGGAATGCATATATAAAAATGAAGATACACCGTAATCTTTTTGGGTTGAAAAGTGGATTTTTTTTTTATTTTTAAAATATATATCATACTCTATTTTCCATAATTCTACTACAAGTGTCTGTTTTCGCGCCTTCTTCAGGCAAAGAATAGATATTTCCAAATATTATAAAAATGACTTTTGCTTTGTAGTAATTCAAATGTATTTCTTGGGTTGGTGATAAGACTTTATATATATATGGAAATAAGCAAATATGTGGATGTAGATCCGACGGTATGAAAACGTACTGATAAGCTCTAGATTCAAATAGAATTCCTCTTTTCCACTTAAGATAAAGTCTCTTTCTTGGGAGCGCGTTTTCGCAGCATTGCCCGCGCGACGCCAACGTGTCCGAATCCAAAAAAGGAACGCTAACTTTAAAATTTCAGTTTCTGTCTAGTCTCATGTCTATTGTCTCTTCATGTTGACTTAAATACAAATATGTTTCTAGTAATATGTCCTGCTGTATTTATCTTCTTTTTAAAATATAGGCCTTTCTCTCGTTCGAAAAACTATAAAATCTTCCCCATATATATATATATATATATATATATATATATATATATATATATATATACTATCTATATTTCTCATGTTGTCCGTCTGTGTGTCTGTCGTGGGCGTTGTTACCTCGCCCAGGCCGCATTTTTCACCCAATTTCAAATGATTGCCTTAAGGACATGACGGAGCCCGATTTTTGAGTTCGGACTCTGGTTCAGAAAAAATCGAAATAATCAATAATCGAAAAAATCCAAAATCGAAAAAAATCTGCTTACAGAAGGAATGGTCGCATTTGAACCAAATTTGACACCCTCTTAGAGTCTACCATTAGAAGTGTTTTCCAGAAGTTTCATGACCACGCACCCCTAAACAGCGCGGAAAATCGATAAAATCCCAAAACCGATACGCCCAGATTGCGCCTGAACCGCATGTCTGTTTTTAGCGAAAACCGATCGGATTTATGTGGAGGCCATTGGGAGTCACCATGTGAAGTTTTAACTCTGAGCGCCCCCCAAACGCAGTGCAAATCGACAATCGATCTACCCTTAAAAATGTGTTTTCCAGTTGGGTATTTCCTAAATGCAGATTAATTTAAGGTCACGCTCTGCGCGGGAAGAAACAGGTCAGTGCGTGCAGTGAAAGAAAATATTTGAGCTCAAATTCTGGAATGGGTGCAGGTCCATTGAAATTCGGCTTTTTTTATCCCTGCTAACAGGTCTGACTTTGAGCCACAAATGACATATTCGTTTTTGTCAACACTTTTGCTTAATCGTCGCATCTGACCAAAATAAACACTTCCTTTATTCGCGTCTTTACTGACAAAAACCACATACGTGCTGAGTGAAAATGGTTCCGCCCTCAGCAGTCCATTTTCCGATTCTTTAAACCTTTTCTCCTAGCCCAGGCCGCATCCCAGACCTGACGAGGAGATTTTGCGCTAAAAAAGGGCTTCCTCCCAATCCATTTCAAAGCTAATGCCGGCAAAAGGTTAGCGGCTTTTCGTTGTCGCACAAACCAAACGAGCAAACGCTTCATTGCAGCTCCTTGCATTCTCATAACGCATCACGTGCGTTAGAGCCAAGTTGCATATGCAGCAGGCAGCTTGACCCCGTTTACGGCCAAGCCTTGCGCTTGCCAAATCATGCGCGCGTGCGTGAATGCGCGCTAGCATCTTCCATTTTGCGTGAGCTCATTCATTGGTCTAAGTCATGGCCATTGTCCAGGCTACATTAATTAATGACAAGTCACGCTCACGTCTTGATTTGATCGCTATTAACGTATCTGTGCATGGATTAATTGACTGCTACGGCAAGTTACCTATTTGCTTAAACGTTTACATTACCCATTTTATCTCCGCGTGCTGCCTTTACTGCGCAGCCCAGTCCATCTTAGCGTTTCATACCTATTACTACCTTGTCGTAGTTCAGTTTTGCCATTATACAGTTAACTGCTGCCGCATGTTACTTCTCTTCTGCCTCTACTACGCGGCCCAGTACACCTCAGTGTTTCACTACTTTTTAACCTTCAACGCTTCAACGTTTTGGTTGCGTAACCTCTTCCTACAGCGACGTTTTCGTTCTGCCAGAAAGCACGGCCCATAACTAGGAAAAGCTTTTTCCATACCGCTCCACTGTTTTTTTATTTTTCGTATACAACGAGGTTGCACCGCTTCAGCTTCGGCATCTACTTCTATTCGCATTCTTACACAGCATTTCTACAACCCTTCAAATGGCTACTACACGACGAAAATCCGCACGTCAGCAACTGAAGACCCCTAAAACCGTTAACGTTACACATGCAGAACAGGCGACTGCGGAGGAGCACATAATAACTCCGGTTAAAGATGATCATATAGCGTGCCGTGGCGATGACCAACCCGGCAGTTCTGTAAATGCTGTAAAGACACCCAAGTGAGGCAACCTTAGCAGACTTTCTAAAAAAGCCTCACCGGCTAAGGGGAAACGGGAGCGGATCCATTGAATGCACCTCCTTGTGGGAGAAACGGCTGGCGTCTACTTCAACCCCTGCTTTGCACTCTTTTGAGTGCCGTGGCGATGACTTACCCGGCAGCTTTGCTAAGCGTGCCACCCAAAATACCATGGCGAGGCAACCTTAGCAGGCGTTGTAA
Source organism: Acanthosepion esculentum (assembly GCA_964036315.1). Lineage (NCBI taxonomy): Eukaryota > Metazoa > Mollusca > Cephalopoda > Sepiida > Sepiidae > Acanthosepion > Acanthosepion esculentum. The sequence continues at coordinate 6,310,257 of OZ038495.1, forward strand.
AAGAGCCTCTGCGGCAAAGAGAAAGCGGGAGGAGGAAACCGAGGTGGGCGTAACTACCGTTTGTCTTGCAATTCAGTTTATATTTATTCGTTGAAAAGTAAGTGGAAACTACCTAAACGTACGATTTTTTAATCAACCACGGGCAACGCCGGGCCATGCTGCTAGTATATATATATATATATATATATATATATATATATATATATATATATATATATATATATATATATTTATATATATATATATATATATATATATATATATATATATATATATATATATATATATATATATACGAATAAATATAGTCTTAGGGTGTGCTATATTTATGGGATAAAGTGCTGAATATCAGAGATAGAGCGTGTGCAAATATAAAAGTGGACATAGAAGTCAACACTTAGAGGCGACAGTCTGTTTTATGCCAGACGCAATATTTGTTTATTTATTTATTTATTTGGGTTGAATTAATTTAACAATGGCATTTAATTAAAATTTAACCCAAATAAATAAATAAACGAATAAACGACTTCCGGTAAAATAAGCACCCAATTAGACTACCCACAATGCATCACTGACCCGTATATATAAATAGCACTCATGACCTGACGATTGCGTATAGCATGAAACAGAGTGTCGCCTCTAAGTGTTGACTTATATATATATATATATATATATATATATATATATATATATATATATATATATATGTGTGTGTGTGTGTGTGTGTGTGTATGTATATATATATATATATATAGATATATATACATACACACACACACACATATGTATATATATATATATATATATATATGTGTGTGTGTGTGTGTGTATGTATGTATATATATATATATATATATATATATATATATATATATATATATATGACCTAATGACCCCAAAATTACCTGCCTAGGTTTCACATAACGGATCATGTGTTCCTTCATAAACGTAATTGTTTTTCAGATGTATATTTTGTAGTTTTTATTTTTCATTGTCATTTTTTGTTTGCGAATGTTGTATGTATTATATGTGTGTGTGTGCGTGTGTGTATGTGCATTGTATTTTGCTTATTATATTATGTTATATTATCATTTAATATATATTATCTTCTTTTCTTTTGTATTTGTTATATAGTGTTATATTCATATGTAAGTTTCAAAGTGAATATTTATTACAGTGTCTGCATTTGCTCATTAGTTCATTTTTCTTTGTTTAAGAATTTAATTTGATTATCGAATTTTATTATATAAAGTTTTTCTTCTAAACACAGTCTATATTTTCTATTATTATTATTATTATTATTATTATTATTATTATTATTATATGAGGGTACTTTTTATGATTTTCTTTTAATTTATTTTGATATATTTTTTCTCTCTCCTTATATATTTTGATAATGTTGTATTTGTGTAACTGTATATTTTAAATGATATTTTATGATTAGATTATTAAACCGTTTTTTTTTAGTTGCTCCTACCTCCCTGTTTGTTATTTGATGCAGTTGCTTTATACATTATATTAGTATCTAACATATTTATTAAGTGATCAGTTGTTTTTATTTCGACCAATACAATTATTGCTGCTACTTTGTGGGCTTTTGTCATTGTAATT
>OZ038495.1:6316867-6336867 GCA_964036315.1 Acanthosepion esculentum
CTGCTGCTTCATGACCTCACGTCTGGCCCCTGTCTAGATTCTGTCTAGACATCTGTTACTAAGGGTAACTGAGTCAGTCGATATATTAACCTGCTTCCCCAAAATGACTCGAGACTCCCACGTGACCTCTTCTGTTGTCATGCGGAGATTAACCTTACTATATGCGTGTGTGCGTGTTTGGGGCTATCTGCATTCGTAACAGGAAGAGGCAGCTGAAGTTTCTGGGTTGCATAATGAGGAATGAGGGTCTGGAGAATCTGATACTCACGGGTCGAATAGAGGGAAAGCGAGACAAGGGAAAACAACGCGTAACATACCTAGCGGACTTAAGCAAGTGGAACACAGAACGTGGTCTCGGGAGGGAGCAGAGAGAAGGAACTTGTTGAGAGCTACGTGGGATGGAGGGAGGTGGAGAGCCTTGATGGCCTACATCCTGAAAGGACATGACACATACAAGGAAAAAGAATGAAACGTCTGCCAAATTTGACACTAATAAAATAAATTATATCAATAAAATAAATATACATACATGACAAATACTTATTTTATTACTTTAATTTTAATTTGAAAAATATAATATAATATCTATCTAAATCTAACAGCTGTGGGGAGAATCTGGCTTGTCTTAGTCAGTGTCAGAAAGAATAACCTAGTAAGATTTCATCATTACCGGGCGAAGTCTTAAGTTTTGTCTATCACGATGAACGGGTGTTATTTCAGAGAGGCTCCCTGACATGAGATCGTGTTGTTACATAACCTCACCATAAACCTCAACTGGCCGTCCTGGGTATAACTATAAAGTACATCCACGTCCTGGTTAAGAGGATAAACTACGCCCAACAGCAAGGCTTCTGATGAGGAGGTTTTGAGAAGCGTAGAACCACTTCTTAATTGCTGGTGTTCCGAGGTCCACCATGACCGGGGGTGGTACAACCTGTTAGGATCCCAGTTATAGGTAAATAGTTAACCCACAAACTGGTGTCAGAACACTATGAAAGTGTAAAAATAGATTTTAATAACAGAAATACTTTGTAAAAAATTATTACCAACAATACAGTTTTGAAGAATAAAATATTAAAAGCAATAAAAATTTTGTCGGCATTAAATAACACCTTGACGTTGATATGCCGTAAAACAAACCAAACCAAACCTCAAATGGAACCGTAAATCTGATCCATTGCTAAAGATGTTGGGAAAATAATCGCTTCCATCTACTAATCCAGTCGGTACCTGACTTCTCCTGATGTTCGCCACTTTTACAATGGCCAGATCAGGCAGACAATGGATTATTGCTGCCATATATGAGCATTAGCTGGCCAGTTGTTAATATTCAGTCTCGATAGAATACAAAGGCATCTACGCTTAATTATTTTCCACACGATGATCCTTTTCTCAAAGACGAAACGCCGCAAGCCTCCCTCCACACTCGCTATTTTCGTGTCCAGACGATCTGCATGCATTTAGTCCCATTAGTTCCGACCATCACTTCGTATTTTATTGGTGAGATGTAAATTCCACTGGAACAACTTCATCCCAGGTACCACTACTTTGTTAAACTGTCTTCCAAAACGATGCTTCACGAACACTAGAATCTTAATCTGCATGTTATCTATCTATGACTATTAATATCTGTCTATCTGCCTATCTGTCTATCTATCTATGCACCTTCTCGAAAGTGATAAAAGAAACTAATGATATTCACCAAAGTCTTCTTTATCACAGACGAATGATGTGATGCGTGTGAACCGTTAACTCATTGAATTTAAAACTTACCAGGCGAACGTAATCCTCTCTGCTTTGAAGATTTGATGACGTGACCGAAGATAACATTTTATACATTTTTTTCCTGGTGGATGTATGTAAAAGAAAAAAAAATAATTGTAATAAATACAGGAGCTAGAAAAATGGAAAACAAATACAATACACACACTCATACAAATATGTATATCACATAATGTTATTATCAAACCGAATTTTATTGATCTACCCTTGTACATAACATTTTATTTTCCTCAAAATCAGAATCTCGGTTGTTATTCAATTTTATTATTCCATATCGGCACCGGGTAGAACTGATTATTGACGCTCGTATCTCCCCCACCATCTTTCTCTTATTCTCCTTTTGTTCTCCAGCTGATATCAACTGATGAAAGTCTATAGTTTCTCGGCCATACAAGCACGAATATAAACACACCCTGACGCAGACCCAACCCTGAAAATAAAGGCAACATCATAAAAACAGATATGCATATTGGTGCCAGATCATAAAAAAAAGGATTTGCCACACGAATAAGATGAAGAACAACAAAAAAAGAAACGGATTCCCAAGAAAGTTTCGAGTTTAAAGAGTGATTCTCATTCAAATTATTTGATTCTGTCATAATACCACATCTGTGAAGTTACTACCAGATAAGCTATTTAATTCCAGGATTAACACAAATTCACAACCACTGAAGACTGATGTTTGATTAAAAAGACGACAAGACTTGAAAATATCAAGTGTCGCACGTCTAATAAAAATATATATATAAGTTTATCATTGGATTACAACATTAGATATAATTATATATCAAATTGATTCTCTCACATCATTAAATTTTCATCCATTGCTAGAGATAAAATTCTCTTCGATAAATCTACGTTCGTTCATAATCTTGTATTGTTTTAGCGTTAATATAATTTCTATGAATGAGAAAAAAGTACGAAACAGTTGTTATGAATAATCAAGAATAGGCTCCCCTTATTTTGTTCCTCTCCTCTTTCAGGGAGCTATTTCTGTATACTGGAAGTGCAAAAGGACACTATACGCGAACCGTGTGTTCTCGGTTGAATAAAGCTTTCTGAAAGCCTACACCTGTGTACTTTTGTCATTGCAAGAGTTTAACGATCAATTAATGCGGCGGAGAGTATCAGAAAAAGGAAATTTAGTGTAGGATATCATGAATACCAACTACTAACCAATCCTGAACAATATATTTGATAAATATAATAACGTTGAATTCGGAATTTCCATAAAGTCCATCAAATATGTTTCAAAAGTCATCAAAAATGGATCAATATTTACAGGATGTACATATTGAGTTTAAGGGAGTTTATTTAAAAAAAAGTATCAATCACGTGCGCCACTAAGGTTTTCGCGGTATGTGGCAGTGAGAATTTAATAAGTCGCATGATTGGTACTTTTTTCTTCATCGTTGAGAAAGAGTGATACGAGGATAACCTTTGAACTAACTGCCTTTGTCGCTTATATGATTTTTACATAATAATACAAATGTGTGGTATTTGGAAAAATAATCTGGTGCTTTAATAAGCAGATTTAAAGAAGTAATATATTTTCTAATTTTATCTTCAGAAAATTCTCAAGTAATCAATGTAATAAAATAAATGCTATTATGCAATTATTATATAAGACCATATATAAATATTTTAAAGTAGATATCTATTACTTATGCATTTCTTTTATTCACCTTTGTTTGATACGTTGCATGTAACTAAGTTTAGCACACTATTAACGCAATAAGAAATAAGTCTACTCTTATTATGACCAGGATATATATACACAAACTGACAATATATATATATATATATATGTATATATATATATATATTTCAAGATATTTCTGTAGGTACAAAATTTAATCACAGAAATAAAAGTGTAAAACTTAATATTACTAGACATATGACCGAATGAACACTATCACGGGGATACCATAAACCACATAAGGTTTCCTTAACAAAATTGATTTCATGGCCCAAGAAGGACTCTGAACAGATCATTAATGCCCTATGAAGTAGGGTTCTAATAATGTTTACCTTTCGTTTTGTAAGACAAAAGGAATCCCAACGCGTATATAACCCGGCAAAAGTCGGTTTCCTATAAACTGAGGTGAGAAATATTGTAGCTGATGCTGAGAGAATAACATTCATGTTGTACAAGCATTTATGACTAACATCTTAGGGAGTTACAGATAATTTCTTACATATTAGAAATCTTTTAAACCAAAGGTCGTCTGTCTGTCGATCTATCTATCTATCTATCTATACAGACATAGAAACACACACATATGTAGATATATATAAAATGCAACTTTGCGCATGAACCGTCCTTTCACCATTAAAACATGTTTAATGAAATACGGCCTATAAGATAGATTAAATTAATAATTAATATATATATATATATATATATATATATATATATATATATATATATATATACATATATATAGATAAATAGATTGGTAGATATATATATATATTAATTAATATATATAGATTGAATTAATATATATATATATATTTATTTATTTAATCTCTATATATTAATATATATATATATATATATATATATATATATATATATATATATATATATATATATGGGTTTCAGGCACGTTCCAAAGTTGTTGCAGGCTGGGATCGACCTCGATCCATTCAGATAACATTCGAACCCGGGCCTCACATATATATATATATATATATATATATATATATATATGCGGAGAGAGAAATGAACACTAGGAGCTCGAGACAAATAACAGCGAACCCCAACAAACATTCACGCTGTTTACACAGGAGTGGTTTGCGGGATTCGATACAATGTGTGCCTCCAGCACCTTGAAATGAAATAAAGGGTGTGCTTGTACAACGTGAATGTTATTCTCTCAACATCAGCTAGAATAAACCAGTGGCTCGTATTATGAAGTTGACAGGTAAGATTTTTAGGTTTTTATTTCATTGTTCCCATTTTTATACTGCTAAATAAAATCAGCTCCGTTGATTTAGATGGTTTCGGCATTTAAAAAATACGTATATCGATAGATCGAAGATCGGTAGGTTCAAGGAGGCAGGTGCATACGAATGCCAACTCCATCGGAAAATTAACCTAATCAGCCACAGGATCAAACTTATGAACTGAATTGTTAGGAAGAGAACACGTAGCAGAATTAGACCGGAAATAGAACAGTTCGCTTTCGGTAAAGGCACGAGAACAAATTATCGTCAAATATGATCTGAATGCTATCAGAAAGAGCCTTACATATGTAAAAGGATGCATAGCTATGTTTTATATATTATGCAAAATAGTTTGATTAAATAAGACACGAGGAACTGTTAGAACTACTTGTTATATTTGATTTATTTCGGAAGGATATTAAAACAATTTGGAATATATACTGTAAGCAAACCGTCTAATTATGGAAAGAAAAATATTTCAGTAAATACACACAACTAGAAAGTGTCTCTTCTCAGCGGAATAATACAAGCTTTATGATGAGTTGATTCAGGGGAAAGTTGATGTTCTAACAGGTGTCCTTTTTGACAATCTGAACAAAACAAGATATGCAGAAGAGAGTGTTTATAGGAGACACGGAAAGTAAATACACGTAACCCTACAGAAGATAGCAAGTGAAAGCGAGAATAAAGGTGTGGGTATCAAATCTAAGAACACATAATATATGATTGTCGGCAAAACGGAAAAATCAAAATGCGAACTACAAATTGAAAAGACACAAATTAACCAAGTACAAAAATTGGAATATCTAAGAAATATTTTATTAAAGGACGGAACATGCGACACCGAAATCAGAAAGTAAATAGGAATAGAGAATAATGCCTTCCAAAAGCTAAGTTAAAGTATAAAGATAGATGAAAACTTTTATCAGAAAAAAAAGCCAATAACCTGTCTCTGGTGTGGTATTAGTCCTCCTATATGGTAGTGAGTGTTGGTCCATCTTCGCATAGATGAAACGGAGATTTGAGGCAACAGAACTGTGGTTCAAAGAAGGATGCTGAAAAGTGGATTGGCCGAATATGTAATCAACGAGGAAGTTTTTAAGAAAACTGGAAGCAAAAAGTGTGCTTATACGTAGAAACAGAAAGAGACTGTTGAGATTTCTGGGTACATAATGAGAAAAGAGTGTTTGCGGAATTTAACGCTGACGGGACATGCTCAGGGCAAGAGCGGTAGGGAAGAAAACAGCGAATAAACCTCGCTAACGAACTTGTGTAAATGGTTGACAGAAGTAAGAGAGGTAGCAATATGTCAAAATATTACTAACGGCCTCAAGGCAGAAGTTGTGGAGTATGCTGATTGCTTACGTCATGAAGAGGCTGAATCAAAAATTGATACAACTTACGGCTATTTCACGTTGAAACACCGTTTCTCGTACAATCAACAAAGTCAAGAAGATCAAGCTGGTCCGGAGCTAGATCGGTGACCACTTGGGAATACTTTGTGCTGTAAACTTGGATGTGCGGATGGTGTAATGGATAATGGCTCGGAATTGGAAATCGGAGAGCCGAGTTCCAATTCCAGTCGGGTTCGTTATATTCACTTATAGTCTTCCTTCCCATGTGTATTTTTTACGGTTACTATAAAAATAAGAAAAACGGAGAAGTAATATGATATTTTATCGTTTTTACCTAAAAGGAAAAGGTTTCGCGCAAATCTCTTTGAGAAAAGTATGGATACACGTCTTCATCAATGGCTTAATTAGAACTTTTACCAGAAAATCATTATTATCACCAAAGATTTATTACAATATAAAAATATTTCTTGGCTTTTTTTTTCAATGACCGAACATTTAGCGTTACTGTGTATATTTAAAAAAATTAGAAAATCTTTTTATCAACACATGCTTTTCAGGAAATTAGTCATTGCAGTTCCACTGTTGTTTCTTTTAATGGAAGTGATGGGAATTCGCTTTCAATATATACATTTTTGAATATAAAATTATTTTCTCCGAATCACTCAGTTTTTTGTTTGCCGATGTTGGAAATTTTCAAGTGCTTATTTGCTTTAATTGGTAAAGATCTTAGCGGTTTTATAAAATGTCTATAATGTCTGAATATATACCGTCTTCTTTAAAGATTTAAAGTATTCCTTAATTTGAAGAATTCTTGCACATTAACCTGAACAAAAGTTTTTTTTTTTTTTTGTATACAAAAATATATCTGAATAAGTTGTAGGTTTGCTTGTGTACAAACATGACTTTAGCTTTCAGGTCAATATTTTCGTTTTGAAGCGTTTATTGATACTGTAAAAATGTACCCCTAGGGCAACATAACATGTGTTTAATTTACTAATCTCCAATAATAAATATGTTTTACTTATGTTTTTATCATTGTATTTAAAGTCTACCATCAATAATTTCATTCCAATCCTAAGATCATAAATGTCACACAGATTTTCAAACGCACATTATTCCAGCTTTCGTATTAGTGTAACGCAAACTCTCTTCGGGCACTACATTCATTTTATGTTGCTTAAAAAAAACTAATCTTTGTAAACATGAAGAGCATCCCACTTGTATGAATCTATTTATTTATTTTGGTCAATTAATTCAATCTTTGTATTCAAGACAACGGGGGACATGCTTAATTGGTTTTACTAAATCGCAAGGTCTTAGTGTATGCACTATAGGGATTTGAGTTTTTGAGATATTTGATGTCTGACGAAAACCTAAAATAATTGATTCATTATGAATTCGAAATTATTTTTACTCACATTAAAATGTTAAGATCTTTCAACAGTAACTGGGGAGCAATAATAACTCAGTGATTTATAAAAAAAAACGTTCGAAATATTTTTGAAAAGGAATACATCATCTCGAGGTTTCCTATAATCTACAATAAAACTGACCGTAAGAGTGTAACAATATACCACTACTGCTAATACTGAACTCAGCTACATTAATAAGAACACTAATAAAAATAATTAAATAGAAAAAAATCTAATAATATATTATTGATATAATAATATAAGCCATTCTTTGTAAGATCAAATAAAATTCTATATATTTGTTGGACCCGACCCAAAGTCCTGCCAACTTTCAGACGAGAAGAAATGATAATAAAAACTGAAGTCGGCCAGAACTGTAATACTCTTAAAGAAAAATCAATTCGTTCCACGAGGCAAGGTCTAATAGCGTCTTTTTATCCTTTCCCCGGTGGGAGCAAAAATATATATTTCGGGCACTTTGTTCAGAACAGATGGTAATCTAATGTGATTTCACCCAGGTGCTGACGGTCTTTCCGGATACAAGAAGCTATTCTTAGAAAGACCTTGCTTAGCGGCAAGATCAAAATGTTATGAGACTATTGGCTATGAATGAACTTTTGTGAATTTATTAAATGGAATTACATTGAATGAAGAATAGAAAGAGTAAGAAAGTGTTACGAGGATCTTGAAAGATAATGAAAAAAGTGGCGAGTGGTAAACGAACGGAAATAATGGAGAAAGTAACGAGACTAAAAAAAAACAATAGTCAAGAAACATATATATATATATATATATATATATATATATATATATATATATATATATATATATATATATATATATATATGTATAGTAAAGTAAAGAAATGTATAAGAAAATTGACTGAACGGAGAAAAATCAACAGTGCAGGAATAAAAATATGAGACGAAAGAAATAGTCTGAACAAAAGAGAGAAGAAAGGACAAAATAAAACAGAGAATGTGGGGGAGATAAAATTAAAAACAAAAACAAACAAATAAAAAAATAAAAACTGCATAAGTTAAACCACACTTTCCTTTTAGGTAAAAACGATAAAATATAATTTTACTTCTCCGTTTTTCTTAGTTTTATAGTAACCGTAAAAAAATACACATGGGAAGGAAGAGTATAAAACTAAGAAAAAGACGATCTTCCAAGTGAGGGGTAATTGCTTTTTATTCCCTACCTGATTTCCTTTAAAAAGTTTCTCATTCAAAATCGTGACTTTTATTTGGGTGAGAAAAACAAACAAAACCAATAAGCTTAGCATAAAATTAGGTAGGTCACAAGAGCCAATTCACAAATAGAGTTAATTCTGTCCTCATTCATTCCACTAAAATTACTAAATAAATTAGTGTCCGGTAATAATGCTGAAATCGTATTGCATATTGATTTTAAATGTACTATGTCAACGCACGTGTCATACTGTGCTAATATATATATATATATATATATGAAGAAATATAGTTTTAAGGTGAGCTATATTTACAGGATAAAGTGCTCGATATTAGTGATAGAGCGCATAATTATAAAAGTGAATAATGAAGTCAACACTCAGAGGCGAAAGGTTGTTTCATGCTAGAAGCCTGACAACTGCGTCTAGCATGAAACAACATGTCGCTTCTGAATGTTGACTTCAATGTTCACTTTTATAATTATATCTATCTATCTATATATATATATATATAAATATATATATATAAATATATATATAAATAAATATATATATAAATAAATATATATATATATATATATATATATATATATATATATATATATATATATATATATATATAGGCATGTCCGAGTGAATAAATTTAAGACGTTATGTCTGCTAATTTTTAACAAAATCCGTTCATACCCAGGAATAACTTTCCGGGAATTGATATTAAAGGATGAGAGAAATGTGCTATTAAATTCTTTTATTTTTATTTACTAAATATATCGATTTTCTTCCAAGATCATCTTCAGGAGTGCAATTAGTACAAAACTATATATTGTTCTGGGGTACAAGTATTTATACAAAGTTTTACATTGCTACCCATTACCGTAATTTTTCATTATGCTTTTAAATGCAAACGGTTGACAATGTGTTGAGCGTTCATTAGAACGAGAAAAAAATTATCCATTATGGAATTTTATGCTATATGTTTAATTTCATGGTCATGCATGCATTAAATCCTGAAAAACCGTTCCTTTATAGGCATTTCAGAACACTACAGCAGTATTCATACTTAATTCTGTTCAGTGACGGCTTTAATTTTTTAATATAAATTGCTTCTATGATATGTAGCGTGAATTTATTATCTATAGTATTTTCTTGTTGTAGTATGGTTGTTTTGTTGATCAGTAATTTTTTTATATTGAAAATGTGGACATGGATGTTGTTTTAGATATCTCGAATTGGACGAATGGTCACACATGTGTTGTGTAATACTTCCTGTTCGTGTAGTTGTCGTATGCCCAACGTATATATTTGTTTTTTGTCGGAGACGCATTCTCCCAAGAGACATTTAAATTGGTATATAATGTTGGTTTTACGTAATATATCAGTTTGTTGGGAGGAATTATTGTGAATAATTAAATTGTTTTTTATTATATCTATTTAATATTATTTTTTATTACAATCCATGGAATATATGTTAGTATGAATGAAATTATTTATTATTTTTTTCGCCCTGTTTGTAGTTAGCTTGCATCAGGTTACAATATAGTTGTTTTATATATTTAGTTCTTTTGAGTTCCATTATTTCTTCTATGTTTTAAGCTAAAATAAGAATATCATATGCATATCTTAGGTAGCTGGAGGGTTTCCTGATGGTCTTAAATATATTTTATTCTAGGTCAGCCATGTAGAACTTACTGAAGATTGGACCCAGAAGTGAACCCATTGAAACGCCATCACGTTGCACATACACGTTATTTCTGTGATAATAATACGGGACTTCAGTGGTACAGATTAACTGTAATTTTCTAAATATTTTAGTTTTCATTTTTAATGGGGGCAGAGGTAAATCAATATATATATATTTTTAATAATAATATCAATGGTCTCTCTAACTTGAATGATAGTGAACAGATTTTCAACGAACAAGCCTAACTTTCCACTCCGCCCTATTATAACCCAAATTCCCACTCCTACCTACCAACTATTTTATAACACATTTCTCTCATCTTTTAACATCAATGCACGGAAGGTTATTCGTGAGTTAAACGGATTTTGTTAAAAATTAGCAGATATAATATCTGTAATTTATTCAATCAGACATGCCTAAAAGAGATTTTGCTGCCCAAATAAACATATATATATATATATATATATATATATATGTGTGTGTGTGTGTGTGTGTGTGTGTGTTTTACCATATACGATATCCACACCTCCTCTGTTTCTCCCTCCCACTACCAGCATTAATACTATATACTACTACTACTACTAATAATAATAATAATAATAACAATAATAATAATAATAATAATAATAATAATAATAATTATTATTATTATTATTATTATTATTATTATTATTATTATTATTTCCTTTGATATCTGGCGTTTACACATTTCTTTCCGGGTCCCGCCCAGGGACCTAAGGTTAGAAATGGCATCATGACACTTTCCACTGCAAAAAAAAAAAAATAATTACATAGATAAAGCCCTTCGTAAAGTGTGGGCTGTACTTGTCAGAACAATTTTTTGTATCTCTTTGAGGCATGGACTTCCAGGGATCCCTTCAATCAGCTTACTGGAATCTTTTCCAACCAGTCCAAGGGCTCCAACTACAACAGGAATTGTTGATGTTCCCATGTGCCACATTTTTGAGATTTCTATTATTATTATTATTATTATTATTATTATTATTATTATTATTATTATTATTATTATGTTTTGCTTTGGGTTACAACCACAGATTTAAGCTCAGAAATGGCATCATGAAATCTCCCCCCGCCAAAAAAACACAAGCTAGGGTCACACTCATTTTACACATATATAACGCTTCGTAATGTGTGAGCTGTACTTGTGAGTACAATATTTTGGAATTCTTTAAGGCATGGGCAACCAGGAATCCTTTCAATGAGTCTATTGGATCCTTTTCTAATCAATCCGAGAGCTCCAATTACAATTTCCATTTCGAGGATGTTGTATTCTGATAGTTTATTAAAGATCTTAAAAGTAACATTAAAATCTACAGAGATTGCCATGTCAATAAGAATGGGTATTCTGTTTTAGGGATCACCCATCACGATGACTGGGCGATTAGCTTTACTTGTTCTCTCTGGATTGTAAATTCCCATAAAATTGTTACAGGTCCAATCTCTCTAACTGGGTCTGTGTGGTGTTCATAGCAATTTCTTGCAATTTCTTTTCCATAAAAGTTGAAAATCTTCCATTGCATATATTGACCCAATCTGCTCAGTGCACGGTTTAAACTGAATGAACATGATGATGATGCAAGGAACCTCTTGTTCCCTGATATTCCACTGCATTATGTATTTAATAAGCGCACAAAACATGGACACCCAGGCAAAGGAATGCTAATAGCATTATTAGAATGTATACATTGAGTACTAGAGATATGGAACATTTTCCTTTGCGAATATTGCTGCTGCATGTTTCAACCTCTGTGAGCTTCCAGCATTTGCACACAGGGAAATCATGCCAATATTTAAGGATGCATGCCTGAGATATAGTTTTCTCTCAAACGCTGACACTCTTGAAGATGATTTGCTAGAGGCTGCTGCATGTTGGATGCCCTTACAATTGCGAGTTATTTTTGCTGTCTTGTGCATGTATATGAACCCTGTAAAGGCTTTTCACCTGTGGAACACTCGCAAGGAATCCATGATTGAAGGTTTCTTACACCAAGGTTTTAATGCAAACCACCCAGAAATCATGGCACCGCACTCAGTTGATACAATTCTGATAGAGAATGGCATTAATTGTTTAGACATTGGGCTCCCTGGACCTATAGGATTACCGCAGCTTGACCATCATGAAGACCTCGATTACACAGGCATTGCAACAATTACTGATGAACAGAAACCGATTGCTACCTCTGTGCTTGAATCTGTACATACGAAGAGGACAGGCGTGGTGGCCAACCACTCCTTTTTTCTATGTAGATGCTCCCGGAGATTGTGGCAAATATTACATTTTTAATACCATAATTTCATATCTGCGAAGGAACAAATGCAACGTGTGCAGGGGTGCTTGGACAGACACTGTCTTTACACTACTGTCAGGTGGAAAGACTATCCATAGTTTGATCAAATTTCCTGTCCCACTCACAGAGTTCAGCATTTGTAATGTACCAGACACGTCAGACGATGCAACTGGTTTCGATCATCTTGGATAAGGTTTCAATGATCAATTCATTTGCTCTTCATGCTATTGATAAATCCTTGAGAGTTTTCACTGGCATCTTTGCTGATTTTAGTAGTAAAGTTATGTTGTTAGTGTGAAACTTTAGGCAAGTCCTAACCATATTGCCAAGAAGAAGTCGTGAGGCAATCATTGAAATTTGTATTAAAAATTCTCCATCATGACTGATTTACATCCAATACAGATTAATCCAAAAGGTAAGGACAACAGCAGATCAAAGGGAATTTGCAGCATGGCACTGGCATCTTGACAATAAAATATCAGCAGCTTCACAAGATCCTAATCTTGCTGTTGATCACATAGTTGTGCCTCAAACTTCATGCGCTGACGGCTCTCTGTTGCACGATATCTTCAAAAATATACCGGGGGAAGAGAGAAGGACCAGATTCTTTCTCCTAAGTAACTCTTTCCGCCCCCTCAAAAATGAGGGAGTTTTGAAACAACTTCCAGGTGACTACTACTATATTACAGATAAATTCTTGACAGATGATCCCGACGAGGCTGAGCGCTACCCACTTGAATTTCTAAACTCTTTGACTCCATCAGGAATGCCACCTCATAAACTGAGTTTAAAACCCGGCTCAATATTAATGATTCTTCTTAACATTTCTATCCAGAATGGACTCTGCAATGACATAAGACTGGAAGTGGTGGTCATGCATTAACTTTCAATGGAGGCTCCGTGGATTAGCGGCTCACTAATTTACAGACTTGAACTCATCCCCAGAATGAAGCTGGCTCCAAGCGACTCTAAATTGCCATTCACCATGGAGAGAACCCAGATTCCTATCCGTTTGCCATATGTGATGAATGTTAACAATTCACAGTTGCAGACATTTGAAAATGTCGGTTTGTTTTTAACTCAGCCAGTATTAAGTCATAGGCAATTGTATGTGGTATACACTCTGATGTAAGGCCTAAGGTGATGGAGACAGACAGACAAGGAGAATTGTTACTAAGAACATTCAATGCCGAGAGTCTAACTCCTCTCTCTCTAGACACTTGATTACATTATGTATGTGCGTGCGTGCGTGCATGTGTGTGTCTGTGTGTGTGTGTGTGTGTGTTTAGGCAGTAATCCTTCTTTCATCCACATTTCATTGAATATTACAAACAAGGTGCTTTGATTTAAATTTTTATACAATTTCTCATGCGATCTAATACTTTTATTTCTTTTCATATGATAAATTACATAAAAACTTTTAATCCGGACACTATTCGTAACATACTTGTTGACAACACAAATATAATAGCATCATCTACATGCAAAAAGGCTAAAAACAATGGAAGCCTTATCAATAAAAACAAATAAACAACACTCAATAATATCAACTACGAACATGGACATTATATTTTGACCGTGTTTTCAAAGAAGAAAACATTATATAAATACATACATGCAACAAAGTTTTTCTTATTTAACTGTTAAAATATTTCGTCCTTGAAAATGGCTAAATGTATAGCCGAAATCGCTCGGAAAAGAAGAGCATTATCATCTGAAAAGAAGAAAATTATAAGATCGCATGAGAAATTGTATAAAAAAACTAAATCAAAGCACCTTGTCTGTCGTATTCAATGAAATATATATATATATATATAATGATTATCTTTCAAAAGAGCAACTACTTACATGTGGCATGTATTATATAGTTTTGTACATATATAGGTTTATGTTTTCTGTATTCATAGCGGAGAAAACTGGCATGTTGGCTGTTGGGCGGGGAGTATGACGGACTGATTGGCATTGGCAATCTTTGTACATATGGTGGACCCTTCCAAGTATCTCTGTTTTCTTTATTTTTCCAGTTTATGAGTATTGTATGTTTAAAAGGATAGATTTAATAGCTAAACTTTATGCATTTGTAAATAGACCTTTACAAACATACGCAATTTTACTATTTGCCGCCAAAGCATCTCACTCTATTATATAGGTAGTGATTTAATTGTGTCTTCTTCAATGCTTTATTTTTTATGCATACATATATGTAAAAAAACGTTTATTGTTTGTCGTTCCGTGGAAATTCCACGGGTCCCGATAGTATTTATTATTATTTTAGTATATATTACTTTTGGCGGAGAATATCCTTTCTTGAATGATTGTCTTATTGCCTCTTTGTCCACCTGATGATTTTGTGACAGTAACACTTGTTACAGTTTTTTGGTACCTGCTATATACTAGTGAGCCAACCGAAATGAGCTGACTCATTTTATAGTCCACCAATAGAAGTTAACCAATCAGAAGACTTAAAATATTCAATCCGACGTGTATAAAGGCGGCCATTTTTTTTCTCCGAATATCCACTGCCGACCTCTGATATCGATGACCAGAAGAACTACTGAACTACGCGCTGCTACTTTCTCCGAATATTCACTGCTAACCTCTGATATGGAAGACCTTAAGAGTTACTGAACAGCTGCTACTAGATATCGGTGTTGTTTCATTGAACAAATTACTTACTACGTTGGATTCTACATTCAGACTACGGTGAACATGTATAACAAGATTGACCAACTGCAATGAAAGTTTTAGTTGGGTCAACAGCTCTATATAAATAATATTTGGTCTTCATATATATATATATATATATATATATATATATATATATATATATACAAAATTGATATGTTCAACTGAAAGTTAACTTTTTTTTTACTTGTGAAGTGAAGAATGCTGAGTACTGTGATGGCGTGATTACGCTTCAGGGGACGTAACTAAATATTTTGTCGAGAGTTTTCAGAAACAAATATTAAAACTATTAGTACAAACCACGATATTTAAAGCTATGCACTGTAAACCTTTTAAAACATTTAGTGCAGTATTCATAATTAATTTTATTAACGTGTGCTTTCAATTTGTTTTAATATAGACAGCTTCGAGAAATGTTAGTTTATGTTTATCATTTTCATGAAAAGGTGGAGATGCATTTTCAACAAGAATATTTCTGAAATGTTGATATGGACAGCTATGCTGTAGTATATGCTTAGAAATCTTAGATGTATCATTCAAATGAAAACTCAGCTGCCGAGACAACTTAGTGTGGCCAACATAAATATTATTTTTTTCCGTTTGAGATAGAATCTTCCACAGGACATTTAAATTTATAAACAATGTTGGTTTTCTGCAACACGTTATTTGTTTGGAAGTGCCGATAGAAATGATTGAATTAGATATAGTAAATTCAGTGTAGTATATAATTAATTTTATTTCTTTACTAGGGAAAAATTAATAATAATTGTTTCAAGATGTATGCGTCTTGTTTATAATTAGGATATGTTTGGTTGCGATATAAAAGGTTAATATGTTTGGGGTTAATCGAAGTAATCTACTTTGTATTAAAATTTATGCTGCAACATATTATCTGTTCATCAACAATATAATTAAGTAAGTTATTATTAATTAATTGCTACTTTATAGTAATTTGGACAGTCATTCTTATAATTAAGTGTACACGAATTTTTTTTATATGGGGAGGTAGTAAAATTATTGTTATTAGTGCTTATCATTATATCTAGAAAAGTAATATTATTAAGTTCGTATGTAAATTTACGGATATCCATTTTTGGGAATTTTTTTCGGATTAAATTATTTCTTCCGTATACTTATAATGTTTCTTATAATAATATCGATAGTTTCACTAACAGGGACATTAGTAAATCTATTTTAGACATTAAGTGAGGCTATGCTTTCATTGCTAGGTTTTTCACGTTTTAGAATTTGAATTACTTCTAGAGTAAACTTTATGCTCTATTTACTGGGAATATATATGTTGTGATAAACTGGTGGGTGATTTTTGTTAATTGATACACAGGAGTGGGAATCTGCGATATAATAGAAAGGGAAGGGTAGTTTTTGTTTTTCTGTGTTCCTGTGTTTTTATAGTGGAATATATATTTTATAACCAGGCCTATAATCACCGAACATTTTAGGAAATATTAAACTGTCCTGTTCGGCATTATCAGAAGTGATAAGTTTGTTAACTTTAATGTTGGTAGGATTCCTAATATATTTTTAAAAATTCTGTGGGTCATTGTGTATTTTTTTTTTCAGTTTTGTGTTATAGTTCGATTTATTTAAGACAACAAAGATGTTAATTTGGACGATTATATCCGGATGATTACGTAGTTACTTAGCGGCAATTTGTAGTTGTAGTTTTGTTAATATTTTTGAAAAGTTTTTACTTCTGTCATGTCCATCCTTAAGTGCCTCAACCTTGAGTAATCGCGAAAGATTCCAGTATATATTTTTTTAATTTTTGACCGGTGTTTAATTTCTGTTTTATTGATAATTTCTGCAAGTTTGTGTGCAATTTCTTCCATTTGATCAGGAGTAGTTTTATGTTTTAGAATATTGTATATGTCTTGATTGCTGGCATTGAAAGTGTGTAATTTTTCATTATCTATTTCAATTTGACTTCTCACAAGGCTATATGTAAAATGACCTGTGTTGATATTCTGGTAAGCTGCTGGATGATGTGATTTAAATTACATAAGTCGAAAGTACCCAGAATAAAATAATATGTAGGAACACAGCGATTTCCTCTCTTCCTTTAATAATGACACCAAAAGCTTATTCGTGAATATTAAGGGTTCCAACTGAAAATAAATAGACAAAACATGTCTAGATTATTCAATGATACATGTCTTAATATATATGTCTGTGTCTGTTTGTCTGCTTGAGTGTTTGTGTGTGTGTCTGTATAAATTTAAAAAATAAATATAAATAAATTTACCTGCAAGTGTTGGCATATATTGAAATTCAACCAGGGAGGGACTGAGTGATTGAATATTTAAGGGTCTGGATGCCTGGGATGTAATTAAATTGAAAGGTAGTCCTTGCTCCTTGACTATGTAGCATAAATAAAGAAATTTGAATGATGAAAAAGCCAACAAAATGATACCAATGTAGTCAATATAATTGATATTTATTTCATATACATCTAATGATTGAGACGAAGGACTAAGTGAAGTATTTTAAAATCAGAATTTTCGAACATGTCTGAGTCCCCCCCCCCAACGATGAGAGGAACAAAGAAAAAGGCAGTCCTTACCCCTTCGAGGAATGTTGCTCGCTGGAGGTCTCCCTGGGGAAAGTATACACTCTGAGTAAATCCAAATCCCTGTTCAATCACTCGATGTTGAAAATAAATTCCAACTCCGAGATCGTTGAAATTCCTGTCACTCACATGCATTGTAGCCGTAGCAGCAGTTGTATTCCCTTAGCGAGATATAGATAATAGAGCCCAGCCATCTCCAGGTTGGTTTGATTTCAGAGTTTTCATTTCCCTAGACTTAGTTACC
Organism: Acanthosepion esculentum; assembly: GCA_964036315.1. Classification (NCBI taxonomy): domain Eukaryota; kingdom Metazoa; phylum Mollusca; class Cephalopoda; order Sepiida; family Sepiidae; genus Acanthosepion; species Acanthosepion esculentum. The sequence goes on from OZ038495.1 coordinate 6,335,067, forward strand.
ATCAAAGGTGTTAAACCAGGCGAATTTGATAATTATCAGCTTATGACAGGATTAGTCTTCTGAGTCCTACATGGTATATTTTAATGGTAGTCAAGTTATAAGCACTCAACATGAAAGGAATGTTTTCAGTTTGAAGCCTACTGAAACCTGAATCTTTTAAATTCATTTTTTGCATCGTCAGTTACACTCGAGTTTGTTAAATTCACTTACAAAATGAGCAAGTGCCATGAGCAAGTGCCATGAGCAAGTGCTATCTGTGGGTTAAATAGCATGATATTTATCTGTATCAATTCATTGTTATCTCCAAATAGTCTTAATCACATTCTTAATCAAATTCTTAATTCACTCGCAAGAAACTAATTATTCTTAAAATGCAAAATATTATTCGGTTTTAAATAACCAAAAAAGGATTGATAACCCGTAAAAATCGCCGATTGTTTCCCCGAGGCAATCTATTTCGTCTCTAAAATGCATGAATTTAATCGTAGTACTATATTGACAGTTATGTCTTTTTAATTTAATTTGCTGTTGAAGTTGCAAGAAGTTGTAATCGTAATTTCTCTGCAAATATTTTCTTCTCTCGCTTGGGTTTCCTGCTTACTCATCAAATGCAATCATCAAAAATTTAAATGCAATATTAGTATTCATCTTCAGACTCAGATTCCTTTTTTTTCCGCTCTACTCAATAACGTTTTATATGTTTTTTTTCATCTCAGTATCAGTTTGCGTCTTAGTGATTTTATCACCTTGCTTGAGGTGAAAAGATTAAATAAATATATTGTTCATTATTTACTTGGTGTCGTTTGCTGTATTTTCTTGTGAGTATAATGGACTGTAAAATTTGCTTCCAATGCCACAATATCCACTTCTGGATTGCCAAATAATCACAATTTCTTAGGTAATGAGCGTATTTTATGTGGGTTGGGTTTGTTGCAATGAACGAATGTGTGAATTTACCCGGAAATTGTTGCAATGAATGAATGTGTGAATTTACCCGGAAATATCATGATCTATGCGTTCAGTGCTTTGAAAGAAAATGGCAATAAAAAGAAAAATCTCAGAACATAAAAGGTGAAAAAATATCTTAAGAGATTTAATGAATTCCAGTTTGATTCAATTCTTCCTAGAAAATCAATTAAAAGAACTCTCCCTTTTTGTCTGGTGCTTCCATTGAAAACCTAAATAAGATCACGAATCAATTGTTATACGTTCAATACAAATGTTAAAGATGCACTAAATTGTTTTTTTAAATTTATTTTTCCCCTTTTGATGATTGTTTGTTTGTCTGAACCGATTGCCTATCAACACACTGACCTACATCAATATTTCTTTCCAATACACAAAGAATTACATAGTATAGATTTAGTCATTTAAAATTTTACAAAATTTATTAACAAAAATAAAATAATTTTAATTAAGCTAATATCTCTCTCTCGATATATATATATATATATATATATATATATATGTACGCACACACACGTGTGTGTGTGTGTCTGTATGTGAGGTAGTGTACAGGTAAAACGAGAACAAATGGAATATAATTCCACTGTACGTAATATTTAATTTAAAAGAGGGTTCAATACAGAGCTAAATATTATTTATTTTAGGATATTCAAAAAAAACATGTTAAAAATCGTAGTTTAAGTAGTTTAACATCGTCCAAGGAGACACATTTGTAGTGTTGAAACATGATTGTAATTGTGTAGCGAATGTTAACATATATTTGTTTTAATATCCTAAAATAAATAATTATATATATATATATATATATATATATATATATATATATATATATATA
>OZ038495.1:6341867-6454367 GCA_964036315.1 Acanthosepion esculentum
AATTACAAAGTGTGGATAGCAAAATGACATAAGTAGAACTATTTAAATATCTGAGAATTGCTTCAACGGATGAACGTGCGAGGCATTGGGGCAGCGAAAGATACCTTCCAAAAGCATAGGAAAGAATTAATATATAGAAAAAACTGTTAGAAACAAGGAAAAGCGTATAGGAGCTTTATATAGTACCAGTCCTCCTATATAGCAGTGAATGATGGACAATATCCTCACAGATGTAAAAGAAACTTGAAGCAACGATGATTCTACAGTAGGATGCTGAGAATAAAGTGGGCCGAACAACGAAAACGTTTTTGTAAAATTGAAAACAAAAAATGATACTTATACTTAATATCAGGATGAGATAGCTGAAATGTTTATGGGTACATAATGAAGAAAGAAGACTTGGAAAATTTGCTACTCGCAGGATATATTGAAAGTAAGAGCTACAGAGGAAAATAACGCATAACCTACCGAGTGAACTTGAGTAAATGGATGGCGGAACAAGGTTTAGGAGAGATATAAAAAATAAAACATTTACAAATAGATACAAGAAATAGTGGAGACCCATGATTGCCAAAGAAAACATTTTCATTATTATGAAGATTTTTACACAAATTCAATTTGGTTATTTATATGAGATTTAAATGAATGCATGAAAGTTAAAAATAGACATGAAATGCATTTACGAGTTTGAAATTTTCGCTAAAGCTGTTATTATTATGCCAGTAACATTTTTCTTATTATTATTAACTCTTATTGAAGGCCTTATCATTTTTGCATTCAGTGATAGATGAATAGGCAGAATTGCATATAAAAAATGTTTACATCCAACGAGATTTGATCTTAGAGCCTCTATTATAGGGATACCGTGAAAGACTACTAATGTATACAAGGTCCACCTATGCTCTCTTAAAGTGGGTTGACTATTCAAAGTATATCGCTTGTAACATTTGGATTTCAAAGTCGTATCGTAGTTTTTAATAATTCTCTAAGAAACCACTTTATTAAAATGTTGTCGCATTTTCATTTGCTAAAATATTTTCTATCTTTTCAATTTACTTCACAATTTTTTTTTTTCTGGGAACAAATTTGTTTTGATAAAATGCAGCTTTTCTCAGGAGAAAAATAATCGGAAAATATATAAACTACTTTGCAAAGGAACTGAACAGCTTAGGTAATAAAGCTAGTATTGATTTAGGATTAAAGAAGAAAAAAAAAACTCCATTTCCAAAACAATCAATAAAAAATATGGAAATATATTAAGGCACGTGCTTTGCCTGGAGGTTAATTTTCTGATTTGTATGGAGATTTGAGTAGGTTTTTTTTTTTTTTCAGAAAAAATATTGATTTACACGTTACTTAATCGAATATTTTCTTTTTACTGAAATTAATACTTCCAAATGTTTGGCATGAGATTTATTGGGACCTGAGTAACCCATATTATCAAACAGAATCAAATAAAGTTTGCCCATTTGAAGAAAACTAATATTGATGACGTGCATTGCGAAGTTAGCTGGTTATTAAATCGTCTGTATAACGCCGTACGCATCTGTACACGCATGCGCGAATGAAAGCACATATAAAAATGCAGGCAAACCCCAAAGACCAAACAAAATATTATCAAATATTTGCATTCCTAAGCCGAGCATTAGATTAAGTTTTAATTTCTATCAGTGTGAATTGCGTTATCGACCAAAGAAACATTTCACCTAGGATGCTTATGAAAGGCCGAATTCTGTCACATTCATATTGAAAAGAACTGGTGGTGTATGTAATTGGTTTTGGTCGGCAAATGCTGAGATCCTATCTTTACGTTGGCAGCGCATGTACATTTTTGAAAATACTCGTTTAAAGATGAAACAGCCAAATTATCAGCCGTTCCGTTTAAAGCCAATTATGTTGATCTAGGATATCGTTCTTGCATAAGTAAGCACTTAACTGTAACGCTAACATTATCCGCTTCCATAGATTTGGAATTTATTGACTGAAATTATTGTGGCACTGTCGGTTGCAATTAATAAAATATTTTTACCAAGACAATCTATTCCAGAAAATCAATTCCCCAGGACGACAGAGTACTATATATATTCCTTTAAGTTCCTTTCTACTTCCGTTTCCTTCTAATGTTTTTTGGAATTTGGGACGTTAACATCTGGCAATATTTCTCTTACAGTTATATTTGCAAACGGTTCTTTTTGCGGCTGTTATAAGTATTTAAATGATATGATTTTATTTTGGAATCCTTTTTGTTCGGGAGTTTCTAGCGTCAATTCTTGTGGTCCACGAAGAACCGTCTCAATAGGAATAATCTCCTCATAGACATGGATGGCATGGCCAAGGGATAGAAGAAACACTTTAATAGGCTACTGAATAGGTCTTCAAATGTAGACCCTGAGGTTCTCGAGAAAATACCCCAAAAGACCCATAGTTGTAGAACTTAACAGTCAGGAATCGCTGGGAGAGATACTGCGTGGCATGGAGCGACTCAACATGGGCAGAGCTGTTGAGGTTGACGGCTTTCCTACTGAAATATTCCGTTACGGTGGAACATACTTAAGTCAACTTATGCATGATCTTATTGTAAAGATTTGGGTAGATGGAGAAGTGCCTAAAGATGCTAATTATACCTATATATAAGGATAAAGGTGCTCGGCAATTGTTTGGCAATTATAGAGATTGCTCTCCTTTCTACGGTAGGTAAGATGTTAGCCTCTGTTCTCGTATTAAGATTAAACCAGAGAATAGTTGAAAATATGCTGCCTGAGACACGGTGTGGTTTTCGCAGATATAGAGGGACTGTAGATATGATTTCCACAGTTTGAGAAATCCAGGAAACTTGCTGTGAACAACAATTGGACCGTTATCAAATATTTGTAGATCTGAAGAAGGCTTTTGACACTGTCAATCAGGCTGCTCTTTGGTAAATCCTCTCAAAATTGGGCTGCCACCCCACAAATTCTTCTCAATATTCTGACGTCCTTCCATGACGGTATGGAAGCCTGTATCAGTTTGGGCGGTATGCTTACGGGGCACATCAAGGTTGAAAATGGAGTCAAGCAGGGTAAACTTCTGGCTACTAAACTGTTTGCTATCTACTATGCAATTGTACTGCTTGATGCCTTCGGGGACTGCCATTATGCTATTATGATAAGGGGGACTGGCAAGCTTTTCAACATACGTAGGTTTGTAGCAAAGACAAAAGTCTTTTTTTAGTTTAGTGCGCAACCATCTCTATGCTGATGTCTATAACCTGGTCGCACACACAATTCGGCACGCACAGGAGTTCATGGAAGTTTCAGGCACTTTGGAGAAATTTCTAATCATAACAAGAATTTCTTGAACTTTCTAGAAGTTTCATGAAATTTTGAGGGGTTTCTAAAAGTTTCAATAATTCTAGAACTTTCTGTCAAGATATATGGAAATGTAACTACAAGGAACTTAACTGAACAGTTAAGTTTTTTTCCAGAAAAGTCGTGCCTGAAACTTCTAGAAAGTTACAGAAACTGCTCCTTCAGCAGTTTCGTGCTGAATATGATTAGAATAAAAATAGTAAACAGGTTTTTTTAAAAAAATCAATGTCCAGGTCACAAAAGTAAAGTTTGATAGGAAAAATTACAATTCCCTTTACTTTCTAATCAGGAAGAATTAGGAAAACACATTTAGTGGCTAAAGACTAAAAATGCAAAATTTGGTTACACAGCGAAGTCTCGTAATATTTTGGGTAAAAATAGATGAATGCGAATGGAGACGACTGTTGACCTACTGTTCGTAACGAGGACAGCGGTAACCTCTTAAAAATCCGCATTCTAAAGCCTTGGTTTGAAACAGTATCAGCTTGCGACAAACATAATATTCGATAAAATTAACTATGCTTAATATAATATTCTATCAACAAATCTCTGAATGAAAACAACAATCCCGTTCATCGGGGATTATAAAAATATACAAAAATATTGTTAATGACTTTATTACTTACCTAACTATGTTTAATTTCATAACTTTCTTCACTGATGATATATATATATATATATATATATATATATATATATATATATATATATATATATATATATATATATAGACATTATTAACGAGGAAAAATAAGATAAATACGATATTCTATCAAATATTTTGTTACAAATATCTCCAACTAAAGGGCTGAAAAATTGTAATCTTTTAAATTAGATACACTTCATATATATATATATAGTTAAGTCATACATTTTAGATGCATCAAGGGTGGTCTTCAGTGATGCACTGTTCTCATCGCCGATTTCGGGTTTCGCCTCATATCGGCTCCAACAGCAACCCAGACCTAATTCTAGGTGAAACAGGCCGCCTCCTTGAAAGCGTCGTGCTTCGCATCGCGACATTGCAGAAAACAGTAATTACAATAAACTAGTAAAGCTGGACTTCGACCGTTCTTATTGACATATGTCAGTCAGAGTCAGCCAATGAAAACAGGGCTTTTCACACTCCTCTTCTATATAATGGCGTCTTATTACTACATCCGGTTTTTTATTTCCGGAATCCATACCGAGGCAAGCTGGTATCTTTATTGCATTGTTTACGTCCGTGTTTTACCTTTTAAATGCCAATACCATTTCCATGCCAAATCTTTATCTAAACCTACACTCATATCCAACTCGAAACTAATCTATGCTAGAGCTTTCACAAAATAAATTCGCTAAAAAAAAATATATATATATATATATTTCTATATATATATTTCTTTATATATATTTCTATATATATATTTCTACTGCGTAATAATCGGTTAACCATTCAAATCATAGGGTAACACATTCTCATTTTATTCTCTTTTTTCCACCCGTGTATTGCATCTGGTGAACTTCCAGAACTAAGATATTTCTTTTATTAGCGGCTTGAGACCAAATTTGAAAATCCAGATCCCCATATGCGAATTATTTTAACGAAAGATGCATGTTGCCATATACAGCTGAGTCCACACACCGAGACCTGATATTCAGTATCAGAAGGAAATTGCCCATCATTCACCTTTGTTTCTATAACTCTAATAAACGGGAAATCAAAGAAACCAGAAATACAAAAGAACGCACGTAGCATATAGATATGTTTCGATCATATCCTGTTCTTTTATTTTCTTCACGCTAAATAATATCCAGTAAGTACCCCTTGAATATTTGCACCTCATTCTGTATTAATATTCCGATTAACACTTGAAAGTTCTTTATACTAAATTGAGACAATCATGTTTGTGTAAGCAGTGTCGTTGTCGGTTTCAGTTCAGTTTCTTTCTAAGTATGAGGGAGGCTGAAATATTCATAGGAGAGTAAAAACTGATGGATGTTGCATGAATGAATTTCAACTTTTGTTATTAATAAATGCATTGTTTTCTTCCAGGGTAACTGGCATCTGACGGTTCAGAGAAGACTCTTCATCCAGTCGGTCAATAAAGTAATCAACAGTCGATATGACATTATCACCAGTGAGATACTAGTTCTCGGCCAAGTGTTTCTTTTATGTTGGAGATCAGATGATCTTCAAACGAATAGAATAGTAAACATGATAAATCAGTTCATAGAAACAATTCCGCAAAGTAGGCATTGAAACCTAGGACTTGTGTGCTGGCGTAATGTCCTGATGAACTACGTCCTAGGATTCAATGTCTACTCTGCGGAACTGTAGTTTGTTCTTTTGGTTTGGAGAATATCTGATGTCTAATATAAAAAAGAAATTGTTGACTGGGAACAAGTATCTCAATGATGATGACTTCATATCCACTGTTGATGAGTTATTGACAAACAGGAAGAAGATTCTTATCTGAACAGTCAAATGCTAGTTAACCTGGAAGAAATCAATGCAGTTTTTAATAAGAGTTCTGAACGAAATAAAGTGTTCAGTTCGAAATTCTAATTACCTGAAGAAGGACGGAGAGTAGAACAGTCCGAATAATGCAAGTGCATCCCTCCACGAAATAATCAATTTTCAAGAGAAGTTGCTAGTTAATTGATGGCCAGATGTCAGTTTACCTACAAAAATGGAGTAATTAAAAAGAACTTCTTAAATTAATACATACAAGATTTCATAGCTCTAGGCTCACTAGTTCAGCCGATGAGCTTTGCAGCGCACATACACGCTTTAGTATATTATGAAAACTGGCGTACATCTTATTCACATTTTCCTCATTTCATTTATTTAAGTTAGTGTGCCAAGTATGTTAATTCCCTGGATCAAATTCCGATGAGAATAGGAGGCAAACTTGTAATGTGATTCCATATATTTCTCTTTCGTATTCCTAATGATGCTGATATATTTCTTGAAACTGAAAAATGTTTGGAAAAGCAGACTGACATGTAGACAAATATAGAAAAGTAACAGCAAGAAGTAAATGCAAGATTTGAAATAGTAACAAAATGACTAATCTCTCATGAGAAAATCTTCAAGGAGAGTATATTTGAGATGAAATATATGCAGCAGGAGAATATGTATAATGCTTTAAAATATACCATAAATTCATTTCAGAACTTCTTGTTTGGTTTGGTTGGGAAAACAACGGGAAATGTTCTCACTTCAAAAGAAGAGAAAAAGAAATAGACGACAGCTAGTATTCGCTTAATAAAATAGAGAAAATAGATTAAGTGTGTAAATGGCCTTAAATTATCTACAGTTAAAACAAACCATTAAAGACAACGGAAAGGAAATAAAATAAGAATAATTAAATCGTAAATATACACTGATTGAAAAACTAAAAAAAAATGCATCGACTGATCGACGACAAAGAAAAAGCAGGGCTTAATATATGTTCTTAATCAGATTGCATAGAATTTAACGCAAAAGCTATCCAAATGGAAATGAAAAGATGCAGCAACCGCAGAATATGCCGATAAGAGAACTCCATGCAAACAGAAGAAAAGATCCTACAATATATAAACATGAAAAAACTTGCAATGAAATAACATAAAAAAAACACAGAGATTCACATAAAGAGTTAGAATGAAGCAAGATCATGTCAAACAGTTGTTGATATGATTAAAGGAATTATATGTGTACATTATATATTATCAGGCATCAACTTGTGAAAAGTTCGCGAGCCACTGAAGTAGAAGAATACAGTTAAATGGTTACCATGAACGAGTTGAATTAGCAGCTGTTAAGAAGTGAATGTTATTAGGATAGGGGTAATAGATGACGATTTCCCCGTGACTTGACGAGTGTAAGCATTTAGTATTTATGTAATAATCAGCACATTTGAATCGTCAGTTGTGTGAATTGTCAGTCTGTCACACGGTCCTGAAAGAAATCTGTTTCGATGAAACATTCTTTTGAAGACGTAAATGTCTGAATTGGTTGATCTAAAGAATGATGCCCATCTGAATATTTATGATGGAAATCGATTAGTGGTTGGCTTGTGTCAGGGGGCATGAGGCTGCAATGTGAGGAAGAGATTCTCTTTGAAAGGGTCCGTGAACGATTTTTAAAGGGGTCATTGTAGATTGAATAAATCCATCAAAGTTATGGCAGCAATAAAGCATTTTCAGTCTAATCTCGAATTGAAATAATACAATAAGAACTACAAACGTTTAGTGACGAAAATATTATGGTGGATAATAATTTGAGGCTTAGTGAAAAATTAGGGCACTACTTGTTCTCATTGACAGTGTATCATATTCCGTCATTGATGGATATGTATTGAATAATTGGGTTTATTTTTTGTGCACATCTCTTTTGAAACAACATGCGATAGATTTATTGGGATACATGCTACCGTAACAGGAAATAATCGTGGACCTTACATAATATTACAATAGGAAAGAATGTAATCTTTGCTCGGACTGTGCTTGTTATTGATTACTACAATTATTTTTAATGGCAAAAGGAGATGCATTGAATATTTACAATTTATAATAAATAGCGAATAAATATTGATATCTTGTTGATATAATGGAATATGCGTACACCTGTGTTCCCCCTAACTGGAATATGATTGGCTGATGTCAGTGATAAATACAGACTGACGGAGAAACCAAATGAGAAGAGGATTGACGACACCCATTGGACTACGCCACTGGCTATTCTATTGGTCTACCTGAGAATACGACGAGTACCAGTCGATTACTGCTACCGTGTACTACTTGGTTACAGTAGCCAAAACCACTTAGCTACTTCGATCAAATATATCCGTTTCCGGGACATATCACTTGTCTACATCGAGAAGAGCATATTTATTTTCTAAAATATATCCCAATATCCGTCATATGATTATTGATACAGATGTTGCAATCCGTCTACCCAGGATTTTGTTGTTATATGAGTATATGGATGCCAGACATACAACAACAACAACAGCAAGACATCTTTTAAATGAAACGGAGGAAAATTAGAAACAGAACGTCAGTTAAAATAACATTTATATATTCTTTTCGGAAATATAGTATAACATTAAAAGGTTCAATGTTCCTTTCAGTGAAGTTTTTTTAAAAAACAGTTAAGTGTCCTGAGAGTGTTGTGAAATACGTGGACATATTTACTTTATGACTGTCAACTTTATGTGTTTTTGAGTTCGTAGACAATGGATTAGTCAGCAATTGCTGGATATCATCCTCTATTGTGTGCGTGGACAAGGCCTTAGCCCAGAGCTGATGACTGTCATCTCTTCCATTCATGTGTATGCATGCACATGTTGATGAAAATGGCCTTTGAAATTGTTGTGATCCTTGAGAAATAGTATGCTTCTATTTTTATATTCGTAAGAGTTTATCCGGAATATAATTTCCCACAGAGTTGTGAACTTTCAGAATACAAGGTTTTCATTATTTAGAAAATAATTTTACAGTGGCTCGCGAAAATATTTTTTTTGAATGTTGAAGGAAGTTATTATTGGTATTTTGTAAATTGGTAAAAGATAAAACGTGGTATATTTTGTTATTTTCCCTAGTAATTATCATTTATCAAACAAACATTATGATGGGATTTTATTGGTTGAAATATATATATAGGATTTAAATTCCTATACCATGTTTCCTAATGCTTTCCAAATATGTTTTTTGGAAAGTTGTTTATGATACAAGTGTTTCGTTTTTATGTTTCTCCAACGTCAATGAAATTATAATGTCTGAATAATGAAATGGAATTTTCAAATATATTCTCATGAGAGATTGTATGGAAGTCGATTATATAAGCAGGAATTTGCTGTGTTTTAAAAGTCTGTCAAATATTAGATTATTTGATGTCGACATTAATCATTCTATAAATTGCATTCTCCATTCCCATCATTTCGCCGTCGTAAGATTAAATACATTTGTAATCTAATCTTATTTTATGTGCAGTGTTCATTTCCGACATGGTGGATCAAACCTCGCTATAACATTGTATCATTTGGAATCCAAAGTAAGTTTTGCGCCTTTTTCTACTACTCAGTTCATGTTGAAAAACATATTTAGACTAGGTAATTCACTTTTCTTTTCTGGATCATTCACTTTAAAATCTGTCTTGTGAATGACAGATTTTCCAAAATCCCTTTTCTCATTACATGTTCCCAAAATTTAAAATTTAAATTTCTGATTCTATCAATGGCTTTAATTTTTATTCTGCGGTTCCTTAAATAATCTCGCTGCTCACCTTTTCTGACCGATTTATTCTCATAATTCTCCGGTAGAACAACATCTCTGCTGTTTCGCGTCTCATCATCGTCTGTGAGGATATTCTCCTGCATTCAATGCCATGTTGGAGAATTCATATTGCATAGCAGTTCAGTCTTTTTTCTTTGTTTCTAACGACCTTTTTTGTTTTCTCTTCATCTTTTTGAATGCGTCTATGGTTATACCAATGCGAGTTATTCTTTCTATGCCACATATTCCGTCGATTGTTTTAATCTATCTCAGAGAGTGCAGGGTCTTTTATTGTTTCCTACGGACATCTCTAATTCGTAGTCCGCATCTTGGACAGACGTTATTGATAACAACCATATATTATTCCGTACTTGACGCTTTAATTTATTAACTGCGGAAAAGTTATTTCCGTTTTATTCCTGAATCTGCCATCATCACGGCCTGTGAATCCATTTTCATTTTGTCAGTTAGCAGCTGTTTTGAACACCTTTCAGTATAAACTTTACAAAAGTCAACAGAAACCCAAGCGAATAGGTCTGATGAAGCTAGTCACATCCGGGTTTCCTCGTTAACAACATAACAGATTGGCATGTCCTTTCTACAACTTACCCAGAATCCAGGTCTTTGTCAACTGCTTCACGTCAATAAAAAACACTGTCAGCGAGACTCGGTGTCTTTTTAAGGCGGTCCCTTAGGGATTTTTGTGCCTGTGGTTTTGTGCCGCCCACTATGCTGTGGTTTCTTAGGCCGTGACATCATAAGACATTAGTCATCTTTATTTGCTTTCCATCCGTCTATTTCCCTTCACTTTCTGTAACCCCAGAATCTTTACATTATACAATCGCTTAAGTGTTTTTCCCCAACATCAACACATATAAGCCTTATTTTATAACAGCAGCTTTGGAAGAAAACTAAATTTAAGTTACAAATATTTTAAGTTGGAAATGCTTTTATTCCTTTTCTTAAAATTCTAATTAGAACAATTTTCCTGATTGTAACAGTTTTCGAATATGCACAACTTGACTGACATAATTTTGTTCTACAGAAACATCTATTATACAATGGCCGGTTAGACGTTTTTCGAGAACACCTCGGTCTGCAGGTACAACTATCCATTCCTTGTTGCAGTTACATGCTCAGCCACATTTATGCTTGTTGAAGACAGACTGGATTGTCCTCTAATTATGATGAGCGGAACTTAGATGTAGTTTCTGTGAGCATGGAGAATAATTTGTTCTGTTCAATAGTTTGAACTAGGGTAGCCTCTCAAACACTCGGTCACGATGACTTATAAATTTGTGTTAACACAACCACCGACGAATTCAGAACAGGTACATCTAACTAATGCCAATAATAAGGCTAAGGGTCAACAAGTGGTATGGAATTTTTCACCGATCAACAATTTAGCGTCTAAGAAGTCGAGTCGACAATGGTCAGAAAACAATCATTATATCTAATTGGATACGCGCCTATCGTGAGTATATATATATATATATATATATATATATATATATATATATATATATATATATATATATATATATATATATATATGTATAGAGAGAGAGAGAGAGACAGACAGACAGAGACAGAGAGAGACAAAGAGAAAGATAGATAGATAGATATATAGATAGATATTATGAACATATTAAGATATATAGATAGATAGTGCCTGATTCTCAGAAACAGATTGAAACAAAAATGCTATAAGGTAGCAAGGTATGTATATTCCGCGATAGATCGTTATCCTTTTAGGCAGAATGATACCAAAAGACTATCAGATAGGTATTTACTGAGATAAATATATGGATAGATGGATAATGAACAAACAGTGCTATATCTATATATATATATATATATATATATATATATATATATATATATATATATATATATATATAGAGAGAGAGAGAGAGAGAGAAAGGGGATAGATAGATAGATACTGAATGGACAATTCTATAGTCTATGTCTGTGTATATAGACACAAACACAGACACGCATATATATATATAAATAGATAGATAGATAGATAGATGGATAGATAGATAGGAAGGCGAGTAGATTTAGGATATAGTCATTATTGTAAGTGGTCGGATTTTATGACAACATTAAACCACACGCATTTTCCCGGGCGATATTTTTCATTGTCTGAAGGAAGGCCGATAGTGATTGAACACATGCTACATGAACGAGTTAATATTAACAGCATTGCACAATAAAACGCAATCTTTTCCACATTGCGATGAACATTATTTTTATATAAATTATATATGTGATTATATGTGAAATAAATATTATAGCTACTACTCTTAGGCCCGGCAAAATGAACACACTTTAAAATAACTCTTAAAATCAAAGTGTTTTACTAATTGAGCTTCATATAGTTTAAAACATCCGATTTACTATTTTATATTTGAAATTGTTCAAAATCTAGGAAGATATTTAAAACCTTACAGAAGTCTTTACAGTGCATATAGTGCATATTCGAAAAGATTCATAAAGATGCAAACTTTCAGGGGCGTTTTTTGTCAATAAGTCTTTCTATTTAAGTACAAAATATATAGCAGTAATTTTGTGCGTCATTCTTTATCCTAAACTTACAATATTACAAACCCAAAATCTATATATTTCGCGACAAGTTATTTCCATACGAGTGAAATCTTTTTTCGCTGTGTATTAGGTTGGTTAATGAAAAATTTCCAAGCAAATGCACAGCATGTGAAATGTAAAAATAAAAAGCAATAATTTCACAGCGACTGCATTTTGAGAATATTTTTTGGAAAAGCTGCCATCATTACTTCGAAATTCTTTCATGAAATTATCATTATTCATATTCTTCTTTTTATTATTAGCAGATTTCTTTCTACATTTCACTAGTTTTTACTAAGCAAGCACATCTTAACAATAGACCTGAATATAAATTTAAAAAATAAAATTCAAGATATGAACACGTCACAGAGTTCATTATTTTTAATTGTGTTGCATATTTTTGTTAATCTTCTCTGGGGTAAATATCGCTATATTCTCCGAATAAAATTATACTTCTCAGAAGACTTGACATCTCCACCGAAAAGGATGCAATATTTTTTATTCATCAACTGATTTCTGGTGTGTCCAATCCGTTCGCTTCTTAAATAAATATAAGTTCAACATTCATTTTCAGGTTGATTCGTTCTTTGTTTATTTATCTTATTCTTCATATACTCTTCATCATCATAACCTTCTTTTTTTCTTCTTCATTATTATTATTATTGAGTGAAAGAGAGAGACACGCCAACAAAGAGAAGCAAGAGTGCTCGTTCACACCCGCTTTCATAGGATCAATTTTGAAGTTGGGTAGGTTCAGTATTTTTAAAATGGCAGCAGTAATTCGTAGTAACCCCAAAACCTATAGCAATCCACAGAAACGAGAACGCTGTGAGTGGGCAATTTCCTTTTGATCAATAATCCCCTTTTTTATCCAAATTCAGTTATTCGAATTTTGGAACATTTCCAATCCATCAGTCAAATTAGACTCAAATCTACTCAGGTTAATTTCACCAGTCAGTATCCTGGTATTTTTTCAAATTTGTTCTTAAACACAGGAAACATTTGACATATCTCTGTCTACAACCAGTGAGGTCATCTGTTTCGTTTTTACAATGACTGCTTCTATTCTCTTTATATAGATTTTAACAAACACTGATATATACTCATAGTTATTCTCACATGGTTGGACAGAGGATGATGCCATAAGTTTTTTAAAAAAATTCCTCCGATTGCATCTAATTTCGATACATATTCCTGGTTTTCATCTTGATACAGGGCAGGGAATTCGCCCCCTTTGGTTATTGTTGTGGTAGGATCCACCTAATTTGCATAGTGGAGTACCGACCATATAAATATGGTTGGTACCGGGAAGAGAGGGGATCGAATCAAGAGATTCAACCAGAGACTCTGCCCGACTGCGACTCAGTCAACACATTCTCCAGGAACGGTCTTCCCAGGAATATACAAAAGACTATATGTAAATATTGTGTACACTTTCTTGTTTCAATACATTTTGTTCTAAGTACATTTTGTGTTGCATTATTATTCCATGCATTAGTCAAGTTTCAACAGTTATATTCCTGTAGTATTTCTGATTTCCAGGTAGTTTTTCTCTTCTTTAAACACATTAGACAAGACTTGATTGTCCACATCAGCAGCAGGCGCACACATTGTTCAGTTTCTTGTTTGGGTTCAATTTCATTGTCTTTTTCTATTAAGTTTATTCTCTCTATTATAATCCATTCTTATACTAGTTTCTTCGGTCAGATTTGAACGGGGTCTGGGCCAGTCTTTTGTGTAGCCTTGTTATTTCCTTTAAGTCATATCCATGTTTATTATTCTATTCCTATGATTTCAACCTGGGTATTTTAGGAAGTTGTTTATTAATATCTGAATTCATTTCGATGTTTCACATTTCGTTTTCCTTGTCAACAGGAATGATAGTTTTCACCTGTTTATGTTTTTATGTTTTATATCCGTTCACTTTTTATATCAATGGAAATGTAAACAACGTCAGACAGTTTTGTATGTATTCAGCAATTCTCTGTTTATACTACGAAATAGAATTTATCCTGAACGACGGTAAGAATAAGTACATTGCAGGTAGCTATATGTTGCCTGGCAACATCTAGGTCTCTCCTACTGACGTTCAAAAACACTATCGTTTTCTATCCATTCAGACAAGCACGGTACTAATGCTCTAAGGGAAAAGGGGTTACTGTGATTGAAAGTAATAATACGGACCCCATACATTTTTTGTAAATGACTAACAAGACAACAACAAAAGATGATTCAAACAAAGACCATTGGCATTGCATCTAAATTTGTGAAGATCTGGGTTGAGAGGAAAGCGGGATAAAATTTCCACAAGCAAGAATTGAGAGCAAAGAAGTAATTAGCATAGAATTTATGATTTACAACGAGCAAATTCAACATGGACCTCGCTACACTCAAAACTCAGCAGAACAATTACCTTGAAAATATTAATAGAACAGTCAAAGAGATGATTCTTTACAATGGAAGGAAAATGACTGAAGCTGAGATGCCAGATCAAGATCGGTTATTTGGCCGATTCCTCGTTATGTATTAAGAATCTCTAGACATTAAGCAAAAGCACAAGATCATATATGGTAGCAATATTCGACCTGTCGATAAGGACTGACATGAAATATTTATTCATAAAAATGAAAAAAAAATAACCTGGATGAGCTGGTCTTTTAAATATTATTGTCATATAAATAATATTAATCCCTATGAAGAGACTTCTGTCTAAGTCTATCATACATATTACTAATACTGTAGCAAGAGCCACTTCTAAGAAGATATTTCTCAAACCATTTTTCAAAGATCCGATGACAGTTTCTAATTATTCAGCCAAGAGGATTGTAACATTCTCAAAATATTCGAAATATTACAAAAATATTCATGTCAAGAATAATATTGTGTTAGTAATGTACGATAAGAAAATGTGTCAACATTTTGACACGGAAACATATTGTATTATCCATTACTGAATGCTGAATAAATAACGGCGGCTAGTCTAAAAAGACATTTCCTCGAAATGTCTATATTATTCTCTGACGTCCTTCTAGAAATACTTTCATATAACTTCCTGATATCCGGTTGTTTATTATATATATATATATATATATATATATATATATATATATATATATATATATATATATATGTATATATATATATATATATATATATATATATATATATGTATATATATATATATATATATATATATATATATATATGTATATATATATATATATATATATATGTATATATATATATATATATATATATATGTATATATATATATATATATATATATATAATATTTGTGGTAAATATACACATACATATGCAATCATATATCTAAAATATAAATATATATACATACATATATACACATACATATATGTATAAAAAATAATTCCAAGAGGAGAGAATCGAGGTAGAACTCAATGTCCAGGACAGAGTACGGATATAATAAAAAGACTTAAACACTAATATTCCATGGTCATAATTTATTCCATTGGAATCGTAAATACGATCCAATTCATCAGACCTTCAAATTCAAAAAGAAAACCGAGTGTATGTATGAGAGTGGGGGACGAATGCTAGAGTGAATGAAAGCCAACGGGAGGGGTAACAGATGAAAGAAGAATAGGAAGGTCTAAAGATGAAGGTGGGGATTAAAATTTAACAGAGAGAATTTTTAAAAGAGGGGATGGCAAAGTCGGCGTAAGTGAGAAAAATGATGCACCAAAGCTACACCGGAAGAGTGTATCTATTTCTTGGTGACATACACACATAATAGACGATAAAGAGATGAGAGACAGAGAGGAAAAGAAAAAGAGGGTGGGAAGAGGTGGGTTGGGGTAACTAAAACCGTAGGGCCTTTCAAAAAGGGCCGCTGTGTAATCAAGAAAATTTCACAAAGGTAATATCGACTACAGGTCACAAATCTAATATAAACATATAAAAACAACGCTTATCTGAACTAGCAAGGACCCAAATTTCTATGTTCAAAATCACAAACGTATACACACATACTCAACAAATATTAATATTTTCACGTACATACATACATATAGGCGTGTGTACACATACCCATACATATACATATACATATACATACATGTAAATATACACATACATATATACACATACACACATATATATATACATACATATATATATATATGTATACATATACATACACACACATACACATACACATACATACATATATATACACACACATATACATACATATACACATATATCCTCACACATCCACTCTTACATATTTACACATTTACGTACATACATACATAAGCATACGTGTACATAAACAATATATACATAAAACCTTACGCATCTCCATATAAATACCTACAGACACTTATTTAAACAAATAAACAATATATCCCTCTATCTATCCGTCTAACTAAACACACATACGTACATATACACCCATATACAGATATAGATATATATATATGTGTGTGTTTATACATACATACCAAAACATGCACACACACATATATATAAACACATCTACATACACATTTACCTACATATACATACAACCATTTACGCATATATACACATATATACACAAATACACACATATACATCCATATACATACACACACACACACACATATATATATATATATATATATATATATATATATATATATATATATATATATATATATATATATATATATATTCTTATATACACACCCACACATACATACACACACATGAACGCACATATACATAATATATATGCACTATATATAAATCAAAAAGTACAAGCTAAAAATTTGAAAATTAACTAAAAAACCTTAGGGACCATATCTATCCATTTAACATATAAGAGTAAGCGGGTGGAAACTAAATTAATACTTCAAGGACATTGAGAAAGACAACGTTAAGAATATTAAAATTAATAATACTAAAAATCGGCAAAGTGAGTAACGCATATTTACCACTTACGTTTACCTCTATACATAGGTATATAAGTATTCTAAGACTATCTGATTTTGCGACCCAGTTACTAGGGAAAACGTCTACCTACATACCCACTCACACATATATACCACATGAATAAAGATTAACAAAAGAAAAAAAAATTGAAATACATAGTGCATCACATCTCTGTTAAATTTTAATCCCCCCTTCATCTTTAGACCTTGCTATTCTTCTCTCGTCTGTTACCCCTCCCTTTGACTTTCATTCACTCTAGCATTCGCCCCACACTCTCATTCATACACTCTCAGTAAATTTTATTTTTTATTCCCGGAGATGTTTTTTTGTTTTCTTTTTGAATTTGTAGGTCTGATGAATTGGATCGTATTTACGATTCCAATGGAATAAATTATGACCATGGCATATTAGTGTTTAAGTCTTTTTATTATATATATATATATATATATATATATATATATATATATATATATATATATATATATATATATATATATATATATACATATATATGTGTATATATATATGTGTATATATATATACATATATATATTTATATATATATATATATATATACATATACATATATATATATATATATATATATATGTATATACATATATACATATGTATATTCTAACTTCAGGTGTGCTCACTTCTTTGAGACACAATATAGAACTTGTCTATAAGTCAGCTTCTAGATCAACACTTACACCACCTCATTCTTGTGTTGTTCTGAGTCTACACCGAGTATAAAGATTGAACTTGTTAGAGTGAAGCAAAGATATACTGGGGTCACCACAGATCAATTCCTCTTAAATGAGAGAAAACTGATGGATAGGAATAATATTTAGATCTGTAGCATCACTTGGCGTGAATGACACATTACACCAAATAAAATGAATAAAAATGCATTGTTATAATGCGCTGTGAATAATGTTAACGTGTTAAATCTTCTGTTGAGAGATATACACTGGTTTATGGAGTTAAAGTCGTGGGGTCTGCTATTGCAGAAATTATGTAAGTCCGGTCTAATCCAGAACCTGCACTAATATCGTGTAGGAATATTTATTTATTATTTGTCAGAATTGAAGCATCACTTACGCTACACGCCCAAAAGGAGCAAATTTTCTCTAAGGTGTCATCAATACATTCGAAGATCCACAATCTGATCCCTGACAAACATCTCTCAGTAGACGAATGAAGTTGCATCTCTATGCTATGACAGATGCTTTCACATGACATGTAAACTTCCTGGACCTTATTTCAACCTGTATTATCAAATAATGTATGTGAGTATATGAACGAAAACGTTGACAATTCAAATAGAATTACATTTAGTATACAGCGACTCTACTTTAGTTAAAATCGGCCTCGTCTTTAGATATGTTGCCATTTTGTTTTTCTATCGGGGGAAAATATTTATTACTTTCCTACAATTTTTTGAAGTAGACTATTAATTATCATCTAATGAATATCTAAAATTAGCAAATGGGTCAAGTTTTTCTTTAAAAGTAACAAGAAGCGAGGCAGAAAAATTTCAATAAGTTTAATTAAGGGGGAATTTTATTATCGTCTCGGAAGCATTGGATCAATTGCTGCTTAATTAGATCTGAAACCTAATACGAAAACCCTCTTTTTGGACAAAATCAAAAATGGATAATACAATAATTATCACTACTATCTTGCTTAAAGTTAAAAAGCAAATGAAACCCTGCAACAGTCGAAATTTCTTTTATATCCATTTAATCTTAAAAAAAAAAACATGTCTAAGTAAATGTTAAATGACGTTTATTTAGGTAGCAAGTATTAATTTAGTGGGAGTAAATTCAACAGTTTCATTTTTTTTATATTTTTCAATAATATGTTTTTTGTTAGTGTCACCAAAATTGTAGATGAAGTGATTGAAGTTCTTGTTTGTTCTGTTTTTTTAATTTTTACAGTATTTCTGCCTGTGTTCATCATTTCAAGAAACATATGGTCCCCCTTTGGTATGCAAGATTCTATTGGCTAGGTTCCACTGACCTTTAGAAAGCTGGAAGTTTAAAATACGCTGCGGTGATATCAAATGTAACTCCCAAGGGAAGAGTGACGACATCAATATTATGTGTTATGTTTTGTTATTTTTTCATACACACGTATATATATATATATATATATATATATATATATATATATATATATACATACATATGCATATATATATACATATACATATATATATATATATATATATATATATATATATATATATATATATATATATATACATATATATATACATACATATACATATATATATATAGATAGTTAGATAGATAGATAGATAGATAGATAATTCTAAAGAGTGTTGGCCCAAACAGAATTTATTGATATATCATTTATCAGTAAAATTTCGTTTCGGCCAACCCTCTTTAGTCAGAATTATTCTGATGATCCGGTAGGTGAAACCTAAGTAGATAGGCTCTGGCTCTTTAGGTATTCTATTTTTGCTCTACTTATTTTATTGAGAAATTTTACGTATCAGCTTAGGTAACTCTCTCGGTGTTTTTTTTCTTCTTTTGTCTAGACATTGCGCTGCTGGTTGAATACACCGGACAAAAAAATAAATATATTTTTTAAAGTTATCTATGTTTTTCCAAATGATTTAGGACATTTTATCACCGCTGAATAACGAAAATAACACCCATTTCTCCCGATCTGGTCATGTTATTGTCCTAAGTTCAGATTTTAAAAATTCGATCTTCTGACTATGCCGATTACATTTTTGTGACATTATCAATTCGGTTAATATTTCTCATACGAAATAAGATTTAAAGGGAAAAATTATTTCTAACACAATTTATTAAGTAAAAGTTACAAACCTCGATTACAATAAATTGAATAGTACATATTTATAAATATAAATACATATAAATTGCATGTTACTTCATCATTGTTGAAAATTCAGTGCATGAAATTCCGTATATTCGATCCCTGAGAATGATCAGCAGATGGGGTTTGTCTCTTTAAAGTACAGCAGTAATCAGCCTATATGACCGCATCGCTGTGTCCCTGTTAACTGGTCTCCATCTCTTTCATGTCCTGATGGACTCTTTCCCCACTGTTCGTCGTTCATTGATCCCATACTCTCAGAAAACCGATCCATATCTTAGAATAAATAATGGATTTTGATGCTCATTTTGCATCTTAGGTTTTTGAAAGAAGTCAGCGTATTGATGACGTTCTGTATAGTTCCTGGTGTTGTTGTTTCCACGAAAGTTCATCACGATCACAGCAAAAGTCTTCGATGCTTCAAATTCCACTTCGTACACTGAGTTTTCAAACTTTTGATATGAGATGAGCTGACGGATTTGCGGACCATCAAAGATGTCAGCTTTCAAGTACTCCATCGTCGATCCTGGAAAACCTGGCACAAGTAAGTGAAGCAGCTACCATCCTTGTCCTGAGCTTTGGTGAACTGCTTGATCAAGCCAAGCTAGATGTGCAGCAATGGAAAAAGTATACTGTCACTGTCCATCAGAGGCTTATTGATGACATTGCTCCGCAAGGCATTAATTCCTCCCGAACAGAGTTTTGTGAAATTCTAAGCAGTGTCCCTACTATCCTTCATGCACACAAAGTATGGGTACTTGGTGAACCTGAATTATTGTCACAACAAAAAATTCACGGTCTTCAAGTTAACGCAAATAAACAACTCATGCTAATCATAATCAATTTACTCCAGCGCATATTTCACTGCTTCATATTTCTCATTAAGTGTAGTCCAGTGAGCGAGGGCTAGAGAGGCACACTGGTGCAGGAGAACAATATTCAGTGAACGCTTGCTGGTCTTAAGGAACAATTCCCAATCTTTGGATTCGTACTGCGGGACTCCAATTGAATCCAATATAGAATTTTGGTGTTTATTAAAAATTCATGTTAATAAAAGAGTTCCGAAAAACATCCTGGACCAAAGGAGAATATTCAAAGAAAAATGGAGTAAAATAGCAACGGCAACTTGCAGATCATTGAGTAAATCTACAGAAAGAGACTGATTGCTGTTGAATTTAGTAAGGGATATACTATAAAGTACTGAAAAGTTATTATAATGTTGTACGAATATATTTTCGCCTCCGATTTTTAAAAATCTCATTAAGATGACAAATTTCTCTGAATTTCTTTTGCATATTGCAGCATTATGCCATGGTATAAAAATATTGTATGAATTATGAAATTCTCTTTTGTAAAATCCAACTATGTTAAATAAAAAAAATCATGCTGTGTAAATATTTCTTTCCCCAAATACATACATATATATATATATATATATATATATATATATATATATATATATATATATATGAACACACACACGCATATATGTATATATATATATACATACATATCTATATATATATATATTTATTTCCCCTAATATATATATATATATATATATATATATATATATATATATATATATATATATATATATGAAGAAATATAGTCTTAAATTGTGCTATATTTATGGGATAAAGTCTGTTTCATGCTCGATGCAATCGCCTGACGATTGCATCTAGCATGAAACAGACTGTCGCCTCTAAGTGTTGATTTTATGCTCACTTTTATATTTTATATTTGGTATACTTTCCTCAATTTAAATTGGAATTAGGACCATCTCCACGATATATTTATAATGATTGCAGTGGCGCTTTACAATGAATTGTCTTTTTACTCACTAGTATTAAAGAAGTAGGTTAGTCTTGTGTGACTTGTTTAAGTATGTGTTCATCTCCTACCTCGTTTATGTTCTGACTTCTGACCATATGACAGCGAGCGAACATTTGGAATCTTTTCTTTTGTCAATATGAACCGATACCGCTAATCGGACCGAGAAAATAAATGTTATATACTCATCGGTGACTATTTTTCGGAAATTCAGTTTTCAACAATTTGATTTGGATATAGTCATACAAAGAAAATTGATAAACATTAAGAATGTCAATAAAATCATTTTAGTGGATTTACGTGCTTCATATAATATCCCTGTTATATGAAACAGGAAAAATAATGTTAATCGAACTTGAAACCTATCGAACCTGGATTCCTTTTTTCATGAAGAACACGATTCTTCCCCCCACCACCGCCAATGTATGCCTTCCAGTTAAACCACGGACAAATTCATCCTTAATATTTCCCACAGACTTGCACTATTTCGAGTGTTTTGACAATTACCGACGAGAATTTGAAGAATCCTACAACAAGAGTTAATGCTAGTACAGGATAATGCTAGGAGAACGAAATTTATAAATATATTTAAATTAATGTTCCGATAATAAGACGGCTTGTTATTTTTTATTCTTCTATCATCTATGTTCCTCCAGAACATTAGGGATCATAGATCTCCACAATTCCCTATCCTTTGTATCTACTAACAAATTTTATGTTTATGTTATCTCTTGCTATGCCATTTAGTTCCACTATCACGCTAGCTAGGTTATATATTGTTTTCATACTCCCCTTTTTCATTCAATCTGTCCTGTGAGTAGCAAATATTCCAAGTTAGCTATTCTCATTATGTACCCTAGAAAATTCAGCGGTCTCTCTTCCTGATGTTAAGACTAAGTGTCCTTTTTGTTTTGATTTCCTGTAAAACTTTGTCGTTGCCCTCATGTTCGGTTCATGTTATTCTCAGCATTCTTCTATAGTACCAAAGTTCTGTTGTTTCACATCTCTTCTTCGTCTGTGAAGATATCGTCCAGAACTTTTTTCTCTTTCTTAATACATTGCTTAGCTTCTGGAAGGCATCTTTGGCTATCCCAATGCGTCTTCATATTTCAGTGCCGTTGCTCGCTTGTTTTCTCTATGATATGTGCAAACTAATAATTTAAGATTGGGAAGAATAGAGGGGGCAGATGTTGTTAGATATAAAATAGGTTTAAATGGGAAGTTTGAATAAAACCAAGAAAGCCTTTTTCAGAAATATTCCTAAAAATTGTTATAACGTCTTCGACAGTCTTAAGTTCGCTATGAATAGTAGAATTTAAGAAGTGATAATGCTACAGAACAGACAGAATGTACAGATATTATTTTTATTTAGCTTTTGTTTATGTTAAATTTTAAAATGTCCTTTGTTTATCCGTATTTTTCTTCAAAAACATTATTTTTAAAAAATCGTTAAGATTTGGTACGTGTAATAAATTCTTTTGCAATTACCTGAAATATTCAACATCATTCGACCTCAAAATATTCTTTTCAAGCGGTAAAAATGCTGTAAGCAATCAGGAAAATTCTTATATCAGGAAGTGTTAAACAATTTTTATATATTAACAAAATCAAATAAATATTTATTCACATATCAAAAAATAGAAGACAGAAATATCTAGAAATACCGACAGATCCACAGAATAATACATTCATATGGAATATGAAGTAAGCAGTTATGTATAGGAATATTTAATCCCCATTGAAAATATATAACTTGTTCTGCGTAAATTTGTTCTTCAAAATGAGATTTTCTTTAGGAATTTAAATTGATTACTAATTTGCTGAATACATTCATATTTTGCTGGTATATCAATTATACACAAGCGCAGACAACCTACCACTAAACTATAGCGACTTCTTTGAAATATCAGATCGGAAGAACATGTTTCAGATGGATGTTTGTATATATGTTTTTAATTCTGTCGCCAACATTACGTGCAAAAAGAACAAATCAACTAAAGACTCAGAGGGTGGTTTAACTGAACTAAACGACTGTTAATTAAAAAATATACTTCTGAAAATAATAAGTAACGGTGTAAAAATCTGAGAGATTTGCTCATAGGAAAATAGAATGAATTTGAATGAGACTTCAGTCGATTTGATATTATCGGTCAGGAGGTGATCCCATTGTGCGATACCTTTGGAAAGGGCCTGAAATATAATATATTCCGCGGGTAGATCCAAGCTTTGTGAGTGAAACTGGGTAGACTGAACACGTGAACGAGGGTTAGAGCGTACTGGCCTTGTTCATAATGTTGATCACGTATCATCTGCCCAGCATAGTTGCAGTATAATCCACAGGTGGACAGCCTGTGTGTGTTGAACAAGATCAGATGCGCCTGATCGGGCGCCTGCAATAGGATTTCTCTAGCCGCCCTAGTGGGCAGGTGTCCTCGAATACAAGTGGCCAGCCACTTCTATTCGGGATTATATATATATATATATATATATATATATATATATATATATATATATATATATATAAAAAGTGAACGTTGAAGTCAACACTCAGATGCGACAGGCTGTTTCATGCTAGACGCAATCGTCAGGCCGCCCTAGAATGAAACAGCCCGCCGCCTCTGAGTGTTGACTTTAATGTTCACTTTTATATTTACATACGCTCTATCTCTGGTATTGAGTACTTTATTCCATAAATATAGCACATCTTAAAACTATATTTCTTCATATACATATGTGTGTGTGTATGTGTGTGCTATACACTGTTACATTAGAATATGTAAGTAATTACTACAAATTTGTGTATTTTCTTTCGACGTTTAAATAAAACGTCTCTTCAGATAATTGACACTAATGGTAATAAACGATCTTATTTAAAATTGGAATTAATGAATCATCCCTTCATTTTCCGATTTGGAAAAAAAATCATACAAGGCAAAAGGATTTTTATAAAGAAAAAGGGAAAGAAAATAAGAAATAAACAAAAAGAAAAGGAAGAGGAAAGAAAAGAAAAGCAAAAGAAAGAGAAGAGTAAATTCAAAATTACACACAACGGAAACATCAAAGCGTCAAGAGAACAAATTAAAGTAATCCGAATTGAACATAGACAATGTTTAAGAAAAACAAATGATAAGAAATCAGAACAAAGACGAAGGAAATGTGGTTTACATACAGAAAGCCCCAAATGTTAAATCAACACTAACATCTATATAGAGGGACATTAATTTACAATGCCCTAGCGGGTTGGATAAAAAGAACTTCTGATTACATGAAAGTAGTAATTAGCTAGTAATTGTGAATTTCCATTTGATAAAGTGATGATGAAAATTATCCGTGTGCCGTTCAAATGATAAACTTAGATTTACTAACATTATTACAAGCACAAACAAATATTCAGCA
Organism: Acanthosepion esculentum; assembly: GCA_964036315.1. NCBI lineage: Eukaryota > Metazoa > Mollusca > Cephalopoda > Sepiida > Sepiidae > Acanthosepion > Acanthosepion esculentum. The sequence goes on from OZ038495.1 coordinate 6,367,106, forward strand.
GAGATATCAATCCTTACAACACTATGAATCCCTGTCTATACATTTAATGCCTGGACGTATTTCATATGTTTTTTTGGTGGAAAATACGTTTGACGATGTGGAAATTAGTGCTACTGAATATAAAACATTTCGATAGAGAGCAAAATGTTTAAAGTGTTTATTTTTTGTAAAGGCTTTACTAAAGTTTTATAGTCAAGTTCTTTTTTTAGTGAATATCAGTTCATTTGTGTGAACGACGAACAGTCCGGGTTAAAATTTTATTGAGAATTTAGGGCAGTCATTTAAAGGAAATTTGTTTGTTGAAGATTAAAACATTCTTTAGGCTGATAACTCATCTCGACTCAGAAAATAATCTTTATCCGCTCACTCTTATTTTGATATCTGCTTTCCTCCTCGTCTTTTGTATTTAATAGATTATTTCATCTTTACGTGTCCGAAGAATGTCAACGAGGGCTTTCTAGTTTTGTGGATATATCGCTTATCGTTTTTAATTGCCATAAGTGTTGATCATTGCGCATATGAACCTTGTTATTCTTAACATTCGGTCGCAGAATCAAGTCCTTGTGGCTTCAAGTCTCTTCTACATTTGTGAAGCTTCAAGATATTCTTCAGGAAAATAATATCAATTCAATTATATAGAATGCATACAGTCTAAATCTAAATCCTGATGGGCATTTAAAAATTGATTTGGTTTAAAAGTTAACAATTTTGTCGAGATAGTTTCTGTAATCATCGCGCAGGAAGTTTGACAGTTACTTTTCAGGAAAGAGACGATAATGATTCTCGTCATAGAATAAGAGATTTTAAAATCATTCTCCTTCGAAAAAATATATTTTCAAATCTTTTAAAAGATTAGGATTTAAATCAGCATGAACATATAAAGCGGAGCGTTAATATATTTTATGAGGATAATCTTATGGATAAAAAAGTCCAGGTTAAAAATATGATAATTATTTTTCAAGAATGTCATATAAGTGATATTGCTATAATTGTCCAAATCTAAATCCAGAGGGAAAAGTGTCATAAAATTCTATTCAGTAAAAGCGTATCAACTGAACCATTACAAGCAGAATGTTTCATGTGATTCGAATATATATAATACAAAAAACATAATGATCCATACAACTGAAGAAAATTCAGAAAAAAGAGGGATAATCCTCTCCTTGAGGAAAGATGTAAAAATGAAATGTTTTCTAGAAAATAGTCTGGATGTCCAGTGACTCGGATACATTACAATATAATGAACGGAATTGATCCTGACCCCTAATGAAAATTCAGAAGAAAACGGGATAAACCTCACTGTCAGTAAAGATGTAAAAATGAAATTGTTGGCTAGAAAATAGTCTGGATCTGAAGTGACTCGAATACATTAAAATACAATCAAAGGAATGATCCTTAAAACTGAAGAATACGCTGAAAAAACGGGATAAACATCTCCTTCAGTAAAGGTATAAAGATGAAATGGTTGGCTAGAAGTCTGGATCTGAAATGACTCGTATTCATTACTATACAATCGAGGGAATGATCCCTACAACTGAAGAAAATGAAGAAGAAAGAGGGATAATCCTCACCTTCAGTAAAGATATAAAAATAAAATGGTTTGCTAGAATAATGTCTTGGTCTGAAGTGTGTCGAATACGTTAATATACAATCAGGGGAATGATCCTTACGATTGATTAAAATACAGAAGAAAGCGGCCTAAAACTTCCATCAGTAAGGATGTAAAAATAAAATGCTTGGCTAGAAAATAGTCTCGATCTGAAGTGACTCGATTACAATAAATTACTATCAACGGTATTATCATTACAAATTAAGCATATGCAGAAGAAAGGAGTATAACCTCTTCTTCAGTAATGATGCAACAATGAAATGGTTGGCAAGAAAATAGTCTGGATCTGAAGTGACACGAATATATTACAATACAATCAACGGATGATCCTTACAACTGATGAAAATGCAGTCGAAAGCCGGAAAAACCTCTCACTCAGTAAAGATGTAAAAATGAAATTGTTGTAAGAACATAGTCTGGATCTGAAGTGACTCAAATACATTACAATAAAATCAACGGTATGAACCTTACAACTGATGAAAATGCAGTCGAAAGCCGGAAAAACCTCTCACTCAGTAAAGATGTAAAAATGAAATGGTTGTAAGAACATAGTCTGGATCTGAAGTGACTCAAATACATTACAATAAAATCAACGGTATGAACCTTACAACTGATGAAAATACAGACGTAAGCGGGATAAAACTTCCATCAGTAAAGATGTGAAAATGGACTGCTAGGCTAGAAAATAATTATGATCTGAAGTTACACGATTACAATAAATGTCATTCAACGGTATGGTCCTAACAACTGAAACATATGCAGAAGAAAACAGTATAAACCTCTCCTTCACTAATGATGTAAAAATGAAAACATTGGCTACAAAATAGTGTAGATCTTAAGTTCCTCGAATACATTACAATACAATCAAGGGATGATATTTACAACTGATGAAAATCCAGTCGAAACTGCGAGAAACCTATACTTCAGTAAAGATGTAATATAATGGTTGGCATGAAAAAAGTCTGAATCTAATGTGACTTGTATACAATACAATACAATCAACGGAATGATCCTTACATCTGAAGAAAATGCGCAAGAAAATCGGGATAAACCTCTCATCCAGTTAAGATGTAAAAATGAAATGGTTGGCTAGAAAATAGTCTGGATCTGAAGTCACACGAATGCATTTCAATACAATCAATGGAATTATCCTTACAACTGATGAAAATGCAGAAGAACGCGGGAACGACCTCTTCTTCAGTAAAGATGTAAAATGAAATTGTTTTTTAGAATATAGTCTCCAACTGAAATGACTCGAATACATTACAATACAATCAACTGAATGATCATTACAACTGTGGAAGATGCAATAGAATGCTGGAAAAACCGGACCTCTCACTAAAGATGTAAAAATTAAATGGATGGTTAGAAAATAGTCTTGATCTGGTGTGACTAGAATACATTACAAAAAAGAATCAGCTGAATGATTATTACAACTGATGAAAATGCAGAAGAAAGCGGGCTAAACCTCTCGTTATAGAAAAGATGTAAAAACGAAATTGTTGCCTAGAAAAAATTCTTGATCTGGAGTTGCACGAATACAGTACAAAACAATCAACAGATTGATCCTTATAAATGAAGAATATGCAGAATTTATCGTGATTATCCTCTCCGTCAGTCAAGGTTTAAATATGAAATAGTTGGTCAGAATATACTCTGGATCTGGAGTGATTCGAATACTTTACAATACAATCAACAGAATGATCCTCATAACTTAAGAATATGCAGTAGAACAAGAGATATACTTCTCCTTCAGTAAATATGTAAAAATGTCTAGAAAATGTTCTGCATCGGATGTGACTCGAATACATTACATTAAAATAAACGGGATGATCCCAACAACTGATGAAAATGAAGAAGACTGCGGGACAAACCTCTCCTTCAGTAAATATGTACAATTGAAATGGTTGGCATGAAAGTAACCTGGATCTGAACTGATAGAATACATTAAAATACAATCAACCGGATGATCCTTAAAACTGATGAATATGCAGAAGAAACGTGATACACATTTCGATCAGAAAATATGTACAAATAAATTTGTTGGCTAGAAAATAGTCTGGATCTTAAGTGACTCGATTACATTACTATACAATCAACGGAATGATCCTTACAACTGAATAAATTGCAGAAGAAAGCGGGATAAACCTCTCCCTCATTCAAGATGTAAAAATGATATTGTTTGCTAGAAAATAGTCTGGATCTGAATTGACTCAATTACAATAAATTACAATCAACGGTATGATACAACTGAAGAATATGCAGGAGAAAGCGGGAGAAACTTCGCCTTCACTAATGATTTAAAAATGAAATCGTTGGCTAGAATATAGTCTGGATCTGAAGAGACTCGAATATATTACAATACAATCAACAGATGATCCTTTCAACTTATAAAAATGCAGACGAAATCGGGAAGAACCTCTCTTTCAGGAAAGATGTAAAAATTAAATGGTTGGTTCGAAAATAGTCTGGATTTGAAGTGACTCGTATACATTACTGTACAATACACGGACTGATCCTTACAACTGAAGAATATGCAGAAGAAAATGAGATATACCTCTTTTCAGTAAAGATGTAAAAATGAAATATTTAGCAAGAAGTTAGTCTGGATCTGAAGAGACTCGAATACATTACAATACACTCAATGGAATGATCCTTAAAACTGAAGAAAATGTAGAAGAATTCTAGATAAACCTCACGTTCAGTAACGATGTAAAAATGAAATGGTTGGATATAAAAATGTCTGGATCTGTAGTCACACGAATATATTACAATACAATCAACGGAATGATCCTTACAACAGAAGTATATGCTAAAGAAATCGAGATAAATCTCTCCTTCAATTAAGATGTAATAATGAAGTTGTTGTCTCGAAGATTGTCTTCATCTGATGTGACTCGTATACATTAAAATAACATCAACGGAATTATCCTTACACCTGACGAATATGAAGAAGAAAGCGGAAAAACCTCTCCGTCAGTAAAGATGTAAAAATGCAATTGTTGTCTAGAAAATAGTCTGGATCTTAAGGGTCTTGAATACATTACAATACAATCAACGGAATGATCCTTACAACTGAAGAAAACGGGAAAAGCAAAGATGTAAAAATGAAATGGTTGGCTAGAAAATAGTTTGGATCTGAAGTGACTCGAATACAGTACAATCCTATCACCGGAATCATAATTTCAGCTTATAAATACTGGATTAACACGAAAATGATCTGAAAACTATATGAACTAAGATTAATTATCAGAGTTGAATCAGACCAGGAAAAAGTAGTAAAGGCGCTTAATACACGTGTGATAAAAAATTATAAAATTTAGCGGATTCAGCTGATCGGATAATTTTTAATCCGTTCGTGCGCGTGTACGTCTGCGTGTCTAGATCAATAAATTGTTAAAAATTACATTTCAGACACACTGGGTTTTAACATTTTTGTTTTATTTTTTAAAAGATATTTTCAGCAACGAGCTTCGTCCAATTTGACCGTCATCATGAGTAAAATGTAAACCGATTGTTAGTCGCTGTGAACTACGTGGGTGGATGACGAGGCTGGACTTTTCCTGTAGTTTTCATTTGCTTTTTATCGTTAACTTTTGGTCAGTCCTTGTATTGGTCAAAGCCCTTTTTCAAGTTCTTTTAAGGAGGGTTTGCTGGACTCATGAATCTCAGGTTGCTAGAAAGATCATGTGTGTGTTATGGGTATGTTATCTTCTAATTTTTGTGGGAGTGTGTGTGATGTGTGCATGTGTATATATTTGTTTGAGTATGTATGGAGTTTACCTCATCACCTCTGTAAGCATATCTGTCTCGTGTGGATGAATGTAGGAGGTGTTAGGTGAGTCAGCTTGGGCCCTTCATGGGTGATATATACTTTCTTATGTTATAACAGTGTAGTATATTCAACTATGCAGAAATTATATGTTTTGAGAGAGGAATATGGCTTACTGATCTCTGCGGTTATATATTAATTCTATCTGTGCTCTTTATTTTGCTGTTAAATCCGCTCGGACAAAGTTTTTGAGCCGCAAAGTCCATTTGCCTTCATTTTCTTCTCGCATTTTCCTAATTTTAACTGTTATCTCTATTTCTATTCTGTCACTAATAGTGAATTTTTCATGGCTATTAATATCATGTTTTTTCTAGGTGAAATGTTGTTCTGCAGGTAAGAAACAATCGTGGAAAGTCGACTAAATCCGATTCCGATTATTATTCATTTTGTAGTTAAAGGGCCATTCAAATTTTTCCACATATTTTTTCTGGCATAATGTGCATTTTAATAATTTTTTAAAATGCGTTATTGTCTCCGTTGATTTCCAGAAAATTTGCACGTCGTATCACTTCTTTTAAATCAAATATGTGGTGCTGTTTAATTTATATTACAAAGAATCATTCATGCAAAATGCCAATTAGTAAAGTTAATGATATAAATTTTCGGGAAAACAACGAAAACATTGAAATATTTAGTTCATGTCACGTTGACTGATAAACTCCTACAACAAAAAATTCTTAAATTGCCATATTAGCAAAACAGCTCTCACTTAAATTTTCAAAAATTCAAACCAAGCGTTGCGACTGCACGCTGCACAAGTTTGTATCTGTTATCAATAACACAGTTACAAAAAGACATATTCGATTTGAATTATAATTTTTATCTCGGATGCTACCTGAATTTTATCAAAAACAAAATTGTTTCCATGCCTAAGAATGAACGGAAAACCCGTCGAAAGCACTTGCATATTTAAAGAAGTCCTAATACAGTTTATCATTTTTTAAAAAGGACCATAACATTCATCGATTGGTTAGTGGGTTAATGCATCTTTAAAATTTAGTTAGCGAAGTGATTTCGCCATTTTATATCATTAACTATATTAATTTATTTTTTGCATGAATGATTCATTGTAATATAAATTAAACTGCACCACATACTTTATATACATATATATATATATTTAAATATATTTGAAACGATACCAGAGCGTATTAAGGCATAAAAAACATTTTTTTTTATTAAAGGCCATGATAGATTTAAAATAAAAACACCAGTCAACCGGTTTCGTCCCCTCTCATCAGAACTGTTAACGGGGAATAGAAATTATGAAGAACAAAATGTCTGTAATGGACGACATGAATAAATGGGCAAAGAAGAAAAAAGTGTATATATATATATATATATATATATATATATATATATATATATAGAGAGAGAGAGAGAGAGAGAGAGATAGATAGATAGATATAACATGCTAATCTAAACATGATGGAAAACATTAAGCAAAAGCTGTGTGAACGTAAAGCTGAGAACTTGAACTGCATAATTAAGCGTATGTACCGATTATCCAGGGAAATATCACGAGAGAATATATGACAGGACGGAATATGATCTCCGTGGAACGATGCAAATGAAATATTTTCAACATACAGACAAATGAATTCTACACAGAGTATACTCTATACCAGAAAATCAAATGCATTAAGCACTTTTAACTGACTACTCAGTCACACATAGGAGTTCACATCTATCCCCAGAAATGTTTGGATTTTTAATGCTACGATACATTCCCTTACAATAGATTATCTAAGACGTAAATTATTGAAAGTACAGATTTTCTATTAAATTCTAATATAAATGAATCTAATTTGAATTAAGGAGGAATTGACTGGAAGTGTAGATTATGAGGATAAGGAGAAGAGATAATATTTGCCTCTTGACTTGCGAGAGATTAACTTTGTAGTTTTCAAGGAAACATGCACTCTGGAAATTTCTTATCTTTGGATCACGGAGTAAATGAATAGCTTTCTAATCCGTGTAAGTAGCCTGAAGTTACACAGCTGCAAAGTTCTAAACTGGTGGAACTGAAGAATGATGCTTATCTGAACATTCGCCATGCTAACAGATGTGTCATCTGTGCGAAAAAAATGAAGAATGCAATAATCCCTCGACCACAAAAGCGTATAAAGGATTTTCATCTCTATCAAATTTGGAAAGTGAGGATGAACCATCTTCAACTCGGATTAGACAACAATCCTACATCGTTTTTTAAAATCTATTCTGACTCTTGTAAATATAAAGCATGTAATAAAGAATCTCCACAAATTCCTTTTCTGTATTTTCAGTGAACTGCCATAGATTTTTGATAAAGGAATAGACCGGTGTTTCCTGTAAAGTTTGAAACTTAGTATTACTTTCTAGATTTTTCTGTTACACAAGACCAGAGTTCTCATTATACTCACTCATTTAACCCTTAGCTACGGGATATTTATCTGAATTTGAACTCGGCTCAGTGAATTCATATTCAACGTCAATAATAATAATTTAACTATCCGAGCATGCACCTAGTAATAATAATAAAAGATCACGAGTCCATCAAAGCCTAAATTTGCAAAATGGGAAACAAATATTTTTGGTTTGGCGAGAACGGAATAAAAATAATTTACCGGCAGTTATAATCATAATTAGGAGAGCTCTTGAAACAGCCAAGAAGAAACTAAGAAAAATGAACAAATATTAAGCCGATAAAGAACTGACATTATCTAAATATTTATGAAGGTAGAAGTGTATTAATTACGTTTCCTATCACTTAATGCCCAGTGTAAGATATCAGTTACAATTAGCGTGAACATTAAATACAAAAGACACGAAAAGCTTTCTAATCAACTTGGAAAAATTAGAATTTTTAAATATTAAATGAAAATATCACATTTTGAAACAAACATTTTGAATACATTATGAAACTAAGAAAAATGACGCTGGAGTGGTAGTGAAATCTAACTTCAATTGACAACACAACTTACTGTAAGATAAACGTAATTAATAATCTTCATTAGTTACATACATTAGCGTAACTAATAAAGTAATCATAAGAAGAATGGGAAACCGTAGAAAGAGCAAAACAGAAAGAGATGATAAAAAATATCATTAATATCCAACATTAAATCTCTAAATAAGACTCTCATAAAGCAAGTGGTGGTAACGGCATACCAGCCGTAGTCCTAAAGAAATGTGCTCCTGAATGGGTACCCGTTCTCTCCAGACTATATAACTATTGCCTCACTGACACTTTCTTGCCAGACTGTTGGAAGTCTTCATCTGATGCCCTTCGTAAGCTTCAGGGGTACGTTATTACAGGATGATTATTTAATTTAATTTAATCATTCCTGTTAAACTGTGAAATGAAGGTCGTCCTAAACGGTTTGAACTCCAGTTCCTTACATATGAACGTTGGTGTTCTACCAGAGATATCTTGAGTCCTATATAGATTGTGATCTTCATCAACGATATTCCCGATGTCGTCAGTTCTCAAGTAGTCATCTACGGAGAAGACACTCCTATTTACTCCTATCACAATAATAAATCCGGCATTGCTGGCAAAGCTAAGCTGGCAACTGGTCTCGAAAAGAACTTCCAATCTGTGGGAATGGCTGGTAAACTTTACGCCTCTAAACGAAAACTGCTCTCATTTACACACCATAGAGAAACCACCCTCCCTCCTATTAGCATGGCTGATGCTCAACTCCGCGAGAGCATCTCTCTGCGCCTTCTTGGTCTAACGCTTTCCACTGACCTGAGGTGGAACAACTACTTTTAAACAAGAGCTTCATCTACCGTTAGGAAAGTTGTTTCTCTCTGTTGCACCAGAAGGTTTTTCTCGTCTGAGTCTATCCTTCAAATCTACCATTTGTCCTTTAATTGAATACTGTTGCCATATATGGTCTGGTGGCTCGCTGTTCATTTCGAGGTCCTCGACAAAATCCAGTGACGGATATGCAATGTGATAGATCCTGATCTGGCACATCGCCTACAGTCATGATGTGTTTTAACTCTGTCTTTTCTACAAATATTTTCATGGCAACTGCTCTGACAATCTATTTTAACTGGTACCCCAACTTCATGAATTTAAACGCGTTACTAGTTTGGCATCTCGGCTCCACTCTTTCACTGTCGAAACAGTTACATATTACCGCCTTTTCTACTACAACAGCTTCTTCTTTCGCACTTCCCGACAGTGGAACTCTCTTCCTTTTAGTTGCTTCCCAGATAGCTATAATCTTCAAATATCCAAATGTAATTTTAATCAATCTCATCTGATAACTTTGTTTTGATCCCCGTTGCGATTACGGTCAATTGATTTCCTAAAGCTTCATTTTGTAAAAATATAATTTGAGGAACACTTTATTTAAAAATAAATACATGAATTATCCCACAACATGAGGTATGGTAGAAGGTGATGGGGAAGACGGAAAAATCAAGTGAATAGGGAAATATATCGGGGGGGGGGTAAATGAAATATACATACTTTTATTTGTCCCACTTCATATGATCTCAAAAGGTACTTTTTAGTATGTATATAACGGGTCATCTTTTCCGATCTCTGATTCAAAATGTTTTTGTTTTTTTGGTCTGGAAATGTTATTGTAGCTAATTATTCTTGTTGGTAAGGTTGCATATTATTGTAATGTTCTAATTTTTTTTTAAATTCCAGTTTACATTCGGGTATTTTTTAAATTTTTTTCATTTAATTTCCTCACATGGTTGATTAGTTTCGGAAATGTTCTAATGCTTTCGAGCTTCAAATATGACCCATGTTTGTTAGCATAGAAGTTACGGTTAGATTAACAATTTCAATAGTAAAATCATGAGACTAATGTGTCAATTATGCTGTGCGCTTAAAATTGTAAAGTCTCTCTAACAAAGACAAAATATAGTCAGGATGATTACCACGGAAATATTTATAGAAACGCCAAAGGTTACAGGGTTGGGGAAGTGATTAGTGCCGGTATGCCAGGTCAGGACCGATAAAAAATCTTCTTTGGATTTTATCAAGAATCTCGAAATGCAGAAACCTCAGACAAGAACTGCAGAACAGAACATATATCTTAAACAAGATAAGCAACTCCTAATGGCGTATGCTACAGAGACACACCGGAAAGAGAGAACTGTCATATTAACTAAACACCATGAAATTTACTCCCTTTCGGTTCATGTTAAGAAAGTGATAAATATCTTTGCTATCACATAGCGTTGCTTTATGTTGAGAAACTGTATAAATTAATTTTACATTTCAGTGTAGAAAATATAAAGTCGGACGCCTGATAGGAAAGCAAACTCATTCGTCAGCCAATTACTTCTGTAAGCAATTCCGTCATATGTATTTTTCTCGCCCTTGTTGCTTTCCGCCTGATCTTGTTAACTTTACCATGCGCCAGTGTTGTGGGTTAGATAGTTACTACAGAGGCTTGCTCAATTGCGAATGTATATGATAGACATGCTGGCTGACGCTATTGCTTGATTACCGGCAAACATAATACTTCATTCCTCAAAGTTGGCCACACACAAGGCCTATGTTGGGTACATATAATACAATTAAAAAAAAGAAAAAACAAGCAGAAAATATTTTAGTCTATGGTGTAGGATATTCTTGGCATCTTGCGCTCTCAGATGTCCATATTCTATTAGTAATCTATCTAACCAGGCCCTAGACTACCAAACTGTCGACTGCCATTATTCCTGAACCAGTTTCTCCCACAACGATCTAGATTGCTCTTCTGCTAAAAGTAGTTACCGACTTTTTTGTTGCTCTTCACAATTACGAGTAAATATCATCAATCAAAGAAACGGATTTTAGGCGGTCAGCTTCTTGCGAGTAAAGTGTTAAGTAAACCTGTCTGCTTTTCCATTATGCTACTCTCAGGATGGCGCCATAAACTATAAGTATTTTCCTTCCCAATCTATCTATCTATCTATCTATCTATCTATCTCTCTCTATCTCTCTATCTCTCTCTCTATATATATATATATATATATATATATATATATATGGATTGTTTTACAATAAACAAATACATCAAAACATGCAATCAGTCATTTGATTATGTATATATATGTATATATGTGTATATGTATGTACATATTATACAATTACGTCAGATATAATGCAAGAAGATATAAAATGTTTATTAAATATTTATTACTAGAGAATGTATAAGAAATATACTAGAAAAAGTGATTCATTCTTTGTTTCGAATACGTGAAGAAAACACAAAACTTGTAGTGCGGTGGATGTCATAGAATATTTTGAATTAATCCTCCCACGGGGTTCTGAATAAAGTTATGATTAACTGGTATTATATACAGGTTATATTATTTTACTAGAAATATATTTGTTCAGGTTTCAATAAGTATGTAGTACAATTAAAATGCAGAATGAATGAATAACTCTGGTCAACACAATTTGTGTTGCCAAGAAACAAAACACTTTCTTTTTGTTATCTTATTTGATGGTGATGATTCCGAAAATGATTATGGTTAGCTATCATTTTCTCCGTACTGAAATTGCTGATCACAAGATTTAGTTAATAAGGTTGTACAATCCCATCAGTTTTCATGTAGACCGAGTAGATTATGTCCGTCACATGAAATGAATAATTTTTATTTAAAAAGTTTAAAATAGAAATATCGATTTTTTTTCAATTTATCACCCAAATACAAATTAACTGCCAAACCTTACCAGTATTATATTTTACTAAACCTGATAATTAAAGTGATATAAAAAAATGAAACAATAACATTTTCCGTTTGATAATCATAAATTTATCTCCACACATTCTTCGTTACACTACGTAAGGAAACCACGTATATTGAGAGCATTTTGTTTGTATAGAGTTGGAAAGAAACTCCAATTAAAGACATCCCAAATGAATTCATTTATTCCATTGTACATGATTCTGCTAGAGTATCAAAAGGGACTTCAATAACATTAAACATGCAAACAATCAAGAAAGACAAAAATGTTTTACCATAGTTCTTATTTCTGCTGTTAGTTTCATGAAAATATTTGTTGGTTTTGTTATATTCATTCGTGTTATTTTTAAAGTCTTACGGTCTGATTGTCATTGCAAAAATAGTATTTTTCAAAAAGCAAATCAATATTTGTTGGTTTAAATACGAATTGAGAGGTTTCTAAAATGTTCTATAGAAATATTGCCATCGGTTGATATCATATACACATGAAAACATTTGAAAAAGTGAGGTATTTCTATACAGCAAAAACGCTAGCTGACCAAGAAAAAGTAAGGTCATTTTCAGATTCAGCGTTCTCAAAGTCAAAAGATGTTTGTTGTCTCGACATAATTTCAATTTTTTGTATTAACCAGTATTATCAATGTTTAGGAATTAACGCATGCATATTTTTATTATTGATATAACCATAATCATTCGACTTACTTTAGCTAATCTATCAGGACAACATCTCTTATAACGTGGAAACGTCTTGGTTCGATCGAGAATGATTTCAAGTTAAAATTCTGTTTCTTGATCAGTTAGAGTTTCAGAAATAGGTTAAGCTTTAGATTATGTCACTTCCTAAGTTTGTCGGTTTGCGGCCGAACGTAGGGAATGAAACAAAGAACTTTTGAAATGAAACTGATTTTATAATCATATAGAACAATTCCCTAGCAACTGGACTACATCGATGTGCCACTCTGAGAAACAAATTGTGTTGCAACGTAAGAGATTAAAGAAAGATATTCAATGTTTTAGCATAGACTGTTATAAACTTATTTAACGGATCTGATGAGCTTACTTTAGATAATCGACAGTGAACTCTCTTAAACGGCAAAAAAATAAAACATTATTTGAGAAAATACAAGATAACGAAGCGATTCATTAACGAACGCAAAGTAATCAAAGGAGAAATTAAACATGTAAAATAAATGTTAGAAAAATTATGAGATATTAATAAATTGGCATCTCGATTTTCTATATGAAAAGAGATGAAAGCATCATGGTACTTTGCCAAGATCATGATACACACAGACACAGACACACACACACACACATATATATATATATATATATATATATATATATATATATATATATATATATATATATATATAGGAATAAAGACTTGTACCCACAGAACCTCAGAATAGATTTAAACAACAGGGACGACATTTTATTAATCAAATTTTTAAATAAATTTTTATTTTATATTATAGACATGAACACCCGAGATATCTATATATATATAGATAAAATACCTGATATATATATATATATATATATATATATATATATATATATATATATATATATATATATATATATGTGTGTGTGTGTGTGTGTGTCTGCGTGCGTGCGTGCGTATTAAAATAATAAGAAAGAATATTAAGATTTACAATCTGGTGTTCTTAGTAATTGTTTTTATGCAAAAAAGCAGTGTTCGTTAGAAAGCAATACAGTATAATATTATAATACTTTTTTCATTTTAAATATATGGCTCCATCGAACACATATGAAATGATAACAAATCAAATATAAATACCAAAGTTCGTAATATTAATTTAAAAGAGGTCTCGATCCAATCCAATAGGAGAGCATTATCATTTATCATAGCATATTGCATTCAAACACGTAGATAAACGCTACACAATTGCACTCACGTTTCGATGTGTATCCACACATCTCATCAGGCGTTAGTATATGACTGATCAGTGATTGAAACAGTTATGAAGGCCTGATTAGTTGTGTGATACACATCAAAACATCATTGCATTTGGATTACATTTATCTACATGTTTGAATGTAATGCTCTATAATATATATATATATATATATATATATATATATATATATATATATATATATATATATGTTGTCATTATCATGTTACTTATGCATGCACATATCAACACACACATGCATACACACACATACACACACAGATACATATATATATATATATATATATATATATATATATATATATTCGTTTCACCGTTTGGAAGTGGAGTCTGATGAGCCAGTGTCCTTTAATAAAGGGCTTGGCGAAATAACTTATTACATGGAGCCTTAAAGTGGTCTGTTTTTCCTTTAATATATATATATATATATATATATATATATATATATATATATATATATATATATATATATATATATATATATATATATATATGTGTGTGTGTGTGTGTGTGTGTGTGTGTCATTAGTAAACAAAGCAGTGTGACGCGGTGTTTTTTTTTTTTTTTTTTCTATACTCATTAGCTGGGTAACGTGGTTCATATTTTAAAAATGTTATTCACCTTGGAACGCTATGTTTTAGTATATCTTCAGTCATCATTAGTACATCTTCAGTCATCATTAGTACATCTTCAGTCATCATTAGTACATCTTCAGAATTTAGGCCAACCAAGCAAGATAATAAAAACAAAGAACAGGATGCCCAGAATTGATTTGAAGATTATTCTGGAAATTTTCGATGCCCACGAATTTTGGCCACGATTCCAATCGGAGATTTTGAGGTTGTGTTGGAATGGCCTCTTCGCCCTTAAGATCAATCGCCTAACATCTCTCGGTGGGAGGATATCTTTCGTTATAACATTGTTCTACGCCCCTTAAGTGGTTTTCCAAACAATTTGTAGAATCAATGCTGCTTCAATATGCAGGAATAGTGTGCATAAACGAAACAGACTCCATCCCTGAGTATTGGTATTTCAATATACATAATATTAAATTATCAGAAATCGCTCGATTCATACTTTCGGCTCTCTGTTATAAAATCACAAATGGTTGTAATCAGCGCGATTGGCTACAGAACTAGAAATGGAGGGACTTGCTTTCTGACAATTGGTTAGATATATTTAAAAAAAGATCTGATAGAAATAACATATTACATCATTTAATCTGATAAATATTCTTAGTGAATATGTATGAAATACAATGGTGTAATACTTCTTTACTCTGCGCAAAACTCTCAAATGGACAGGACTGAGGAAGAAGATGAATCTAAACTCGCAAAAGATGCGACGTATTAAAAAGGAACGAAGAAAAGATAAATAAAGAATGAATATCTGAAAGGGGATAAAAATATTCAACCTCCAGATGAACTGAAACATAAGAAAATGGATTAAAACTTGGCCAATAAAAACAATGATACAAATATAACAAGCATCGAACGGAAATATATGGAAACGGATACCTGAAATAAAAAATGGAATCCATCATGATTGCAACCGAAGAATAAAGAATCTCAAGGGAAAAGTCACAAAACTCAGGAAAAAATCGGTCATCTACTGATAAAATGATGAGTCAGAAAGGAAAATGATAAGTGAATGTAGCAACTTGACAGAGACAGTGTAGAAAATTACTTACGATATAAAAGCAGTCATTCGGTAATCTTGAGAAAGGCTTTCAGCAGAAAGCGGCGACTCTTCTAGGAGAGAAATCGTAAAATATTATGCAATTTTCTCATCATAAGAAACATGAATATAAAAAAGAAAATATCTACTTGCTAATGGATATGGTCGTTGCAGATCAACGATAGAGTTAATAAGAAAAATGGTAAGAAATGTAAAATAATGCAAAACCTTTGCCGGGGAACTGAGGCAAGAACAGAATATTGATACGTATTAAGAATGACAAAAAGATAGGATCAAGTTTTGTTTACTTAAAATTGAATGAATAGTTATCCATACAGACTACAGTCTCGATTGTTTCTGTAAGGAGACTGCGAATTTTACTTGTGATTTGAGGATATCTTCGGGTTTGATTTTTGCCAGGGGACCTCTACTCTGTAGATGCAAAAAGCATGAATAATAATAATAAGAAAATTTCATATATAATTATATGTGTCCTTTCTTTTATTGTTTGTTGGAACCGACTTAGTACGATTTTCGGGACCATTCTTCTTCAAGTGATTAACGAGTATTTAATATTTTACAAAGAGATAAAGAGAATATTTCGAACAAATTGTGAACGTTACCAAATAAAGTAGAAAAATATGTGACAACACTTCATTAAAAATGATGAATATATATGTGTGTGTGTGTGCGCGCATGCGCAAACACACTAGCACAAGCCTAAAACACGCACATATATATTTTATGCTTCAACGCAAACTTCATGCTATTAATATTTACATACGCTATATCTCTGATAGTTACCAATTTTACAGATAATATAATAATAATAATTTTATCAAGCACACACACACACACACACACACACACACATATATATATATATATATATATATATGAAGAAATATAGTCTTAAAGTGATCTATATTTACGGGATAAAGTGCTCAATATCATAGATAGAGCGTGTATAAATATAAAAGTGAACATAGAAGTCAACACTTAGAGGCGACAGTCTGTTTCATGCTAGATGCAAGATGTCTAGTTGCCTGACAATTGTATCTAGCATGAAACAGACTGTCGCCTCTAAGTGTTGATTCTATGTTCACTTTTATATTTATATATATATATATATATATACATGTATGTATATATATATATATATATATATATATATATATATATATATATATATATGAAAACAATTGGAAAAACAGTATTTATATTGTCTTTACACATCTATTTTATTTCTATCTGAATTTTTACATATATTCTGTGTATTGTATGGTATAAGGTATAAAAGCACTGATATACACTAACTTACTCCTAAAACTTTATATCTTAATGCGTCAAGATATAAAACTTCGCAGACGCTAATTAATAGTTGAAAACAAGTGTTTGTTGTGTCTAACATAGATTGATTTTATTGCTCTTGTGTCTGTTTATTTCCTAATAAGAAAACACAATTACTTTCATTAGCGGATACAAAATATAGAATCATTCGTGAGAAATATATTATTTGCCACATTCATAAAAAATCTGAACTGTGATGCTTCCAAGAAAAGGATTGATGTTATTTAAGATATTTAAAGATATCAATGATATTATTTTCTTTTGATGAGAATATGCTATTGGAGAGTCTTGTGATTCATGAAGATAATATGTCATGATATGAAAAAATAACTTTACCAGAAAAATCTGAAATACGTTTACATGGATAATTACATATACCCACATGCATATATATATACGCACAAGATAGACACGGCACGGTAAAGATTCATAATTGCGTGTTTCCAATGATACAGAGATATCCACTCATTTAGACAAGGGGTTGTGTGCGTGTTCAATTTCAGTTTTCGTTGTATCAGTTAATAGTTACATTCGAAAGCAGGGTTATGTTTAGGAATGGGTAGGGATGTATTTTACAACAAATTCTGACATCCGCTAAATGCATGCCATCTGTTTTTTTTATAAAAAAATTTAATTTCACGGCAAAATTCTTACGGTATTTGTATACTTAAAGATTCTTGGGGGCTCTTTAGGCTAGAATATATTTTATTTAACTACAATTATAAAAAATAATAATTCTTAATAAACTATATTTCTGTTTAAAACCAAGTAAACGTATTAGAATTAATTACAGTATGTAAAATTACTTTTTCATATCGAGTATAAGTATGTATATTACCAGGTTACATTTTTTTAAATCAGTTAATTTATAATATTAATGCTCTGTAAATTTACATTGAGCACTATTGTGTAAAAATAAAAATATCTATAAGAACACAGGATTATATATCTTACTGTTCTTTCTTTTTATTTACACACACACACACACACACACACACACACACACACACACACACACATATATATATATATGCTTATGTATACATATTTTCATAATATTTCATCATGCACACGCATGTCGAAAAACACTGGACGGCCGTTTCGTCCTGTTTTGGGACTCATCAATAATGCACATCCTATAGTGATTCTGAGAATCGATCCCAGACCGTAAAGTTTTGACAGAAGCATCATGCATCATGCATCATATCGCCATGGCCAATACGAAACTAAGTATATAATTAGACAAAATAAAGCACAGCTCACCCTATTTCCGGGGGTAATAGTTATCCAAGATTACATAAACCACAGGATTGGTTCCAAGAGCAAAAACTTCCTATAACGAGCCGCTCAATCTAAATTGCATATATATATATATATATATATATATATATATATATATATATGTGTGTGTGTGTGTGTGTGTGTGTGTGTGTGTGTGTGTGTGTGTGTGTGTGTGATAGGAAACATCTATAAATCTAACTTGTTTCGCTTTTATTAAAGATTCATCAGATAAAAATCATTACCATACCTGTGGATCATTGTGGTTTGAGAATACTCTCATCCTGAAAATTGAACAGTCTTTCTTTGTCAAAGAACTGAATGCCGTTAACGACGATTATACAGCAGTAGCTAAAAGTAAATCGTCTGTTACGGCTCCTAATACCATCAGCTTACACACATTACAGCGAAAAGCATAGGAAACCTTTGCTAACAACGCAAGAAAGGCAGTTAAAGACATCGTTATTGTAACTCAAGTTTGCAGTGTAATCTATCGTAAGAATATATTTCAGGATATTCGATGCATGGCATGTGTGAAGTGGAGAATCCAATTCATGTCTGCAAAGACAAAATATAATCGCCTTATCCTTGTATTGTTGATCAGGTTGAAATGTCAAGAATCTAGTCTTAGCTTTCTCTGATAGGAAAGGCTCTCATTCAGGTCCAAATGGCCAATTGATGGACGTCACAAATGTCATGCGCACAAAGTTTCCGACAACTATCATGACAACCGGTATTGAGAAAAGGTAATCAATTTGGTAAAGTTGTTATTTAAAAATAAACAGAAAAATGTATAGCGACTGAAATACCGGTAGCCATTAAAAATAATGTTTATAATAATAATAATAATAATAATAATAATAATAATAATAATGATAGTACATAATGCCTGATAAAATATCAATTAAAAATGTTCTTTTGTAGGAAACTGGCTCTAGCAGATATAGATTCATAAAAGAGGTAACGAGAAATCTGCATTCCTTAATTATGTAAATCAAACTTTTTTCCATGAACGCAGGTTACGTGACCGTAGTAGTAGTAGTAGTAGTAGTGCGTTTCATTTATAGAAGCAGTTTCTCAGATGGAAAATGGGATACAGTTTCGGTTCCTGATGAAGGCACATTCCTTAGGAGGACTTAGTGAAGCAATTTCACTGTTTAAGTAAGGAGAAATAGGGATCGCATCTCGAGCGCCTGTAGCCATAAAAATAACATTTACAGTAATAAGTAATAATATCAGATAAATAAAACTTGTCGACAAAAGAATTGAAATCAGCTTACTTTTTTCTGCTTAGCTACCCTTTTTTTCTGTACAGAATTTATGGGAAAAAAAATTTCTTTTCTTTTCTGTATACATAATACTGACAGATGGCAATATTTCGCCAAATAAAATCATAGAAATCTCTCAATTCTTATTCAAACCAACAGATATTGGCCTGCTTATTAAGAAATACTATTTTCGCAATAACAATCAGAGCCTAAGTCTTTAAAAATAACACGATTGAATATACCAAGAGCAAATCATTTAATAAAATAATACCAGAAATAAAACCTTCGTGAACATAAAAACTATAATAAAGGATTTCTCTTTCTTGATTGTCTGTCATGTTCAAAGTTATTTAAGTCCCTTTTCATACTCCAGCAGTCTCAAGTACAATGGAATAAATACATTCATTTGGGATCCAAAATAAAATGCTCTAGAAGTGCTTGGTTTCTTGCGTAGTGTAGGGAAGAAAGTGATGGGATAGATTTATGAATATCAAACAGAAGATCTTAGGTTTTCATTTTTTTTTTGTCACCTGAATTATGAGGTTTACTAAAGTATATTATTGGTAAGGGTTACCATTTAATTTGAATTTTGGCGATAAATTGGAAAAAAATTGGTACTTCTATTTTAAACTTTTTAACTCAAAAGCACTTCTTTCTTATAAAAATATTTTATTTAAGGTGACATAAATTGCTCAGCCAACTTAAATATTGATAGGTTTCTACGGCCTTTATTAACTAAATTTTGCGATTAGCCAAAATCGTAAATTGATCTATTTTGCAAAAAAAGAGCAACTTCAGTACAGAAAAAATGGTAGCTAACCTTAAAAAAAAACTAAGGCCATTTTCTGAATCAACACCATCAAATTGGCTAATAAATGAGTTTTGTTTCTTGCCACCAAAAATCGTGTAATCCATCTCTACCAAATATATATATATATATATATATATATATATATATATATATATATATATATATATATATATATATATATATATATATATATATATATATATATATATATATATACATATATATATATATATACATATATATATATATATACATATATATATATATATATATATATATATATATATATATGTAATTGCATTATTATACCCGCTACAGATAATATTTATGTTTACATTTGTTCCTTAAAATTGATAAAGAGTTTAAACATAAAAATAAAATAAATATTAATACCTGACGAATATGCAGTAAAGTATTTTTATGATCAAATCGCAATTACCACTGAAATGAAACTTTTTTCACCTTATTTTCTTGTTTTATTTGTTTTTCATACACTTAATTGATTTTGCAATGCCGGTTAAGAAAAAAACATCACTTTAATGAATACATCTTTAAAATCACAAGTTTTGCAAAGCTATGAATAATTTAGAATTTATTCTAATTCCTCAAAACATTTAGTTACAGTGCGATATCAAGTCCATGATTAGATTTTGTATTTTGCTGAATGCTTCTGGAGTCCTCCTTTGGAAGTTGAAGAATATTGTTTATTAAGTTCTGACATCCAACCTAGGAAAATTCTAGATCAATGAAATATTTAAAAAAATGATTAAACAAATTACTGTTATTTGGTAGAAAATATGATTTTTGACACACGTTATTCTAGTCTATGTTGTTTTTTAAAGTTTGTTGCCGCGCCAGTAATTTTTTCTCGCCGGAGTCGATCCTTGAAATCTACAAATCAACCATTCGCCCTTGCATGGAGTATTGCTTCCATATATGGTCTGGTGCCTCTTATGTTTGTCTCAAGGTCTTTGATAAAATTCAGAGACGGATATGCAAGTTAAGTGGCCCCGATCTGGCATCTCGTTTGCAAACGCTCTCTCACAGACGTGCGATCGCCTCCCTCTATCTTTTTATACAAATACTTTCACGGTAACTGCTCCGATGAGCTGCTTTCGCTGGTTCCTAGACTTCATGAATTTAAGCGTTCAATTAGGCTGGCATCTCGCTCTCACCCTTTTACTGTGGAAACTGTTAAATATAACCGTCTCTTCAACTCCAATAGCTTCATTCTCTCACTTCTCGCCTGATGAACTCCCTCTACTTTTCTTGTTTCCCTGATAGCTATAATCTCCAACTATTCCAATGTAATGTCAATCGACGCTTCCAGATGCCTTGATCTATCCCCTATCCTTCTCTACACCCTTTCCTCCATCACTACTCTTTGCTCTCGTCTCAACTCTCTGTAAACCCTTGCGTGCTAGTGGCTTCACGCCTTGCTTGGGGTGAAACGATTATAAAAAAAAATAACAACACAAAAAAAAAACAGTTATAAATTATAAAAAAAAAAACCAACGAAATAAGTATAAATTGAATTTCTGTCTGTCTTTATAGAAACTATTTGAGATTTACGTTCGGAAACATATAAAGAAATAATAATACTTAACAATTTAATTAAAATAGGAGATTGTACATTGATAAAAGAAGTAACTGAGTTTTTAAATCACTGCAAGTACATTTGATAGGGACCATCGTAAGAATGTTGTTGTAAGTGCCATGAAAAATCGATATATTTTGAAAGGATATTAGAATACTCCAGAACTTGCACTGACAGAAAACCATCTGCATATAAACAGAGGATTAATTCAGTAAATACACAAAAATAGAAAAGGGCGAAAAAATGGATGTATAACATCAGAATTACACAAGCTATTCATTGTAGCGATTCTGACAAGGTTACATATCCTGGCAGGATTCATTATTGGTGGTCACAAACTTAACAATAAATCAAATGTAGGCAACACTGGGAAGAAATATTGGAAGAAATAAGCAAAGAATTCATAAACAGCAATTTTTCGTTAGAAACAAAGTAACGTGTACAGCAGTGTTACGTAATATAAGACCTCCGAGATGGCAGCGAATATTGTGCAATCTCCACGCAGGAGACTTTGAGGAAGATAAGGAAGATTCTACAGAAGGATGCTGATCATGCCATCGAACAACGACGAAGCTTTAGAGAAAATGGAAAATAAAATTAACCCGTATACACAACCTTCGAATTATCACCGTTGAAATTTCTAGTGCAGATAAAATGAGGAATGAGAATTTGGATAATTTCATACACACAGGATAGACTGAGGGCAAGAAGGACAGAGGAAAATAAATGAGGAATTAATTAGAGAGCTTGAGTAAATGGATGTCGGAATAAGGATTAGAGAGATAAGAACACAATATCTAAGAGCTACAAAGGGGGGGGGATCATGGAAAACATTGATTACCAACGCACTAGAGGCACAGAGCTGATAAAAGAAGAATATAAAATTAGAAAGGAAAACCTTTCATATTTTGAATAAAATAAAGGTAAATTTATTATGTTTCCTATATATTTATTATGTTTGATATATATATATATATATATATATATATATATATATATATATATATATGAAGAAATATACTCTTAAGCTGTGGCATATTTATGGGATAAAGTGCACCATATCAGAGATAGAGCGTGTGTAAATATAAAGTGGACACTGGAGTCAACACTTAGAGGCGACAGTCTGTTTCATGCTAGAGACTGGCCTGACGATGCGTCAGGCCAGCATCTAGCATGAAACAGACTGTCGCCTCTAAGCGTTGACTCCAGTGTTCACTTTTATATATATATATATATATATATATATATGTATATATATATATATGAATGTGCATGTATAGAGCATTTGTTTACATGCGTGGGGATTTTCTAAGCTTAACTGATATCTGATACAAGTCCGTATGTATATTGAAGCCAGTGATAATCGAACTCACTGTTCACTCGCAAGTGAGCTAGTAAGTCCAACTTGTTAACCATGACACCAAGGTGAATACTCGAATGATTTGCGCTCAGCGTAGCTTAGATGTGGCCCAATGACATTTGTGTGGAGCTCCGAGTACTAATCGAACTCACTTCTAAGCCGTTTTTGATCTATCAAAACAATCTTGTTAATCATTACACGCATTTCTCTGCATGTATAAAATATATTTGTTCATATATCTGTGTGAATGCGTGTCTGTGTACGTGTGTGTGTGTATGGGATTGTGTGTGTGTGTGTATTTGGGATATGTATTTTTTAATTTTTTGTGAGTTTGTGACTGTGGGGGTGTGTGTATCTGGGAGGTGTGGGCATGCGCTTGTGTATGTGTATGTATCTGGGAGGTGTGTGTATGCGTTTGTGTGAGTGCGTGTTTGTGTGTGTATCTGGGCGGTGTGTGTATGCGTTTGTGTGAGTGCATGTCTATGTGCGTGTGTATCTGGAAGGTATGTGTATGCGTGTGTGTGCGTGTGTATCTGGAAGGTGTGTGTATGCGTTTGTGTGTGTGTATGTATCTGGGAGGTGTGTGTATGCATTTGTGTGAGCGAGTGTCTGTGTGCGTGTGTGTATCTTGGCAGTGTGGATATGCGTTTGTGTTAGTGCGTGACTGTGTGCGTGTGTATATGGGAGGTGTGTGTATGCGTTTGTGTGTGTGTGTCTGGGAGGTGTGTGTATGCGTTTGTGTGAGCGAGTGTCTGTCTGTGTGTATCTGGGAGGTGTGTGTATGCTTTTGTGTGAATGCGTGTCTGTGTCCGTGTGTATCTGGGAGGTGTGTGCATGCGTTTGTGTGCGTGTGTGTATCTGGGAGGTGTGTGTATGCGTTTGTATGAGTGCGAGTGTGTGTATCTGGGAGGTGTGTGTATGCGTTTGTGTGAGTGCTAGTGTGTGTTTGCGAGCACGCGCGTGCTGGGATTTTAAATAAAACGTAAAGAACTAAATCTTCGGAAAATAAAACGCTCCTCATTTTTCAAATTTTGCATCACCGTCTAAACCTGTTTATTGGCCTCTAAAGCAACTTCTGCTCAGTTCCCATTATCAACTTATATTTTTTCACTTCTTATTTAAGGTGTTCTAAAACCGCCAAATCGTTTTAAAAATGTAGTATTTTTTTTCTTATCGAGTGTAAACATAAATATCACGACTTCATATATCTGAAAAATGAAGAAATTTCCTTATGAAAAATGTATCAAGTAAATTATGCAAAAGAAAACTGAAATATTTAAACAGTGTCGTGAATTTTCGAAATGCCGATAAAAAACATTGACTAATCTATTTCCGAAACATAAACCGACACAAAAAACACAGACGCAATCAATAAACTAAAAGGCTATGAACGTAGGCGTGTAAATGTTTAATGGAAATAACAGAATTCGTATGAATGTTAGAGTTTGTTAACTGTTGAAGAAATATGAAATACCATTATGTCTCCTCCCTTCATCTATTGGGGAAACAACGCGGTAACAGATGTGATTCTTTTCCAGAGGTCGCGTTTCCCGTGTCTCATGTGTTCTGTTGTTTTTGGAAGAAGCCATTGTTCTTGTTACAAGCGGAAAATAATATTTAAATGAGTTATATACATCTACAGGAGGAATCAGAGAGCCAAGTTAGAATTCCATAGAATCCTTCTAGCTATGGGTAAAGGACAGGACAGACCAGCCTTGGATGGCAACTGTTCTACTGCAGAAATAAATGGCAATCTACTACGGGATGAAATCTGCCTCGTCAGTCATGTATCGCCTAAGCGTGTAACACGCATGGTACATAACTTACTGAATATACATCTATTAAAGAATAAAATATAGATCAATTATTATTATTATATTATTTTAATATTTTAAATGTGCATATAACCTGGATAACACATATGAGTGGATATCAAGGAGAAAATGAACGATGGATCGTCAGAAAAACATTCTACCAGCGGAAGTAAACTATTAAGCATACATGGATGGACTGAAAAGTTTATAAGCTGACAATTAATTATTGGCGCTAGAGCTGTGAAATCTTTCATGCATTAATCTCAACTCTTCTTATTAATGACTGCATTGTTTGGGTAATCTGAATATTCAAAGAAGACGTCAAAAATGGATTAGTCATGATTCCTCTTGCAAATGGACTACATTTGGCATCGTGGTGTTATCAAGTACCTGGAGAAAAAGGACTTTTATATTGATACTGTTGATACTTAAGGGAATGCAGCCCCGGCTTTATCACGTGTGCAAAAGGCAAAAGTGGGCCTTCGAATTTAGGAGGGGAACGAAGTGTCTTGAAGATGATATAGATCTGCACATCCTGCAGCTGCCACCACAGACGAAAACTCTGACCGTGTTCACCACATTGTGATGGATGTCAGGAGATTAAATATGAATCAAATACCCAATTCTATTATCATATCCCTTGAGAGAGTGATTAATAGACAACGAACTTGGCATAACGAATGTGTCTGCATAGGATGTGCCACGTCTTCTGACACATGAACAAAAGTGAACAAGCAGGCGACATCGCAGGAATATCTGACATTGAAGACGCAGATCCAGCTGGATTCCTTGAAAGTTTCCTAACCAAATATGATTTTTGACTTCCTCACTTGTAGCCAAAGAGACAATCCATACAGTGGATACACACCTCGTCGAAGCACAAGATCGATTCATTTGCAGGGAAGATGACAACTTGAATTTTTGGGGATACGGAAGGCATTGTTTTTAGGGACTATCGCTGAAAGGTCACACCATCAATGGTGAGTACTATGTCAAATTTCTGAGGCACTTACGAAATGCTATCACGAGGAAACGCCCAGAAAAACTGAAGAATGCAGTTTTTTCTTTCATGAAAAGAATTCACCTCCATTACTCTCCCTTGGTTTTAATGGTTGTTGTGTGTTACTGCGGAATTGAACTAGTTGTCCACCCTTATTATTTTCTTGATTTGACGATCATCTGTCCCACAACATGAAAATAAATACTTAGCTGGGAACCTGTATTGCAATGATGATGACATACTATCTGCTGTTCATGATTTTGACCGTTAAAACAAGATGAATAGTCGTCATCTAAAAGCCAAGTGTTCATTTAACCCCAAATAAACAATGCAATTATTAATAAGGGATTTGAAATTAATGTATGTATGCAATATTTCACTGCCCTAGCGTCATTCATTCATAGTCAGTCAACGAACTTTTTCTCCTACCCTTACAAATATTTTAGTTACATAAGCCGAACTCTTTATGGCAAAGAAAATAATTATAGATGAAGAAGCTATATAAAATAGATGAAGTTAGGGAAGCTAACAGAGTCTACATTGAAGCGTGTTATATCAATTATTTTCTGTGTCATTTGTCATCAAATGTTGATTTAAATAATTTTGTTGATGATTACAAGCAATAGATGATAATCATATGTTTAAAAGATACTGGCAATCACTAAATGGACATTACATTTCCTTAATTATTTTTATTTTTGATAATGACGAAAGGCAACAAGAAAGTTTAACATTAACTAAAATGGCAATTTCAGTACAACTTTCACTCCATGATTTTGAAATTAATTCATGAAAAAGAAAATAGCTTAAATATATGAGATTCTTTAAACATTTTCAGCGTCAAGAAAGAAAGGTGGTATGAGTCAGTGAGATGAAAGAAACAGAGACTCAAGAGAAGGACAAAGAGATGGGATGTTTATGTTTGACGTTTGCTGTTAATTTTCTGAAGATAATAGTTGTCAAGAAAGTAGTAAGTTGCAGGAGAGTTCCTCATATGAAAAGGGATAAAAACAATTAGTATAGAGCTTACGTTTATATCTAACTATTTTAATAGTAAAATATTGAGACCTATCTCCCAATCTAGTACTGCACTTAAATTCGTTAAGTTGATGTAACACATAGGAAAACTCATAAGAACAATGACATTGAAAATATTTATATTTCCTCTGCCTTATTAAAGGCAGAGAATATCTACATTACGATGGTGGGGAAGTATAGGAAGTCGAAATGCCGTGTCTCAAGCGATCTGGGTGAAGATTCTGCTTAGGATTTTGTCACGAATATGTGGGAGTAATTTATGTGTTATCCTCAATGAAACTAGTTAAATAAAACTCCTGATTTTCAGCTTTTTAAACGCTGAAGATATCTAATCTCCAAAATAAATTCAATACAAAATGAATAAAATAAATAAAATAAAATAAGTAATAAATAAATAATAAATAAATATATACAGACATGAAAACAAGGAAGGTGGAATGTAAATACTGCATGTACAACTGAAAAAATAAAAGGAAAGGGATAAGAATTTAACGAAAGAAATAAAGAAAGAAAGAAAGAAAGAAAAAAGAAAGAAAGTCTTTAAATAAATTTGGAATAATCATAAAACTTTGAACGGACAGATCAATACAAAAATTTGGAAACAAAATCAGGACAGAAGACTATAAACGATATAAAAAAAGAAAATATATTAAAGAAATAGTGAATAATGAATGGCTCTACGCTGAAAATAAATTCGAATAATGAAATCATAAAAGAAAATTGAATAATAATAAAAATAATTTCTGGGCTGCTTGATACGAATAAATGAAAGAAACTTTGAATATGTGTAAAACATAATTCATTAATTTTAATAAGAGAAGTGATATAAAATACATTTAAAAGAAATAAACGTATGCATTACGCAGAAGCTGATGATGAATGAAGATTAAGCTTATGAAGAAAGATAAAAATATGAATATCTTTTTAGATAGGAAAACAAATTGTAGTGAAATGTACATTTAAATGCAAAAAGCGCAAGATAGGAATCGGAAATAAACCTGTTGTAGATTCGTAACAGAAATAAATAAACGCGAAAGAATTGATAAAAATATTTTCTCTACTAAAAATAAATAAATTAAAGTAAGCGAAAAAATGAAAGAAAAATTGCTAAAAAATTTAAAATAAAAAAGAATGAATAAATAATAAATATGTTAATTTTTTTGCCATTTAATGTCCGGAAAAGATTGTGTTTGTATTCCCAGTCTGTTATTTCAGCGATCTGATATTGATCGCATCGCCAACCATATTTTCTCTGCCTAAAAGCATTCTGAGCGTTGGCATCAGGACTTAGCGTTTAATCAAACAGATGGATATGTACGCGACTTATTGCGGCCGGATGAAGATTTGCCAATTTGCAAATGACAGCCTAGAGGTTTAGTCGCTGAAGATTGTTTCGGTATTCAGCCACGTGTGAAGGCAAGAAAGCAATAAAGAAGTAGAATAGAAAGCAAGACGGAGAAAAAGGAAATAAAGAGAGAACGTGAAGAGAAAGAAGGAAACTAAACTGTTAAAAGGATTTTCCCGCCAAATGAAAATTTTCCTGAAATGAAATCATCCATATCAACATTGATCTTTACTGGGTTATTCAAACCCACTTATGTCATTCTCACACACACACACACACACACACACACACACACACACACACACACACACACACACACACACACACACACACACACACACACACACACACACACACACACACACATTTCAAATGACAATAAACCGAGAGTTTATTTACTTGCAAACAAGAGTAATGGTTAATGAAATTAAATAGATTTTTGTAATTATTCAAACTGAAGACGGAGTCAAAAGGTGAGTTTATTTTAGGGTACGCCCTGCATATATATATATATATATATATATATATATATATATATATATATATATATATATATATATATATAAGTGAACATAGAAGTCAACACTTAGAGTCGACAGTCTGTTTCATGCTAGATGCAATCGTGGCCCGACGACTGTCGCCTCTAAGTGTTGACTTCTATGTTCACTTTTATATTTACACACGCTCTTTCTCTGATATTGAGCACTTTATCCCATAAATATAGCACACTTTAAGACTATATTTCTTCATATATATATATATATATATATATATATATATATATATATATATATATATATATATATATATAATAAAAAGACTTAAACACTGGTCAAAATTTATTCCATTGGAATCTTAAATCCAATCCAATTCATCAAACCTACAAATTCAAATATGATTGCATATGTATGTGTATATTTATCATTAATATTATCTATCTATCTATCTATCTATCTATCTATATATATATATATATATATATATATATATATATATATATATATATATATATATATATATATATATATATAAAGAAATGTAGTTTTAAGGTGCGCTATATTTATGGGATAAAGTGCGCAATATTAGAGAAGAGCGTATGTAAATATAAGTATAAAAGTGAACATTGAAGTCAACACTCAGAGGCGACAGGCTGTTTCATGCTTGACCCAACTGCGTCTAGCAGGAAACAGCCTGTCGCCTCTGAGTGTTGACTTCAATTATACACTTTTATATTTATATTTGTACTACCTCATTATATTATGTAATTATGCACGCACTTGGTAATTTTACTACTAAAATCAGTAGTAATATAAAAATAAACTTTTACTAGGTTCAACTTCAGACAAGAATGCCTCTTATGATAAAAATAAGCTAATATCTGTGTTTTAACTTTATTTGAACTATTTTACCTTCCGAGATATATTTCGAAAGAAAATTAAATCCAACACAAGTTCAGATACCAGCATTTTTATGACCAAAAAACTGCAATATATGATAAGTTATGCATATGAAACATTTAGAAATCTAAAAGCTCGCATTTACAAACATATAAACGGAATCTATAAACACACATCAAACACAGATTATTACATCACCAATTTTTATAAAATACATGCTTAAATATATTTCTACCTATAAACACAACCGTTGTAAATTAAATTATTTTACTCTCACACAAAATATCCCCAATTAATATGAGGATAACCACTAAATACAGAGGAAAATGCTCACTAGATACCCAACCGCACACACACGCATACTCATTTTCAATCGAATTCCCTATAAACCAAATAGAACTGTGATACACATACACACCACATTTATACGCACGACCACTGCTTGACAGGACGTATATACAACAGGTCAGCTTAACTAATAATTAAAAAAACAACAGAAAACGAAAAAACTTAATGTAATGTAACTTAAATAAAAACGAAAAATATTAAATTTATAACCATCTTCTATTTGTTCTTTTTCATATATATATATATATATATATATATATATATATATATATATATATATATATATATATATATATATATGGATAGCTAGGAATAAGCATAATTTATATGGCATTTTAATGTATATTTTAAAAGCTAAAAAACAACCGGTTTCGTCCCAGACTTATCAAGTTTATTTCTGGGATATAAAAATAAACGTAAAATAAATTTAATTGATATTAATGATAACCAATGGAGAGAAAAATATGAATTTCAAGAAAGCTAGAGTCCAATAACATTCAGACCCAGTAAGCCTTCCCTCTGTTTACAGAGCGAAGGCCCACGGGTTCTGATACACAAAGACTCTATAACCTTGAGGCGATATGAGGAGTGAGACCTCGATAAAATCGAAAAACGGTCCACCCTAAAATCAAAGACTAAATTCCTACTATTTATAACATTCTCTGCAACTGAAGAGCTATAAGTATTAATTATTTGACTTTTTCCTGCCATCCGGATTCAAAATTCTGTAAAGTATAAAGTAATAAGTTGAAATGTATAATACTAAGTAATAAGTTGTAATGAAACAAAACTTGCATCTTACGCTGTACTCAGTAAAAATTATACCCTTTTAAAAGACTGTTCTCAATATTGCAGACAGTATAGGAACACATTTGATGGACATTTAGGCATATATATATATATATATATATATATATATATATATATATATGAAGAAATATAGTCTTAAAGTGTGCTATATTTATGGAATAAAGTGCTCAATATCAGAGATAGATCGTGTGTAAATATAAAAGTGAACATAGAAGTCAACACTTAGAGGCGACAGTCTGTTTCATGCTAGATGCAATCGTCAGACCTGACGATTGCATCTAGCATATATATATATATATATGTATGTATGTATATATATATATATATATATATATATATATATATATATATATATATATATATAAGTCAGTGTATGTACACGCGCACTCAGCTATTAATTTATTAAATATACTCTTCCAGCAGTAGCATGTTGTGATGATGTTTGCCTTTTGATTTTTAACATAGTTTTGGCGAGAAAATGGGCATACACTTTCGAAATTGAGCTAAATGCTCTCATCAGGCGTTTCTTCTATATTCGTTGGTTGTTCAAAATCTCCTTTTTCACCAGGTTCCAACGGTGACTACCCGGTGACTTTGTAGGCCATCTTAACAGAGTATTCTAATTGCAGCCTTAAATAAACCGAAGATCCACCAACGTTTATATGAGAAACAATGTGTGGTTCTGCTAGAAGTGGTCACAGAAGGATAGGTTTATCGTAATCATAAATTGTGGTACGTGGTCAGCCACAGTATCTATTTAGGTTGATACCAAATGTATTCTATGAACATACACCCGGTGCCATTCCACTACCACCTGATGACTTGATACAATGTAGTATGGATCAATATATTCCTGATGTTTACGCCAAATTACGGTTCTAACATTCGATTGTCGTA
This sequence comes from Acanthosepion esculentum, assembly GCA_964036315.1. Lineage (NCBI taxonomy): Eukaryota > Metazoa > Mollusca > Cephalopoda > Sepiida > Sepiidae > Acanthosepion > Acanthosepion esculentum. Next base: position 6,399,170 of record OZ038495.1, read on the forward strand.
GCAGAAATAGAGATCTATCCGACAAGGCAACGTCCCTCTATTGTTCTATATTTTCAAATGATCGCGCTAGTTTATTATCTGACAGAATTGTCTACTGTTGCTGTAGTCTATTTGTTTCAAGGTTCGAAAATTTGTGACTTCAGATTTTTTTCTGTATACTTCCATTGTAAAGAGTGTTTATTTAAGCTACTTTATATCGGTTTGATGCAGAGTGGGCATTTTCCTCTTATCATTAACAAAAGATTTCCTACTACAGAATTACCACTAAAATAATTCTGATTATTCTGTGTAATTCTAGTAGATCAACAGGTTTTGAAGTTCTTAAGCCGCTAGTCAACTAGCAATGACAACGCAACGTTAAGAGTCAGTTAAAAGCTCTTTTCATTCATATAAATCATAAATGGAACCAACGTCACCCTGTTGCTATAGCGATGTGGAATTGAATATAAACATTGAATCAATGCAGCATCAATGATTAGAAATGGGTGTAAATGTGCACATGTTCGTCCAAGAGATATTGAGATAACAAGTGAGGGAGTGAGGGAGACTATGTAAATTTAAAATGTGACTGAGGTCAACAAAAATCGATGACCGCTTTATACTTGAACGCAATCCATTATGGTCTTAATATTGGTCAAGCATAAAAGAATGTTGCCTCTTTGTGTTGACGTCATTTCTACGTCTATAGTTCCTTCTTTGTCTGATAATGAGCACTTTTATTTATAAACCTAGCATATCTGAAATATATATATATATATATATATATATATATATATATTACAATTATATTTTTTAAAATATATGATCAAATCTATATCTTTATCATATAGACGGACGCTACTTGTAAACAAAATTCTGAAAACAGTCATTCCTGATGAAAGATCGGGGTCGATCTGAAATATCAAATATATATATATATATATAAAAATATAAATAAATACTTTCACAAAAAAAACATTCAATTTTTTTTAATTGGCAACTTTTCATTTTTTTTCTGTATTATATATATATATATATATATATATATATATATATATATATATATATATTATAATTATTTTTTTTAAAATATGATTCCTTCGCTACATCGGAAAGAGGTCACGCCGAGGTAGGGTCGGGGTCTCCATTTCAAAGAGAATGATGGCGTTCATGTACGCACATCGTCTGGTCACTTACAGCGAAAGTGAGCTTTTGGCACCATGATATGTCGTGAAGTATCTAGAGAATTTTGTTTTATTTTATTTTATCTATTTATTTCATTATTTTTTTCCCAAAGGGCTCTTTCGTATATAAACGCGTCGCACTGAACTACAATTTGTTTTTTTGACGACTTCATAAAGGGTTTTTCTATCTTATGATTGGGTTCAGTTTTAAGCCTTTTATTAGACTATGAAATTTAATTTTATTTTTTTAAGTTAATAATTTAATGCGAAAATTTGTTGATGTCGGCAAAAAACCGTTAACTCATGTCTATGGTTTAAAGAATTTTCATTGTTTAGAAATTTAATAATATGTAGTTTTTCATGTAGGCATAAAGGGCATGGGTCATTCCAGGTTTTACAAGTTCTTGTTCTATTTATTATTTTCCATTATATATATATATATATATATATATATATATATATATATATATATATATATATATATATGATTTTTCGATCATTTCCTCTCAAGCAAGGCGGGAGTGCAACTAGTACACAGGAGGTTACAGAGAGTGAAAGTGAGAGAAATGACTGCGTATAAGAGGGCTTGAAGAAAGGATAAATGATGAACGAATTACTAGACGACAGAATATGTCATTTGGCGTTGCATTTAAATTTTTGACGATTAATTTTATCAGGGATTCAAGTAAGCGGAAGGTAATTCCACTGTCGGGAAGTGCAAGAAAAGCAACGCTTGGAGTAGGAGAGTGGGTTTCCTTTAACTATTTCAAAAGTAAAAAGGTGGGAACTACATGCCAATCTAGAAGCAAGCTTGAATTCGTGTAGCCTGAGCAACAGGGAAAAACTCGTGAGAGCCGTTGCCATGGGAATATTTGTAGGTAAGACAGAGGGAAGTCATATTACTTCTGTGAGAAAGTGACTGCAATCGGGATGCCAAGTCAGGATCGATTACATTACAGATCCTTCTTTGGATTTTGTCAAGAACCTCGAAATTAATAGCATGACCAACAGACAAGATATGGCAATAGTATTCAATGTACGGGCGAATATGTACATTTGTAAATGTGCAAGATGGACTAAAAAAACACTCCCGCACGACATAGATAACTTAAATTTCTTGCAGTAGATGCAGCTATCGATTCAATGTAGTTTTCACACTTAAAGTCAAGAAGGCGCAGTGATAAAAGGGGAAGCGAAATTTCTCTATAGTAGTTAAATAAGGCAAGTTTATTTTTTGAGGCATTCAAATTTGCAAGCCATTTTCCTGTCCCAGTGAAAGTTTTCGAAATCAGCCGTCAGTTTAATTTTGTCAACTCTGCCGTATTTGCTACAGAGACAGGAGTAAATGGTAGTGTCAACTGCATATGAGCCTACATGGGAACTGATGTCATCAGGAAGATCATTGAAGATCAGAAACAGGATAGGACACAGAATAGAACATTGTGGGACACCCGAGTTCGTGTGAAAGGATCTGGAAGCGAGCCCCTTCAAAACGACCTTCATTTCAGGATTTGATAGGAATGATAGAATTAAATCAAACAAGCATCGGGTAATAACTTAGTATTGAAATTTAGGTTGAAGACCAGCATGCCTAAGCCTGTCAAACGCTTTTGTCTCATCTAGAGCCACATTTCGAACTTCACCATTATTATCAAGAGCTTGACATTTAAATTTAATGATGGTCGTAATCACGTCGTAGACCAGGCAAAACGGAATATATATATATATATATATATATATATATATATATATATATATATATATATATATATATTGGGATTATACATACGGATTACCAAGAGTTTCATCACTTAAATATATATATACACACACACACACACACACATATATATATATATATATATATATATATATATATATATGTGTGTGTGTGTGTGTGTGTGTGTGTGTGTAATTTGGCAGCAACTTTTCTTTTAAACATGTTGTGTTGAATGTTAAAGACAACATCGTCCTGCATATTTTCTTTTGAATTTTCTCATATTTTCCAATGAGACTTTTTATTTGAAAATGATATCGAAATAAGTATTGTCCGTACGATAACCTAGTACTTTCGAACATCATTGTTCATCTTCAGGGTCAACATTTTTTTAGTTAAAATTTTTTAAAAACATTTACCAATTGTCTTGTAGCGTAATCATGTTGCTACATTTTTTACAAACTAAATAAACCTTAAAATGCTTTTAATTTCAAAAGACGCAATGATGTTATCACGTGCATGGCGAAGATTTTTATCATGTAACGGCGTGAAAAAGATTTTTATTATACAAGCCAAAAGATCGAAGAATACGTTATAAAATTTAAATATATTATAAACATTGTAAGATGTTTCCAGAAATATTGTAATCTATACGATTAATAAGAGTTCTTTTGCTTTTAATATGTAATGCTTCTAAGATTTTAAGGCGTCTAATGTCTGTATGTTTATCTATAATTTTAGTATTTTCTATAAGTATTTTACGTATATCAGATTGCATAAGGGAAACAGTATGTGACATAATATGTTGTTTAATGGAGATAGAATTACTTAGATGCAGCGTTAATCTTCTGGAGAGCCGGGTGGTTGTAAATCCAATATATGTATGTGGATTAGAAGAGCATTCTTCCATAGGACATTTAAACTCATACACAACATTGGTTCTATCAACAACCGCAGCAACTGGAGAAGGGTTATTGCTCATTATCAGGTTAGAGGTTTTAAATTTGCTGTAATATATTGTTGAGTCTTGACTCATTGTTGAATCTCGCCTAATGCATGGAATAATAATGCAACACGAAATGTACTTAGAACAAGAATGTATTATAACAAGAAAGTGTACACAATAAGTACATATAGTATTTCTGTATATTTCTGGGAAGACGTTCCTGGAGAATGTGTTGACTAGTCGCAGTCGATCAGAGTCTCTAGTTGGATCTCATGATTCCTCCCCTCTCGTCTTCCGGTACCAACCATTATTTATATAGTTGGTAGTCACCTATGCAGATTAGGTGGATCCTACCACAACACCCCCCTCCCAAGCCTTGGAATCCTTTTGGATTTCAAACTGGCTTCTATATGGGATGATGATTATGGTTATTTCTTTGTAGATCCCCTTTGCATAGTTCATATGTATATTTGTTTTTTTTTCAATATTTTTTTCGTTTTGGATTCACGTCCAATGGGTCCGTGAACTTCCGTTTCCTACCGGATCTTCTCGGTTCAGGAGCACTCTGCGGAGGTTCTACTTGAAAAGTATCATACATTACTTCAATGGGATCTTCCTCCTCATCCGGTATACTCTCTTCATGCTCTAGCACGTAGCATTTTTTTAGTTGGTTCTGGTGCCTTTTATGAGTATTCTTCGGCCCTTTTATTATGTAAATCAGGTCACCGATTCTCTTATCCACTATGCCTCGCTCCCAGAACTCAATGTTGTTTCTATAGCACTTGAAAAAGACCTTCTCTCCGGGGGTGTATCTTTTTCTAGCTGTAAACATAGTGTTCTTTATTCTATTTCTTCCTGCCAAAAGCTTGTCAAACACTGACTTAACTTTCCTAGCGAACATAAGTTCAGCTGGTGCCATGTTTGATGGTGTTCTCTGGTTAGGCGTGATTCTGTATACTTGTAGGAATTGCTGAAGCGCCTTTTCCGTTGGAACTCCTGAGGCTTTCTTCAGAGCGCGCTTTAACTTATCTACAAATCTTTCTGCGAGTCCATTGGATCTCGGATGATACGGCGGCGTCGTTATGTGGTTAATTTGATATAACTCACAAAATTCCTTAAATTCGTCAGAAGTGAATTGTGTACCATTGTCACTCACAATACACTCTGGCACACCGAACCGTGCAAATAGTTCATGCAAAAAAGTTGTTGTGGTATTGGACGTAGGCTTTTTACAGCGTAGTACTTCCGGCCATTTTGTAAAGCTATCTACCACTATTAAGTAGTAATAATCTTCTACTGGACCAGCGAAATCAATGTGTAATCTTTCCCACGGATGATCCGTCTTTGGCCATGGTTTGTGTACTATAGGTGGTGCCTTAGCTGCTAACGCACACCCTTTACATCGATGAACCATGTTTTCGATATCCACATCCATTCCTTTCCAATATACAAAGCTTCGCATTAAGCTTTTTGTTCTATTAATCCCCGGATGACCCATATGAAAGTCCCGTAGGATTCTTTTCTGCAACTTTTTTGGTACTACTACTTTCTCTACACTTGCGAAAGGCACGTTACGTTTCTTTTTAAATATAGGCATAGTATTTTCTTTTAATTCAAATTTAGCTTCAAACTTGTTACATCTTCCAAGACCAGGTGTAAAGGTTTCCGGAAACTTTTTCTTTAATTCATCTTTAATATCCTGTCTTGATTGCGTATTACTTTCTACTTTTCTGCAGAATGAGTTTAACGGTTTATCCCACAATTCGAATGTTTCAATAAAATCTGTACCCAACAAGTTTTCTCCATTTCTCAGAATGAAAACTTTTATTTTTTTTTAACGATCCCATTCAATTTCATTGGAAGTACAACCTCGCCTTCGAAGTTAATTTGCTTTCCAGTTACCGTTCGAGCGAGTTTCGTTGACTTCATTATTGTAGGCCTTTTTAAAGTTTTCCATGTTTTATCGTTCATTATTGTTAAATCTGACCCCGAATCGAGTTGAAATTTGATATTCTTTTTGAATATTTCAGTCGTCACATATTTCCTCAAATCTCTATCTGATTTGATATTCGAATTTGTTTGTCTAATTCGGCTCTTGAATTTTTTCGTTTTACAACACGATCCTTTGTGACCATTCTTTTGGCACACGAAACATTTCTTATTTCTATATGGGCAATTTACCTCCCAATGTCTTTCGTTACAACGTCTGCAATTATATGGTGGGACCTTTTTATTTTCGTTCTTTTTATTTTCTTGTCTATTATTAAAATACGCCGAATTTTTTCTCCAATTTTTCTCTGATGGGTAATTTGACTGCTTTTTTATTTTTTTTAATATAAGCAATACCAGCTTCTTCGATTTTTTGCGACTCTTTTTTTAAACTTACGGCCCGTTGACACTCCTCTGCTAACTTTTGCAGGGTAAGGCCTTGTTCAGATTCGAGTTTAGACAAAACTCGACGTCTTATTTCGGCACTCTTACTGGATACCAGTCCTTGAGCAAAAATTAAGCACTTGAATTCTTCAGCCGTAATCTCTGCCAATCTGAAATTGTCACAATGTCTATTCACTATAGATGCATATGTTAAGTAATCCTGATCGTCGGATTTAGAGACATTCATGCATAACCATCGCTTATGCCAAAGCGACATATTTGCTCCAAACAGCTCATTTAGCAATTTCACTGTTTCCGAGAATTCCAATTCAGTTGTTTTTCTCGGTAGAATAAAATCTACAAATTTGCTATGTTCTGCTCTACCTAGCTTTCTTAGTAATAGACTGGCTTTTCTTGAATTCGACCAGTTTTCACAGTCTGTGTAGAAAATATCTTCATATCATTTAAAGTACGCTTCAAACGTTTTTTCTTCGTCTGGCACATAGTTGAAAGTTTCCAGCGAATTAAATATGGTGTTGTTAGAATATGAAGAATTTCCCCTCATTTGCCTGATAATTGTTTAATTTCTCCAGTGTTAACTTTTGAATTTCCAAAAGTCTTTCATCTTGTTTATCTTGATATTTTTGCAGCGCTATTTGTTGTTCTTGTTGTCTTTCCTCTTGACGTTCTTGATATTTTTGCATTCCTATCAGTTGTTCTTGCTGTGCTATCTGTTGTTCTTGCTGACGTTGTTGACTCAACTGCTGGGATTTTAATAATTCAGATATGACTTTGGATAGTTCATCCATCTTTAGCTGATAGTGTTCATGCAACAAGGAATATACTTTTTAATTTGTGTATCCACGAATATCATATAAGCTGACCAAAAAAATCGAAACAACGTACGACTTTTATATTTTATGTCTTGCTTTTACATTCACGCCCGTGCTAATCAACTTTGGTATTTTTTTTTTTTCGTGAACAGAGAGCGTCGGACTTTTTTTTTTTTCGTTTTCGACTTCTGTTCGCGTATTTCAATGACACGTCTGATTTTCTTATCAGAGGTAATTCGTCACTATATTGTGGAACAAATAATTTAAAAAAAAAAAATTTTTTTTTGTTTGTTACCTTTCAAAGTCGACACGGTGTATTTGTGCTCCTTTTAAATCCATGCATGTTTTTGTAGTCGGCCAATTTTTCTTTTTAGCGGGTGTCTCGTAGTAGATAATTTTTTAATTTAAAATTACCGTTACTCGTTTACGACACCTTCCAATTTTTCTGAGTGAACGTTCCTTTATGCTTAGTCGTCTTTTAACGAGTTCTACATATCCAGAAGTTCAGAATCCTTCGTCGTTACGTTAACGTTGGACTTTGAATTAATAGTTTTTTTTTCAGCCTGGGTTCTTCAATGACTTGTCCCAATTGTTGAAAACTCTCACTATTAATTATTTCTTCTTTCCATATGGTTCGTTCTACTTCTTTGCCATTGTTGAAACTTGGCGTATGGTTAGTTCTACTTTGTGGCCATTGTTGAAACTTGACGTATGGTTCGTTCTACTTCGTCGCCATTGTTGAAACTTGGCGTATGGTTCGTTCTACTTCGTCGCCATTGTTGAGTCTTGACTCATTGTTGAATCTCGCCTAATGCATGGAATAATAATGCAACACGAAATGTACTTAGAACAAGAATGTATTATAACAAGAAAGTGTACACAATAAGTACATATAGTATTTCTGTATATTTCTGGGAAGACGTTCCTGGAGAATGTGTTGACTAGTCGCAGTCGATCAGAGTCTCTAGTTGGATCTCGTGATTCCTCCCCTCTCGTCTTCCGGTACCAACCATTATTTATATAGTTGGTAGTCACCTATCCAGATTAGGTGGATCCTACCACAACATATATATTAAGTTTTAAGGCTTTGTTAGAATCAACAGGAAATACATTATGGTGTATTATAGACTTAAGGGCCTTTTCATCCATGCTGTATTGTCTATGTATTTGTACACTGTAAAAGAGGTTAATTGAGGATAATTTTCTGGGTGTATCTCTTGTTAGGTCTGAGAAGTATCTATTAAATTCATTATCTACTATATATATATATATATATATATATATATATATATATATATATATATATATATATATATATATATATATATACCCAAATATAGGATTGGTGTATGCAGAATAAACTCCAATAACCAACAAATACTATTCTTAAAGGAGTGCTCAATATAGAGTAGAGCAAAGATAATTATTTATTCGAAAATTATAACATAAATATGTTATAAAATCATTAAATTGGCGTCAGTCGGAACTTCTACCACTAAGCCGTCGGCTCACGGCAGGGATGAAGGTGAATTTTAGCGTGTTTATTTTTAGATTTAGATGAACTCACTGTGACTGTCAGTGACTCAATTCTGCCGAAGAGTCATGCTATATATATATATATATATATATATATATATATATATATATATATATATATATATATATATATATATATATATTCAGATTTCCTTTTGAATTTGTAGGTCTGATGATTTGGATCGTTATTACGATTCCAATGTAATAAATTTATAAACATGGAATATTAGTGTTTGAGCTTTTTATTATATTATAACTCTGTCCTGTTGAGTTCTACCTGGATTGACCACTAATATCATCAATATATATATATATATATATATATATATATATATATATATATATATATATATATATATATATATATATATGTATGCGGGGAGTATGTGTGTGTATGTGTATGCGTATATGTATTTAGGCACCGTATCTTAATTCAAGCAAGTTTCCTTGAATAATCTGAAAATTACATATCTATTTTTATTCTAATCTTCGACAATTCACGGATGAATTACTTAATGTTGTTATTAAACTCATTAAGGAAGAGGTAGTAGTTATTATCATTTCTTTTATTTTCCAAGTACTTTCAATCTCAACTAATTGCAGGTTGAGTATATGAAAACATTAATAATAAAAATAGAAATTAAGTTAGCTGTCTTGTCAGCCTACTATTCTTAAATGTTATTTTTTAAATTTACTTTAACGGTGACAGATCTCGCTTCATGCGCATTTACGAAGAATTCACATATATCACGCATAAATTTTTGTCTCATATATATATATATATATATATATATATATATATATATATATATATGTGTGTGTGTGTGTGTGTGTGTGTGTGTGTGTGTGTGTATACACGTTTATTGAAACATCATTCTTCATGGATAATCTTTTAGTGTTTGAAATAGTATGTTTTTTTTTTAAGTAAAACAGTGTGTATAACGATGATGTTTTTATTATGATTTTTTTTTTTTTTTTTTTTATTATTATTATTATTATTATTATTATTATTATTATTATCATTATCATTATTATTATTATTATTATTATTATTATTATTATGATGATGATAAAATCGGCTAGATTTAAAAAAAATTTAAATTTAAAACTCCCAGCATCCCTCTTTCGTGCGCATGTGTATTAGCACCAGCATAAGAAATTCAGTCTGATGAAGTCCTAAGGAACAAAACGCGTCACAAGTAAGTGTTTACCACTTTGTCGTACATTTTCCCCCCACTATATCTATATATATCACATCTGCCTAAAAATATGTGGTGGCTTTCCTGATATATCCATTTCCATACAAAATATGGTTTCTGTAATTGTTCACCAATTCAAATTTATTTTTATCTAGCTCTCTGTTGCTCATGATTTCCAGTGTCCCTCGGTATTGTGCTTAAGAGCTTCCTTACTCTAATTTTATTCAAGCAACAGAAATAAACCATTTGTAGTGACAAACTCGTTCAGCAGATTTTTTCCTCTTAAAACATCGCGTGCTTCTCCTAAATAGATAATTAAATATCCCAACTCATTAACCATAGCTGCTGAGCTTCTTTCGATTCGGATCACGTGCCTATTATGTCTCACTGTCAGGCTATTCTACAGTTCATAAATATTTTATTGCGTGTAGTTACGTTAGTCTTTATTGATATATTTAAGAAAATATTTTCTGCGTGTTAAATGAGTAAATGACTTATTTGAAAGATAAATATTTAACTAGATATCATAGACTATCAATAATGCCGTGTTAAATGTTAAAAGTTGCTATGTCCTTCGGGGCGTATAGAGCTTTCACAACTTCTTGTGTGAATGACTATGACATCTTAGGAAATAAAATGAAGTAGTTTACTGTTTTTCTCCCTGCCATTTTAATTTAGACTATTCCTTTTCATACCGAAGCTGGAGCTGGTTATAAGCCGTTCAGTGATTAAAGTCTATTTATCTCTAAGTTCGTTATTGCTTGTTATGCATATATCTTTTTCATTTATCCACTTCAATAAATTTCCGGTTTTGAATCCTTCAAAGTGTTCTTTGTATTTGATATCAAGCTTTCGATTTTAAACAAGCTGTATCTAATCTTATTATCGCTACTACATCATTAACATATGTTTCATGTTACTAATGTTTAGTTTCCTTTGAATATTGCCACAGAATATATATGAGGTGTAAACTGTGAAAATAATGGATTCTATTTACAGATGATTTACTCCAAACCAGGTGATAGTTAGTGCACCAATAATTATGAAGGAATATGTGCAACCAAGCAATAAATACCAGAAAGAAACACTTCAAATTGATTTCTAATTTTTTCGGAATAATGTTCAAACATCGAACCTACCGAGAATCTAATCTTCCATTTTAACGGTTTTAGCATATATGTGATATACATTGTAGGGAAATGATTGGATGAAACTTCCTTATATTGCACTTAGTGACCCACTCCAGGTAATATATTTGCAGGACATTGGCAGGTGAACAAATTATAATAAATCAAAGAATGGTAAAATCCATAAAAATAATTCCGCTTCAGCGAATAAAGAGATAACATTTTAAATCACATCATGACTGTAGCAAGTTTATCACAAAAAGAATAAGGAGAAGTATGCTCACTAGAATAGAGACTGCCTTTCACTGGGATGTTTGGAACTGAGTTGAATTCGTGGAGCATTTATTTCAGTAAGATTCGCAACAAACAAATTCGAAACAATTTAAAAAATCCTAGTAAAAGTTCTAGAGGAAATTGGAATATTGCACACCCTATTAATTCATGTCTATGATTTCATTGATGATAATAGCTAGGACTTTGAAAAGAATGGTTATTTCCTAAGCGTAGCTTAGATGTGACACAAGGCTAGGAGTATGGGGGAACTAATGAGGATCGAACTCACTTTTCAGTAGTAACTGATGTAGCGAGACAAGCTTGCTAGCCATTACACCCCTCCTAGGGGAACCAAGTATTTTGAAAAGAATGATGGAGATTTAAAAAGACTTGCAAGTTAGTCTCCGGAGTGAATCAAATATCTGTTAACTAAAAACTGGTTAGTTCTTGCTAAAAAATAATAAAATAATTAATCGACTTTAAATTGTTCTATTTTTCTGGAATGTCCATCTTTACTAAAGGAAGAAAAAATGCTGCAGAATTGACGTGTTTGGCTATTAAAATATCAAATGACCTTTGGTAACAAAGTTCAACGACGAAAATAAAGAATAACATATGAAAATAAAACCCAAAATATTCTGTAAAATAGAATAATGCACATAATCATAGTTTATAGGAGTTAACATATCATCCGATTCATGCATAAATTATCTTGTGTGTTCAAACGAAATGGTTTTTAGTATATATATTTTATAGAATTACCAGTACCTCGCTGAAATATCATTCAATATAAAAGGTATACACGCTGTGTATCATAAGTTTATATATCCTATATTTAAATAACAACAGGAAAACAAATAACTGTCCTATGGCAACAACATAATATTGTGGATGTCCATAACAGGCCGGCTATTTAGCCGGAAAAAGTGTCGAGGCAGGTGGTGTCTTTTTTTTTTTTAGATTTCCCCTTAATACATTCCTAATGAAGACATCCAGTTACCAGCCGCGAAGGGAGAGCATAGATGACCGGACAAATTTCGTCGTTGAACAGACACTTTAACAAGAGGCGCGCACTTCATTCCTTTTTTAAGGATATTTTTAGTTTCTATTCAAGTCGTGATATAAACACGGATATTAAATATAGTTGTTCTCAATAATATCACTACTTCACAGTTTGACTAATAGCAAATATTCTTTAGTCTATGCTATATTTTCCCAGACAATCGATAGTATTTAAATATAAAGAACCCATGTTGCAATAGCAAGTGTGTTCTGAGGAAAATGTGTATTTCAATTAAGTGTTAATACAGTACTCAAAGAAACGCATGAAATCCAAACTTAATTTAATATACAGTTTCGGCCAAGTGCCATGTGGCCATCATCAGATGTACATTTTTGGCTGATCTGTTTATTAATGTGTCATTTCCCCCCAGTAAAGACCGTTGTTGTTCCTGCTGAACGAATCTTACATTGCGCATTCCCGGGATTGAAGCAGATGAAAGTAAAACTTATTTAACCAAATACTTTATCCACTATATCCACATTCCCAAAAGACATAATTCCTGTATTCGCTGGCGTATTTTTACAATCTAGAAATAATTAATATAATTTTTACATTTTTTGATCATTATTCGGACTGTTCTAGTTCCACGTGCTATGTTTAATGGATGTCAGTTATCAGTTATCTCCTGTTAATTCCCCTTTGAAATTTCTCCACTGCCTTAACCGGGTATTAAACTCACACTCTTTTGGTCCTGTCACTGGATCTAACTAACGCCTTTATCCACTGCGCCATGTGTCCTTGAATGTTTCGCATGTAAGGAAATAATGTAGACATAGGTGAATTCTTCATAACTCCTCTTACTACTTATACTGCAGCAATTCGGTCTTTTATTCAAACTGGCTATTTGATCAGTATTTTTTTATCTTTACTTATGGTATATGCGGACGGAGTATTAAACAGGAGAATAGTCATGAATCAGGACATTAACAGAAAACAATCGGATCTATTTGAATGGGTTTTACTTGAAGTTTATAAACATTTTGATAAATTAATGATTTTACAAGCCTAAAATTTTCAGATTACCTATTTAAATTTTTAAAAATTCTGCGTAAATTCTATTTTCGTTTTAACATAATTAAAAATTATTTTAAATTAGTAAGCATCCAGTAGCTTTAACAAAAAATAGAAAAGTTTCTTTGAGTGTAGCAATGCATAACAAGCAACGGCACGATCAACAGACAGGTTCTCTTTAAAGCTCGACACGAACGAGAGTGGTGCAGGGGGCCTAGTGGATTAAAATGTTGGCTTGTGAATTTGAGCGAGCGATAGTGGAGCAAGAATACGTATGAGAACTTGACGATATATCCGTAGTAGGTATCTCAGTGGGACGAGAAAGGTCTACCTCCGTAGGGTAAATAAAGTTTTCAGTTCGAAATCCACTGTAGATTACTCGAATTGATATACACCTGATGAAGGCAGGAAGGAGTGATGGCTGAAACGTTGTGATAACAACAACAACAAAGACCAGTATAATAGTCCGCATGTAAATCGTGCAAATGATATCTACCCATCAATTCAAATCAATAGATCAGCCATACTCTATGTATGCTTGAAGATGACCCCAGTGTACTTGGTCGAAACGTTATTCGTCAAGCCTTAACCCTAAACTCGATAAAGTTAAAATTGTTTAAATGGCCTTCTGAATGACGATCTATTTTTCACCCTGCATCCAGAGACGCGACGGCTCAAACCGTTTGCTATTTTAGCGTACACCCATGGCATATATGTTCAGACGATCTCCATTTTTTGTACCACCGACTTTCCAGGCAAAACCAGCTTTTCTACGTCTACAAAGTGGAATCATCCTTATTCTGTACATTCCCTGCATTCACCTTTCCCTTACAGTCCTAACACTTTGATGACTAACACCCGTATCCTCATCATCTTCCTTCCATACTTCCTCGCCTTACGTTCAAATCACACACCTCAGTAAGTAACTATCTGTTAAGTGACTCTTGTTTCTTCTATTGGGTGCACATTACTAAAGAAATACCATCTATAACATTCAACATGTTATAAATATTTCGAAATTATTAAGCTCTATTAACAACTAGACATATAAAATCTGAAATGCAACCTTAAGTTAATTTACAACAATATCAGGATTAGTTTAAATTTGACATCAAACGGTATTGAAAATTACTTCTAAAAGTACATGTTTGGATGTTGAATAAAATATAATTTATAATTTAATAAAATGATTTATAAATAGTCAAATACTCTTTAGATGAAAAAATAAAACCGTCGTGCAAAGATAGATATACATTAATTTCTATCAGAAAGAGATAAAATTCGACTTCACAATGTACAAAGTAATTTTAATAAATATTTCCGATATCCCTTCTCAATATCTGCAGGGAAATTTACGTTGCACCGATTTGGGATAAATGGGTCAAAGTTCATTTTTCTTTTTTGTAAAATTCGTTTGTTTGGTCCTACGGTCGATTCATTGTCTTTGTTTCGAAAGCACAAAGAAGATCAAACTAAAAAACTACAGCACTTTGGTCTTTTGTTACATTTTCATAGTCTAATTTTGGTCATAATGGTCCTAGAATGTCACAAGAGATTCATTTAATTTATTCTTAACATGAAACCCCTGGCGATGTTTATTTTCATATTCTGGTCATCAAGTTTGTCATTATATCGCGGGAATATATCGATAAAACTGGAAATTATATTTTTACCAACAACGCAAGACAAATGTAAAATAATATTTAAAATAATTGTTCACCTTTTAAATTCGTACACAATCTTTTTCTTTTTTTTAAAGACATGAAGGTTTTCTGAGTATGAAAGAATAAGAAAACGAAAAAAATGCATTAGCATTCGTCGATTTGAGAAAAATATTTTCCTAATAAAAATACTTTAAAAGAAAGATTTCATAGATTACATCCTACAGTAATTGTTCTGTAATTATATGACAAATATTTCTTTATAAGTGAATGGATAATCTCACTAATACCATGATTTGAATTATGTGTTCTACTAAATGACTTCAATCAAATATACGACGGTATTTATTTTCATTTTGCACGGTTTCCGGATCTGATTTCTTGCCTGATCTTGATGATCGATGTGAAATTAAACACGAATGATTTCGCGAAACAAAAAGCCTAGTCATTAACTTTTTTCTTCTTGAGGCCTAATGAGAATTAAGTTTTTCTTCTAATGTGTTTATCGGACATATTTTATTGTAATATATATATATATATATATATATATATATATATATATATATATATATATATATATATATATATATATATATACTTTGAATATACGCTCTTTAGCGCTAGAGGGCGTCGTCAGTGATGTTCTGAATTGGATCATTGGGCAGTTTCGGGTCTTTCAAACATCATACTGACCTCACCAAATCGACCCCATCAGAGCTGATCGGACTCTGATACGCCCTCTAAAAATGCTTACAGACACTAACTTCTATAATATACCCCGTCATCATGCATTTGATTGGTAGTTGTTCAATAGCCAATCACAATGGTGTGGTGCTCTATTTAAGTTGTTTGCGGGGAATTTTTTTTCTTTTTTTTTTTTTAAGTGGACACCCTTTCATCGGATACTTAGAAGGTAATTCTGAATCGAAGTCGTGCCAAGCATTTTTTTCGCCGGCGGCTGGCCATTTGATCTTCTTCCGAAATGTCTCAGGAGGTAGTTCGGTTGATACTTGTGCCTCTGCTTGGAAAGACTGGGCTCTGTGGTGAGCTTCCCGGCCCTGTATTTCCTGCGTCTCATCAGGAGAATTTCCTGTGCGCTGCAGCTGGCTAGCTTCCATCTGACATTTCATTTTGGCTTGATGGATTTTTAGGCCGCGTTTATTCTTGCATTTTTTCCCGCATGGGCAAGTCATAATCATTGTCCGTGGGTGTGAGGCTTGGTTCGTCTCCGGTTGATCCATCCTAATAGGGATCTCATTCTCCCCCCCCTCTCGGGATCCCTTGGGGGTATTTATTCTTATGTATGTCTGTATATATATATATATATATATATATATATATATATATATATATATGTATATATATATATATATATATATATATATATATTTAAATAAAAATGGAGCACTTTAAGGTTCCATGTAATAAATTATTTCACACAGCCCTTTCAAATGACTGCGGATCATCAGAATTTACTTCCAAAGCTTGAAACGAAAAATGAAAAGAAATATACACACGTTTGACGGGCAGTATTAAACATATGTAAATTAACGAAGTAAGGAAGTGAGGGGGAGAGACATAATTGAGTTAGATGTAATTTAATATTTCTATTCTTTCATACTTAATATTATTTGAGGAGGTCCAGACATTGACACATTTAATCGGTTAACTTAACGGGCGTTATATATTGATATAGAAGGAGAAGAAGAGAAGAAAAAAAACTAAAAAGAGAAAGAGAGAAGGAAGTCATGAGAGAAGATGTCACTGACTTTCTTTGGAATGAACGAAGTAGACGCTGTCGTATTGCTTTACGTTGAAAATGTTATTTTGAGGGATTTATAAATATTATAATGTTTGATATAAATTTGAATGTGTAAGCAGTCTACAAGGAATTTAATTTGATGTTTGTTAGCGATTTAAGTTTTTTTTAAACTTTATTACAAAAATTTTGGTGGGGTTTACTATGAAATTGTCGATTAGAAAAATATTCATAGAATTTACATTAAAAGAATAAAATTTTATATAATTATTTATTTATATATTTTAACATAAATTTGTTATAAAATCGTTACAACAATAGCCATTTTGTTTCAACACTTCTGGTGTCTTATCAATTGATGATGTTGAATGTAGAATAAAACCTAAAAGATTTTATTCTACATTCAACATCATCACTTGATAAGACACTGGAAGTGTTGAAACAAAATGGCTATTTTTGTAGTGATTTTATAACATATTTATGTTATAATATTTAAATAAATAATTATATCTGCTCTACTCTGTATTGAGCACTCTTTTAAGAATAATAATTGTTGGTTATTGGAATTTATTCCGTATATACCAATCCTATATTTGGGTATATATATACATATATATATATATATATATATATATATATATATATATATATATAAATATATATATATATATATATATATATATATATATATATATATATATATATATATATATATATGAAGAAATATATTCATAAGGTATGCTATATTTATGGGATAATGTACTTAATATCAGAGATAGAGCGAGTGTAAATATAAAATTGAACATTGAAGTTAAAACTTAGAGGCGACATTGAAGTCAACAATTAGAGGCTGTGTCATGCATGAAACAGCTTGTCGCCTCTAAGATTTAACTTCAATGTTCTCTTATACATACATACGTACATACATACATACATACATATATATATATATATATATATATATATATATATATATATATATATATATATATATATATATATTAGATATGTAAGCAGTACTCAGGCATATTATATTTTATTATAGAAAGCGTTATTCACAAACGTGTCTACAATCACTGGGTTATGTAGATTCCATTTGAGGATTATTATTAATTGAAGACTTTATTGACTTGTTTTGATGGAATATGTTTGTTTTAATGTATGGTTTTGTTTGAAAGACCAGAGTAAATAACAGTTTTGTCGCGTACATGCGGTGGGTTTTGCCCATACCCCTTTCCTCTGCAGAGTTGCATATAATGTTGACATATTTCCAAAGGAGTGCTCTATCCTATTGAGTTGATTTTAAGTTTATTTGATGCAAAGGAAGAGCAGCCATATATGATCTGCCGTTTTAATATAGATTTTTTTAATCACGTCAAGATTGGAAGCCGATAGCGTTCGTGCTTGGAAGAGAGAAATTTGTTTGCATTTTTTTAAAGGTTTTATTCACATGAGAGCGAACGATTTTTTAATACCATACCGAAGAGTATTATACTGGACTGACTGACACGGCCGATCAATTTTTCTGCTTGCACTACCATAAAGTTAAGAATTTTTCTTCCATATGTAAAAAGAGATTTCATAGCCGACATGGATTTGATGAAGCCATACTGCTTTATTTATAACCTCACATAAAGATAGCTCCGAAAAAAAAAGAGAAAATAATGAGAAATTAGATGACTAGATCTCTGAAATAAAAAAGGAATAAGCAGACCAACAAAATTAAAAATACCAAGATACAGCACTTGTACTAAAAGTACAGAGGAGGCTCTCCTGAATCTACTCAACGCTAGCCTAATCGATTTAGCTGTTTTCGTGCAACGAGTCCTCAGTGCGCACTCTCTGCTCGTTAATCAGTTCGACCATTGAGGACCATTGAGAAAAGTTATCCCTCTTTGTCGGTAACATGGTAAGTAGAAATATTTTTCAATTAAATGAAGGATTTTATGATCACATCACTATTGATTATTTGGGTAAATGTTTAATAACTTTTAATTTCATATTTGAATCCTCCTCATTCCCTAGCTATTTTCTTTGTATTCTATTAGTAAGAATGATGTTACTCTTTGCAAGAACAGTTACTTTGCCAAACCAGAATAGTCATATCTGAGTCCAAAATGTAATCGGATTCGACCTAATGATTATCAAGGAAGCGTCAATTCGATTCCAAACGTCATTAATCTAGTGCGTAGAGGTTTGCTTCCATTTTAGTATTAGTTTCAAAAACCGGCATGATAGTATTGTAGCGAGATTGATAAGCTTTCTGCTGATTTCCTTGAAGTGACGCCGAACGATAGTCCTTCCAACTTTAAGGATCCCTTCTGCGTATGTCAGCGGTAATAAACGGTAATTGTTAGATTATACGTTCCCTTATATGTTTCAGTCTTGTTTTTTTCTTTCATAAAAATAGGTTTCTTAGGTTCCCTAAGTCCGCTTCAGAATTGAAAGGCGCCTCATTCTGAGCCTTTTGCTTGAAGTCGAGTGGGACGCCCGTATTTCGATTGTGCTATCATTTTCTCTTCGAATTACATATTCTATGCACGTTAGTTGTTTCTGTGATTGAATGTCCTCAACAGATCCGGTTTTTGTTCCCTCAAAAAAAGTTCTTTGTTTTTTATCATGTTGATCATAATCCATCAGATTAGTGGAGGAATTGTCCCGTCTAAAAACGAAAGGGTCACTTCCTGGAAGATATTCTTAGTCATTGATATCAGAAGGCGGTTGTATAATGTAGACGGGTAAGTCGTTTCTGAACTAGATGGGCATCATCATAAACACCTCTGTATGAGTCTAGATCTGATAAAGATATTTGAAATATGTGGCTCACGTTCTTGGTTTAAGATATTCTTTATTATCTTTTTGTGAGAGACAAACTACGTCTCTCATAGGCCATTCTATGTTGAATTCCTCATCCCTCCTATTTTAACTTTGTAATAAATGATTCATACAACGAAATATTTGAAGTGCTGAGTATTTATTCATTTCACATTCAGAATTTCTGGAAGGATTCAAGGCAGGTGTGATCAGTGCTTTCATACCAATTCTATATTTTAGCTTCTGATTTGGAGAAGTTTACCTTTAGTCTTTTTTCTTGCAAATTTCTTTAGGAAATGTTGATTTTAGTGTTCAAAGTCATTCTTATTCTCAATGCTATGGAATCAGCATAACCTTGTCAATATTAAAACCGCCTAGAATCTGAAAAAAGACAGCTTTTTTTATTAGTAGATTCTCTTAGGCTGTGCATTGAAGGCTTAAAGGATTATTGTCAATCACGTCACATTTGTGTTAATATACACACAGAAAAAGGTAACATAGACAAGAAACAACATTTTCTAATTTTCGTACTCCAGGTAACCTTTGAAATGATTACTATTGGTTTAATCTCATGATATGAATGTCTTCGTTGACCGATATCGTTCGTTTATCACAGCTAGTCCTTCAATACTGTCAGAGCTTGAAACATGATTTCTAATAGACGAGAAGATGAATTCGCTATTGATGTGTTCATCTGCCATAGTGAGGTCAACATAGCCTGTATACAAAGAGAGGCATGCAATTTCTTGAAGTGGTTTGATGACATATATATCGTTATTAATCTCCTTAACGGAATGAGGGCCAAATTGAGTTGTCAGATGTTGACATTACTCGAACCATAAGAGCCTAGTTAATACAATATTCATTAGTATTCTCTTCATAATGGATCCAGGCGTGTTAAATCCCAAATGTGATGATATTCAGGAAAATCCTATTGTTTCCATGGTACATTAATGCCTGATCTACCTAACTGCTTTGAAGTGTGATTCTGATTCTCGACTTCGTTTATGGAAGGGAGTTTTTTTTAAAATTCGTGCAGAGTATGCACATTTTGAAAGTTCGTTAATGTCAAAGGATTCTTTTTTATTTATTTACATTTTTTAAATACCTTTCTTTCGTTCTTCATCAATAGGTTCAATGTTGATTAAGTTTAGAGATAGACATTTTAATGCTTGGTATATACAGCGTTAAATTATTATTTATTTTATTTTATATATTTATTTATTTATTTTTGGCATTAGTGTGGTCGGGGTTGAAATGTGATCCAAAGTATTTTTTTCTTTTTTCCTCGGATCTGGTCATTTACGTTCGGGTTTTATTTCTGTGATATAATTGGAATTATTTTAATCTTTCTCCAGGTTTTAACATCTAATTTATCCTCATTGACTATCACTTATAAAAAACATTTTTCAGAGATTCTTTGACGTTTTTCCCACCATTTTTGTTCATCTATCCATATTCATGTTCGGTCTTCTTAACTCCTTCTAACTTCTTAACTTTTATAATTCTATTTATGTTGGCGCTTTGTGCAATTTCTAGCATTCATGTCTCGCTAGATCAATTACTGCTTAGCAGTGAGTCCGATCCTCACTGGATGCCCCATACTTTCGGCTTTCTGCCTTATTTAAGCTAAGCTTAGCAAAAACCATTCGAGAACTTTGGTGTAATGGTTAACAACTGTGTCTTGCTATGTCAATTACCACTGAGTCATGAGTTCGATTCTCACTGCGTGCGCCGAGCATTCACCGTTTCGCCATATCTGAGCTACGCTTAGTAAATCGCTATTATTATATTCGTTTGCCCGATATCCAGTACACTGGCGTTTCATTTCATGGATTTTTTTTCCTATTTTTTTCATAGGCTTTGCTGATTTCCATATTTCTTTATAGAGCCTTCCTCTGTAAGATGTGAATAGATTTTTTTTTATAAAATCTAATACAATTTTATATCTTCTCTTTCGCTGTACTTTTATTTGGATGGGCGATTTTAGGATCTTTTTTTAACTGCTCTTTAGTATTTTCTTCTTTTTTCCTAATATAAAGAAGTTTCATGTTTAACTAACATCTGCTTTTGGTTTCTCATAAAGAAGATAATATCCTCAGTATTGCAATATATTTCTCTTTGACATAATGTTTTTTTTTTAATTAGTTTTGCCTGTCCTTGAACATTATTTTGAAGTTATGGTTATTACATTGGGGGGGGGTAGATTAATGTTTTTTGTTTGTTTGCAATTTCTTTATTTCACTCATTTGTCAGTTTTATCTTTTTCGTCTTCTGTCATTTCTTATTTTGAGCAACTTTACTATTTTCTATTCGATTTTATATTTTACTTTCTTCCCTATTGATACTTGATGTATTTTGTCCAGAGGCATTTTTATTTCTATCTTTATTCAGATTCCTTAATTTATTCTTCTTTTTGACAGTTTCTTGTAAATTTCAATTTCTATTTCTTGTTTTTCGTTCAGCTTTTGCCATTATGCAGTGTATCATCTTTTTTTAGTTACATTTCATACTTTTCCATTCTAATATTTACTAATTGTAATTCATTATTCAGTTCAGTTTTGAAATTTCACTGGCGATTTGCATGCTTTGGAATTGTCAAAAGTTTTATCATTCATATTAATGATGATACCTATTTGATAATTTTGATCAATTTTTCATTGGTTTTCGAAGTTTTTCTCTCTTTATTAAATATATGCGACTGCTAACTCTGTAATTCCATCTAGTTTAGGCTACTTTCATTGATCATTATTAGGGGAGTTGAATCGCCATTTGGAATGTTTTCTAGTCATGCATTTGATATTAGTTGGAGAATTTGTATTTCTTTAAGACATTGTCTATTAGGAATCCCTTCAGTGAATCTATTGGAATCTTTTCCAATCAATCCGTGGGCTCCAACTACAACGGGGATTGTTGATGTTCTCATGTGCCACATTTTTGAGATTTCGATTTCAAGATTCTTGTATTTTGTTAGATTTTTGAAGATACATTGCAGTCTGTGGGGACGGCCATATCAATAAGGAGGCAATTTTTTTTTGGTAACCGGTCTCTAATAACGAAGTCAAGGCGATTAGCTTTCATTGTTCTGTCTGTGTATATTGAGTAATCCAACAAAATTGTCACAGGTCCTATCTCCGTAAACGGGTCTGGGTGGCATTCAAACAAATTTATTTCTTTTTCCTATTATCATCATCATCATCATCATCATCATTATTATTATTATTATTATTATTATTATTATTATTATTATTATTACTATTACTATTACTATTACTACTACTACTATTTTCTTTGATTCCTGATGTGTACTCATTTCTCTCCGGGCCCCGCCCAGGGAGCTAAGATTGGAAATGGCATCATGACATTTACCACTGCAAAAAAAATTTATATAGTCAAAGACCTTCGTAAGGTGTGAGCTGTACTCGTGAGAACATTTTTTTGTATTTCTTTAAGGCATGGGCTTCCAGGGATCTTTAGTTAGTCTACTGGAATCTTTTCCAATCAATTCGGGGGCTCCAACTACAACGGGGCTTGTGGATGTTCCCATGTGCCACATTTTATTATTATTATTTTTATTATTATTATTATTATTATTATTATTATTATTATTATTATTATTATTATTATTCCGTAAGTATTCCTAGGCTGGTATCACTTGGTTACAAGCATCATGAATTCTCTTGAAACTCTTTGTATTTTGTCTGAATCATCATCATTATTCAACAGATACATAGTTTTTCAACTGTTTTGAAAAGAGTCGTTTTGAATGCTCGTAAATTCGCTATTATTATCCGATCGAACGTCGCTTTCATATTCCATAATATTGGCCGATTTCCCCAAGGTCTTAATAGTTATCAATTTTCTTAGCTGTTCTTGGTAGTGAGATCAAAAGGCTATCAATCGCTAGAATTTTCTTTCATTCTTTACAATAACAAGATTACAATATCTGAAATGGTTAGCGTGATCAGTCTGAATCTCCGAATCCCAAATTATTTTTTTCAAAGAAAGCATTTGCTTTGTATTGATACCATTTGTTCGTTAAGTCGTTGGCACGATTCTCTGGGAATAGTCTCTCAGCACAATTGCGTCCCGTCTCTTGCTTCATTTCGGGTTGCAATCAAAGACGGATTGCAGCCAATTCTTTGCCATATGTACAGTCTAACAATTGTGTCTCTCATGATAACAACTCAGTCTTGAGATAAATCTTTTCAATTCGCAAAAGATTTTATTCCTATAGTTAAAATATCTTCTCCAATCTGATGAAAATATAAATTAATTTAATTGATTACACATAATGCATCCAGATAAATAGAATCATTTCTTTTAGACTGAAAGATTCTGATCGATTGATGCTAAAATCAATGACACTTTTTATGTTCAGGAACGTTCTTGAATGGGTATGAATTAAAGTTGTATTCTATAGTCGAAGCTGTTCTTTATTCATTACAATAAAAATGACAAAATGTAATACCTTCAGATGAAAACATCTCGTATAGTCCTCTTTCTTTAGTTGCTATTCCTAAAACATTTTTATATAGTCCGAGCATAGAATATCTGCAGCTGGTATAAATTCAGGTTTTATCAAATTTACAACCACTGGAAATGTCATTTTATTAGGATGTTCAGGAAATAATCACTTTTTATTCCTGAATTAATATATTTAATCAATGTTTAAATCAGTCAACTTAGGAACCCCTAACATCTGTATATTTCTGGCATCGAGTTACAAGTTTAGTTGTGCCTTTACTATAAAACTCTAATGACTTATACACCAAGACAGTTTTGAATGTTCCGTATCTGCTTTGCTAGGGAATGTCTGTGTGTTTTGGCTTTAAAAATTGCTTCAAATAATGCTTGGCTTTGTGCGTGAGATCATGAGAATATAGTGATTGTGGCAATGTCTCGTATCCTTAGTCGATGAGATTATGCAGTTTTATTTTGGCAACGTCTGGCCGAGATTTATCATGATGCAGAATTTGATCTGGTCGATTAACTAGTGCCGGTCACATTTTATCGAATGTGCATTTCATCCAGTTACTTCCAGTAAACTTCTGTTGTGATGCTCTGGTTAGATTCCAGAAACCTGTAATGGATAACATCAATGGCAAACAACAAAACAGACAATAATTTTCATAATATGTATCTAATGAAATGATCTTGGATTGTAAACTAAACCTGTGATCCCGACTGCATTTGGTCTTGATTTATATCACGAATATGTCTACGACTACGGTAGATTTATTGGTAAATACGACTTGAATAGCTTTACCGCTATTGCCTGTTAAAATCGATAACAGTAATTCTATTGAAATTCTTAGTACGCTTTTTCTGTCTGTTACCAAGAAGAATATTGTCTAAGTTTCGACTTCTATCAGTGATTCCTGTTCTTGCAAACAATTTACAAGGTTCTTTCTGTGGTTTTCAAAGGTTCCAATGACCATGTATATAAATTTCTAAATAAGCATTTCACATTTCTTGCCAGTTCTTGATATTTGTCTATTCTTCGCTTTTCTTCAGTTTCAAACCTTTTGAAAAGATAAATCCACTATCGGACGAATTTATTCCTGCCGTTCAGGATCAATCAATGTGATTTCCTGTTTCTGTATGAATGCCATATGTTCATACGTCTTTACGCTTGAATGTATTATCATTAATAATAATAATATTATGTTGTTGTTATGGTGCTGATGATGGTTATGATGGTGGTAGTGTGGTGGTGGTGGCAGTGGTAGTGGCGGTGGTGGTGACATTTTTGATAATGGTTATGGTGGTTATGGTGGTGGTGATATTGGCGATAATGGTTATGGTGGTTATGGTTATGTTGGTGGTGGTGATGATTATGATGGTGGTTGTGGTAGAGGTGAGTGTTATGGTGGTGATGGTGGTGGTGCTGATAATGACTGTGGTGATGATGGTTATAGATGGTGGTGGTGATATTGGTGTTAATGGTTATTGTGTTGGTGTTGGTGGTGGCAGTGATGTCTGTGGTGGTGATGGCTATGATGGTGGTCGTGATGATATTGGTGATAATGGTTACGGTGGTGTTGATGCTGATGTTGATGGTGGTCGTGGTGGTCATGGTTATGATGGTGGTGGTGGTGGTCGTGATGTTTATGATGATGCTGGTAGCGCTGCTGATGATTGTGCTGGTGGCAGTGCTATGTTTGTTATTATTATTACTTCCTTCCGAAACATATGCTATTTTTTTTTTTACTAGGAAAATTAATTTAGTCACTTTGTATAAGTATTCTGAGCAATTCAAAGCTCTGAATAAATGTATCCCATCTGACATCACTTTTTTAAACCGGAAATGGCTGGACCTTTTCTCGTGGCTTGCAGATGTTCTGTGTATTTTTTTTCTTTTTTATTTTAACTTTTTACTTATTTATGATCGATTATTTTGTGCTTATACTATTGTCCTGGATGGACAAAACCCAATCGCTAGCTGAACTTCCACAATATCGCCGTTCTTACTCACTTCCTTCAGCTTTTCTCCTGAAAAGTTTGGCTAAAGTGTTATTTATTCGTCTGGTCTTTCCATTCCGCTATTTATACTATTAATTTCTATGTTGTCTACTTTAAAGCACATTTGTTTTTGTTTTAAGTTATCTGTTAAATAAGGTAAATTAAATGTCCTTTTCGCAAGCATTTATCAGTTATTTCATTTGTATCCGCTATGGTTTTGCATTCTTGCTCTTTCTGGATTCTTGTGTTGTACTTCCTGCTTCGTGAATTGAGTTAATTTTGTTGAGGATCCTGATATAGTATATCTTTCTGTTTTCTTCCCGCGTGTTCAATCTTCTTCTGATAGGTTAGTAAATATATTTTTCATATTATCATATTTCCTTCTATTTATAGAAAAACATAATTTAGATTTATGGTCAGAGATTTCCGTCTGATCCAATGTATCGATTTTTTCGTGTTTCAAGTATGCATAAACTATTGCTTTTTTACAGAATGTATTTATTTACTCTCATTGTCGCTATGCAAGGCACAAGGAAATTCTACAGCAGTCCTCAGATGCAGCAAAACACGCATACACTCTCGCACACATTCTACACAAACACGTTCGATAAAAAAAAACAAACAACGCGCACAGCATCAAATTACAAAAAGTAATAATGTTTAAATTACGTTGAAAATTGTCAGCGTGCGGCAGCGTTAATTTTACGCAGGGCCCAAGCATAAAACATGTTGACGACTTTTATTGTATTTCTATTCTATTGTACCATTTCTAAAATCCTCCTGTTCTTCCAAATCTATTACCTATTTGCTTTTTATTCCAGCAGCAAGTGTATTACAGAATTAATGTGAGGTTCAGAATTATTTTAAGAAAATCAATGAAGGATAAAATATGTAAATTAAATGTTTGCTAACATTCGATTTCAAAGACGCCATCTTTGGACGAATATGTTGTCTCACCCTACCGATAATATTTTTATTTTCACGTGGAAGCAACTAGAAATCTAGAGTGAATATATTAACCTTTCCTTAACAAAGTTGCATCTCGTATATTATGAATGATATCAACTGATAACAACACTTCCTAGAATAACTATGTGATTGGATGATACTGCCATGGCACCAATCATTTAGCTGATTTTAAAATCTATTTTTTCTGGACATTTTTATTCAAGAGAACAACAATTATTAAAATATTGAAGTAATAATAGTCTCTTTTTATTAAGATTTTTATAAGATGTCATATCGAAGTCGATTGTATTTATAGCATTACTAACGAGATCCTGTTCCTTGACGCCTTAGGATTTTTCAAATTCATAATTCTATTACTTCAATGTTTAAAATAAAAAGGAAATTTAATCAGCAAAATGAATGGCTTAAAAACACCAAAAAAGACTCAGCTGTTACAAAAACATGATTAACCTACCAAAAATAATTTCTTCATCCCTCACCTTATTTTACAAAGATTTAATCGACAAACATTATCCTCAATAATCGTTGCAAACATTATAAACGAGCAAATACATGTAGCAGCTTTTAGCATCAATAACGAAAAAGGCTTTGAGCGAATAAATACTGTGGGTCTTTCAAAGATCACCTTGATTTGAGCATTGTAGGGTAGCGGTGCAGAATCCTAAACAAAGAGCTCTACTAAATAACAGAAAAGACATCACTTGGGGAAAACCAACAGTATCAACAACTAAAATAGATAGCACATGTAAGTCGAACATATGCCCGATGTTAACATTCTACACTACATCAAATAGAAGGTTCGAGAGGAAAAACCCTAACAAGACTGGATAGAGCGATTAACAGCTACAAGTCTAGAGAAACATGTTTTCCGAAAAAATTATTTTAACAGAAATAGCTTATAAACTTCAATTGAAAACAATACTGGGTGCTAGGTCAATGAATGCTAAATGTTTCCTTATAGGGAAACCGCAAATACCACAATTATCATTAGCATAAACAATTTTAGACATTTAAGAAAACAAGTATTCTCTTCTAAACAAAAATATAAACATAATTTTCCTATTTTTCTCCAGCAAGATTCATCGTAATTATAATCAAGATAAAAAAATCATGAAAATGTATTTCTCCAGCATATATCATTTAGTCATTACAATAAACAGCTCAGATTTCTCATTTATTATAACAAAAAATTAAAAAAAAATTAACAAATCGTTGCCAACATCACAAAACCATAACCCGCCTGTGTATATATATATATATATATATATATATATATATATATATATATATATATATATATATATATGAAGAATATGCTTTTATGGTGTGCTACATTTATGAGATAAAGTGCTCAATATCAGGGATAGAGCGCATGTAAATATACAAGTGAACATTGAAGTCAAAAATCAGAGGCGACAGGCTGTTTCATACTGGACGCAATCGTCAAGCCTGACGATTGCGTCAATCATGAAACAGCCTGTCGTCTTTAAGTGTTGACTTCAATTTTCTCTTTTATATTTATTTATGTGTGTGTGTGTATGTGTGTGTGTCTGTGTGTGTAGATGTAGTATTGTTTTTGAATTCTCGTCCCATTAGTGAAACTGTGTTTCCATTACAATTAAATTGAGAACAATGCTGCATTGGCCACACTACCACGTATTTTCTGGTAAGTTAACTTGTTACCTGTCGAGAATCGGGTGATACCGATGAACATATGACAAACCAGCAAGTTGTAAGCATTAACACATGATGGATAATAGTAGATAATGCGAAACTACTCTATAGCCCACACTGTAAAGTAGGTTCAATATATTTGACGCTGTTATAATACAAAGTGAACAAAACGCGTTAAATAGATTTCACAACAGAGAGGCTTACATAGAAGATACACAATTCTAGGACACATGTATACAGTGTTAGAAATGGGTAAAAATATTCAAAATTGATGATTGTACGAATAATGTTTTGGGAAAAGACAAAAGATGAACAGGATGCAAGAAGATAGAAGATGTCGAATGACGTTTTATTTAAATTGTTGCAGATTGTAATTATCAGAGAAGCAAGTAAACGGAAGAGTTGCACCGGCGGGAAGTGTGAGAAAAGAATTTGACGGAATAGAAGTGACGGTTCCTTTTAGCCATTTCAACAGAAAACGGGCGGGACCTAGATACCACAACAGCAGGGCGTTTATATTATTGTAGTCGCTACACTAGGGAAATAAAGCTCTTCAGAGCAGTCGCTACACCGGAAGATAAAGCTCGTCAGAGCAGTCGCTACACCAGAGAAATAAAGCTCTTCAGAGCAGTCGCTACACCAGGGAAATAAAGCTCGTCAGAATGAGTCACTACACCGGGAAATAAAGCTCGTCAGAGCAGTCGCTACACCGGGAAATAAATCTCGTCAGAGCAGTCGCTACACCGGGAAATAAAGCTCGTCAGAATGAGTCACTACACCGGGAAATAAAGCTCGTCAGAGCAGTCGCTACACCGGGAAATAAATCTCGTCAGAGCAGTCGCTACACCGGGAAATAAAGCGTGTCAGAGCAGTCGCTACACCGGGAAATAAAGCTCGTCAGAATGAGTCACTACACCGGGAAATAAAGCTCGTCAGAGCAGTCGCTACACCGGGAAATAAATCTCGTCAGAGCAGTCGCTACACCGGGAAATAAAGCTCGTCAGAATGAGTCACTACACCGGGAAATAAAGCTCGTCAGAGCAGTCGCTACACCGGGAAATAAATCTCGTCAGAGCAGTCGCTACACCGGGAAATAAAGCGTGTCAGAGCAGTCGCTATACCAGGAAAATAAAGCTCGTCAGAGCAGTCGCTATAACGGGAAATAAAGCTCGTCAGAGCAGTCGCTACAACAGGGAAATAAAGGTCGTCATAGCAGTCGCTACACCAGGGAAATAAAGGTCGTCATAGCAGTCGCTACACCGGGAAATAAAGCTCGTCATAGCAGTCGCTACACCAGGGAAATAAAGGTCGTCATAGCAGTCGCTACACCGGGAAATAAAGCTCGTCATAGCAGTCGCTACACCAGGGAAATAAAGGTCGTCATAGCAGTAGCTACACCGGGAAAGACAGCTCGTCTGAGCAGTCACTACACTCGGAAATAAAGCTCTTCAGTGTGAATCGCTACACCGGGAAATAAAGCTCGTCAGAGTGAGTCGCTACACCGGGAAATAAATCTCGTCAGAGCAGTCGCTACACCGGGAAATAAAGCTCGTCATAGCAATCGCTACATCGGGAAAGACAGCTCGTCTGAGCAGTTGCTACACCGGGAAATAAAGCTCGTCAGAGCAGTCGCTACACCGGGAAATAAAGCTCGTCAGAGAAATCGCTACACCGGGAAATAAAGCTCGTCAGAGTGAGTCGCTACACCGGGAAATAAAGCTCGTCAGAGTGAGTCGCTACACCGGGAAATAAAGCTCGGCAGAGTGAGTCGCTACACCGGGAAATAAAGCTCGTCAGAGTGAGTCGCTACACCGGGAAATAAAGCTCGTCAGAGCAGTCGCTACACCTGGAAAGACAGCTCGTCTGAGCAGTCGCTACACCAGGGAAATAAAGCTCGTCAGTGCAGTCGCTATGGAAATATTTGTAGAAAAGACAGAGGGAAGCCACGCCAAGTCGGTGAGAAAGTGACTGACGTCGAGATGCCAAGTAAGGATCGATTATATTATATATCTTTTTTTTTTTGAAGACTTCGAAATGTTTAGCAGTAGCACCAGACCAGATATGGCGACAGTATTCAATGCACGGCCGAATTGTAGACCTGTATATGTGCAAAATAGACTCTCAACTGTAAAACGGTGAAAACTATTTCCACTCTAGTGCAGTAATATATAATGAACGGGCGAATGGTAGATTTATAATTGTGCAAGAAGGATTCTTGAAGTATCTGGTACGATTACGCAGAATATCTCGTAATATGTTTAATATAATCATTCCATTTGTTGTGTAAAATATCCGCTTTGTCACAGTTGTGTTCATTGACGACCCATAGAGCCCTCAAGTGGTTTATCCTGCTGAGCAAACTATATTATAATTTCCATGAGAAAGTCTGTGTCACGATGACATGTGATTTCGTGTTAGTGAAGCTGCCAACGGCTTCCAAACTGTTCTTTCGAAAGTTTCACATAGAAAGCTTGATTCTAAACGTGATATGATTTTCAGGCACTTTCGTAATTTGTTGCACTCCTACCCTAATTGATAAACATCAAGAAGTCACGTTTCTGACAATCGACCATGCTGAGATCCGTATATATAAAAGATAAATTAAGAGAAAACAATAAATATATGAGATAATTATATGATATATTTATTTACACCAGTCTACATATATTGAGACTGATTTAGGTTGAGTAAGTTATTTTTTTTTTTACTTTTGAGGCTATGCACTGCTGGTTATGCCTTGATAAGAACCAATGTGGACAGATTATTCTGAAAAGATTTTAAAGAATGGTAGTTTGATAACGTTTTGATTCAAGATATGACCATCTAATATCAAAAGGTAAAACAACGTATCACAGGCACACACAAATATACACACAAAGACAAACACACACACACACACACACACACGCACGCACGCACACACACACACACACACACATATATATATATATATAATAGAAGAATAAAATGTAAAGCTTAAATAAGGTAAAAGAGTATAATATAAAATAATATAATAATATTCTTACTTCAATAACAGCAAGGTCGGCTCGGGCTGTCGGCTGAGGATTAAGAATACTCTCACTTCATCTCTGAAGACAGGTAAGACCCCCCCCAAAAAAAAATGTGGTGCCCGGGATGAAAAGATAAATTACATACAACAGTAAGGCCTCTGATAAGTAGGTTTTGAGGAGTGTTGAACCATCTCTTAATTGCTGGTGTTCCCAGATCCACCTAGACCCGGGGTGGCTGCACCCGTCAGGGTCCCAGGTATGGACAAAATAGATAACCCTACACTGGGGTCAAAACGCTATGAAAGTATAAATATAGGTTTTAATACAAGCAATACATTTTCGCAAAAAATTATTACCAGCAATGAATTTTGAAGAAAAAATGATTATTAAAATTTTATTCATTTCAAAATATGTTTCTAATAAAACAATACAAATTAGTTTTATTTTGTACCCTTTATGCAAAATTTATTTATCTTTCGAATGATGTAAAAATTGTATATTTTTCTACAATTTGAAAATTTTTAATGCTGGATGAATTTAGTTTATTAAATATGCCATCAGAATAGGTTTAAGACAATATGGGTATTTGCTAAATGGGTGGTCACATGGCTGGTCATTAATGTATTATATAGTGTAACAACTGAGCATTGTTATACAATTAATTCACTATGGGAAAGCGTCGTAGTCTTTGCCCAGTGACTAGATCAATAATAGAAAAAAGCCTTTTATTTCGGAGAGGAGTTGACTCACGCGGTTGAATTTAACGAAAAGTCACATTTAATGGATGGCCAATGACTGGTATAGAGTTGTTTGGAGTGAGAGTCAAGCTTTTGCATATTTGGAGCGGATGGAAAAACCTTTCTCAGATGCCACCAAACCGAGGAATTTCATATTAAATGTGTCAAAAAGACGGCGCAAGCGAGGGGCGAGGGTATAAGGGTGTAGGGAGTATTCAGTTGCTTAGGTATTGGTACAATTTTTAAAGTTGATGGAAAACTCAACAGTGTAGGCCATATGCAGCTAGTTAAGGAACATATTTGACTGACCAAATGCCACCTGGAGCTATTTATCAACAAGAAAACAGCCCCATTCATAAAGACAAAAAAGTAATGCAATTTTTTGATCACCATAATATGGATATCATTGATTGGCCTCCACAGCGTCCAGATCTTAATCCGATTGAAAATTTAAAGAATTATATTTCTATTGAGGGGTCTCCCCTTTTTGCACAAATGGACTCACCCAAGGTATACATATACTACTACCAGTTATTTAAGGAACATATTCTGCCATATTTGACTGACCAAATGCCACCCGGAGCTATTTATCAACAAGATAACAGCCCCATTCACAAAGACGAAGAAGTAATGCAATTTTCTGATCACCATAATATGGATATCATTGATTGGCCTCCACAGCGTCCAGATCTTAATCAGATTGAAAATTTAAGGAATTATATTTCTAAAACAGTTCACGCTAAAAAAACATGACAAATCTAGCCCAATTATACGATTATATTAGGCAAATATGGAACAGCATTCCAAATGATTTTTGTGCTTAATTATCAAGCTGAATGCCCAGGCGATGTGAAGATGTTATTAATAATAAAGTTTACGGCACAAAATATTGATAAATATTTTTTTTTTTACTCATTTTTATTATTATTTTTTTTGCTTTAAATATAATAATATCAATGCGTTTTTAAACCTATTTGCTGGCATATTTGAATAATTTAAATTAATCCAGCATTAAAATTTTTCAAATTGTAGAAAAATATACAGTTTTTTACAACATTCGAAAGAAAAATAAATTCTGCATAAAGCGTACACAATAAAACTTATTTACATTGTTTTATTAGAAACATATTCTGGAATGAATAAACTTTAACCATCGGTCTTAAACATCTTTTCGCCAGTATCTGTATATATATATATATATATATATATATATATATATATATATATATATATATATATATATATTTGGGTATTTAATTTAAATTCGCTTAATCTTTTCACAGTGATACACATAGTAAAATATATTTTATTAAACAGCAATCTCTTGAATGCTGTCTTTACATGTCTAGGATATTTCCTGTTGAAATTTCACAAATTATATTTTAAATATATTTCTGTAATTTAATTCTTTTTATCACTAATCTATTAGCATTACTCTGTATTACAAAGTTCCATTTTATTTTATAATTCTTTATAACCATTTCGCTAATGAATGTAAGAAAATGTCTATTGTTGGAATAATTTCGAATATGGAATCGCATTATGCTTTTCTGGCATAATGTTGGAATTATTTTGTTGTTTGCATTTTTCTTCATTTCAGCTGGAATATGGACCCTTTTGAATCATTCGTCCGTATGAAGTTGTTTCTGTGCATCTTATTCTCACCAAGGTACGCCACAAAGCTACATAGGTGAATACTAATATGAGAGGATATACAGACTGCTTAAGGTCAGGTCGGGCTTACCTTCATTGATATTTTCCCCACACAACCGTCCATCCAACGTTTTCGCTTTTGTAGACATCGGAATTATCATAAATATAAATAGAGCGTAATTATCCTTTCGTGACAGACACAGATTTTGGAATATCCAGACTTGTAACAATTAAGCACATATACCAAAATTTATGCGTAGAAATATCTAGTAGAATATTTATTTTATCTAATCCACGGGGCTATCGTGGTATTAGGCAACAGCCTAGACGACTAAAGAGATGTCATGTAAGTGAAGCCGTAGTGATTTTGAGTTCAGTCACCTAGATGGATAGTAGAGATTTAGATTCAGTGTTAACGCTGCTAACAATAGGTCATATAAATAGAACAAAGAGATATCTGCAGTGGAACGATTGATAACTACAAGGTAACCAAAGATGTGTTGCTAGTTTTGATTTATTAGAAAAAACGTACGCAGCAATTCTGACATACCGTTTGTCCTCAAAGCAATCCCCATCATCATCCAGAACGTTTTATCATCCGGCCTTCAGCAGCGAAACGTTCTCTTAATACAAATCAGCTGTCTTGTACGAAAAGAAATCTATGGGCACCTGTCACAAGTCTACTTCATTTTCAAAAGATTTATCTCGAGGGCGCTTGTCCAGGGAATGGAAGAGGCGGTATGCTGTTGGAGCAATATCCGCGGAGTTAGGTTGATTGCGCAGTATACAATGGCACGCAAAATTTTACAACACATTACAAAAAATGTGTTATTTCTAATACAGATACATTAATTAAACTTTTACTGCCCGTAGAACATACATACAATCAGTCAAACAATCAGATTTTTTTTAAAATATCAAAAGATTATCCCACTGATATTCAGTAACTCAAAAATATTACAACACATTTTTTATTTGCAACAGCTATTTTTTATCTTTTATAAAATGTTACGAGTTAGGATGACGTTGTTTTTTATAACGTTCCAGATTACTTTTTTGATTGCTTTTAGGAATGATTAAAAGTATTACTTCATTCATTTTCTGTCAACCGTTCTTTAAACTTTGACAAAATGAGAAAAGCTAAATAATTGATCAAGACCTCCGTAAACGAATTGTTGATCTTCATACAAGTGGATTTGGTTATAGGAAAATATTTAGTCAGTTAAATGTGCTATTGAATTCAGCTGGTACGATAGTTCGTCACTGGAAGACGTGTCATTCCATTCGTCCCCCAAAAAGCTCTGGTCCTCCTAGAAAGATAACGGCATGATTATTGGCTAGAAAAATTGGCAACGAGCCTCTAGTTACGCTTAAAGAAATTAATGGAGGATTAGAAGTAAGTGGAATAAAAGTAAATATGTATATAATTAGTCGTTTAATTCGTAGATATGACATCTTTTCGAGGATTCCAAGAAAAAAGTTCTTAAGCAAAAACACGTTCTTGCTAGATTGGATTTTGCAAACGAGCATTGTATCAAACCTGCAAAATTTTGAGAAAATGTGCTTTGGTCAGACGGACCAAAAATTGAACATTTTGGCACAAATGCCGTGGCAAAGGTCTATAAAACGAAAGGTACTTAATATTCGCCGAAGAATACTATCCCAAAATAAAATTTGGAGTCGGATCATTATTGATCTTTTACTGGTTGCTTTAGTCAACACGGTGTAGGGAACATTGAATAAATAGAAAGGAATATAAATGGAGCTTGTTATAAGGATATTTTGGAAAGAGTTTTACGTCTGAGTGCACATTCGCTGGGGCTGAATCCAGGTTGGGTCTTTCAACAAGGCAAAAATCCTAAACATACTCCAAAGCTTACAAAATCAGGATTATGTTCAAACTGAATAGAAGTAAGGAAATGGCCAAGTCAGTCTCCAGATCTCAATCAGATTGAAAATTTTTGGACATAGCTGAAACTGGGCATTTAAAGAAGGAAACCACAAAACCTGTATGAATTAAAGTAATTTTGTCGTGAAGAATGGAAAAATATTAGCAACGAATCATGCAAGAAATTCGTAGGTTACTATCCTTAAAGCCTACATGCTGTAATTAGCAATAACGGTTACGTTACCAAATATTAACAGATGATTTAACAAATACATTGTAAACTTTTGCGTTATTAAATGTTGGTTTTTATTCTGGGGATATTTTTAATGATTACATTTTATATCTGATTGTTTGACTAAAGGCTTAAATATATGTATTATTAGCAGTAAACGTTTCCTTAATCTGTGTTAGAAATTCCTAAAGAAACAGACGGGGAAGTGTCATGGAGGAACAGTACACTCTTACGATTAACCAATGCTGACTTCTGCTTCAGCCCCTGTTGCACACGTTCCAACTGCTGCGAGTACAGGTCCACTGTGATGATTTGGTCCGTCGGATCAGTTCACAGTGCACAACATGCCGATGAACTTATCAGATAAATGGTCTTACATAGCTGTAGAGGTGGTATTGTGTTGTTAGACACATGGTCCGGTGGTGACAACCAATGTCTGGCACACTTGAATGTCATACATTTCTACTTTTCCTCACTGGCAAGAACTCAATCAAATATGGATACATTACGTTTGAGAGAAAGCAACGAGAAACAGACTGTCACTCGTCGTTGTTTGGCTTCCGAAAGTGTGTGGAGTACCCACTTGCTCAACTTACAGGTTTTCCCTATGCGGGGCAGGTGAAGTCTGACAGTTTCATTAGTACCTGAACTTCTGGAAGCAATGCCTAACGGTGCGTTCCATGAAAACATTATCCCCAAGTACTTGATGTATTCGGCAAACAGGCCCCTTTTAAAATTATAAAGAAGACAACGCCGAACGAGATGTTCGATAAGGCCATGATCCTTCACCGTTGCTCGAGCTATGACTGATGTACGTATGCAATGAAGTTTCATTAGCCAGGAGCAATAAACCAGAACCGCTTTCCCGACAAATAACTCGATCATCTGCGTATCAGTGATCACTTCTCACAATACGAAAAAAACAGCAATGACTTCTTTGGCTACTTCAGTAGATGAAATAAATTCTTCATTTGAAATTCCCTGAACATCATGTGATGAGACAGACATCTAATGAAGCCGCAACACGCAATAGCCAATGTTGTGATAATAACATCAGAGATAAGGACATTAGTCCGTATATAAATAATAATAAATAACAAATACTAAATAATAATGATAGTCATCTAAATAAATCCGAAACGCACAACAATGTTGTGATAATAGCATCATTGATAAGGAAATTAGTCCATCTAAAAATGATAATGATTTTAATTTTAATATTTATTTTTAAAAATGCAGCTGAATTATAATCTAGTAGTTCTTCATAAAGCATATTTATCAATAAAAAAGGTGTAAATGCCCAATTGTATTGTTAAATAGGTAAGCCTAACAAATTTTTATAAAAGTTGCAATAACAATAATAATGGTACTAATAATCGTAGGTGATTCATTAAAAGGGAATATTCGCATTCATTGACTGACTGAAAGTACTAGTGATTCTTTTAAAACAGTTTCTGGAAAATACTTTTCTCAAGTTCAGTGTTTATTATGGCTCTTTCCAATGTTAATGGGAGTTTACTTCTTTATCTTTCCTTTGTAGTAGTGTAGAATGTAGCGGTGATGGTTATGCCATTATGTATTTTCTCGTTATAGATAATATCCATTTTAGCTTTTGTTGCTGTTTAATGTCCTCAAGTGATGAGGTTGTTGTTATATGGTATATTTCTTTGTTTCCCATTCTGTAGCAACTGTCAACAAATGTTCGTGGCCAAAATTCACAGACCTCCCTCGATCAAAGATATTTTACCCATTGATCTTAAAATGCAAAAGTATTTCTGAACGGCTCTGGCGCCATGCAAGACATCCATGTGAATGCCTCGAATCTGACAAGGCTGTTTAAGAACATGTCTCGAGTTTTCAGTTTAATATTATATAGA
Organism: Acanthosepion esculentum; assembly: GCA_964036315.1. Lineage (NCBI taxonomy): Eukaryota > Metazoa > Mollusca > Cephalopoda > Sepiida > Sepiidae > Acanthosepion > Acanthosepion esculentum. Next base: position 6,437,151 of record OZ038495.1, read on the forward strand.
AATTTGCTGTGTTGGTTGAAACTACACCCAGTGCAGCCCTATACAACAGACAGTTAGATTATTTCCTATTTTATTTTTATAAATGATCCATACGCCAAAGTATTTGGCATTTGTTATTTAAAGAAGTAAGAGGGTACAATCAAAGACACTTAAAATGAACAAGTTTTTCCATATCACTCAAGCAAACATTAAACACTTGGCGTATCGCCTCCTATATCCTTTTACCTTCCTTCCTTCCTTATTATATCATTTAATAGTAGATATGTTCGCGTATCACCTGATTCACACCTCCCGTCTTTTCGAGTGGAGTTTTATTCTTCTTTCCTGTTAAGGATTGTGTTTCCTCCTCCTAAAGTCTTCTCAGTGTCTTTCATTCCCTGTAACCCCTTACATCTTAGTGGCATTATATCCTTGCTTGGGGTGAAAATAAAAAAAATAATAATAAAATCCAAACAGCGCCTCTGAAATGGATTTTCCTCCAGTCACCGGGATCAGAACGGAACAGTCCATTATTTATCAGCAGGGCGTAAAGTACGTGCTAACTGATTACCTAACCAAGGAACCAAGAGGCAGAGTTATAATATAAAGATTCCAATCATACGGTAAACAAGAAAAGCTACATTTACTTAAATAAAAATCATTTACCGACAACCTATCCTTTCACACAACAGGTTACTCAAAGATAAATCTTATTCTTACCTTGTCATTTTCTAGGTTATTATTGTCAGATCATGATTGAAATATCATGGCGTAGACTTCCATTAACTCAAATCTAGACACCATTCTTATTGACGGTCCGACAGGAAGACTGACCTTTATTCCAGTTAGTGGTTGAGGGACAGTTATGTACTTTCAGACCCATTTGTTCGAAATCAGATAGTCTTATGAAACTGATGGAACTAAATTGACAAGAGACGTCGGTCAATCTGCACACGAGAGACGGGAAAGCTCGTGCCAAAACGAATTTACTTCGAATTGGTGTTATTATGTGATCGAGCGGCGATTTCGATAAGAAATCGGTTTTAATATCGACTCTGTTCCCATCGACGAACAGTCCTGCGGCAACAACAAATGCTAATGCCTACCACCCGCTGGCGGGAATGTAGGAGAATATGGCGCAGATAATATGAGCTCATTAAGGGATGCGCTTTGTCAGGATTGGCTACTTCCCCGTGGTTAAGCAAACGCCCATGGCTGACCGCTGACACATACTAGCGACTAGAACATCGTTAAGAGAGTTAATTATCTCATCATCCAAAAGTAACTCAATGGAGGAATGTCTTCCTTCTTCATGGTACTTTGTGACTGCCAATTTCATCGACTTCTGCAAGGCGCGCTAATTATTCCCTAGACTTCTCTGCATGTTCGGTCGGACTAATAACCAATCAGACTAGTCGGAATAAAATGGCTTAGACAAATAAGTAGCAGAAAGATTTTATCTTCCAGGACTTATAACTTCATCCGTTAAAAAGATTGAAGTGTTTTAATGCAAACATATTTCAGTGCTTTATTAAAGATTATTACGTTTTCTAAATAACTGCTATTGTACTTGTCTGTGCGTATTTTTTAATAATCATTCGAAGGATTCCTACCCCTGTATAATACGCACATTTTCCCCAATGTAATATTTATTCAAGAAATTCAGTCATATACGAACTAATCAAGCCATATACAAACAAACGTGCGTACAGAAAAATCTGGTTAACTGGGACCAGAAAATATCAATTTCTTAAAAACTAATCCCGGCTCTGGTGATTTTCTTAAGGCATATAAAACTATTTTGTATATGTAGAGTTTCAGATTTAGGTAACAACATATATAGTATAAAATATTAAATGTTATATACGTAATGAAAACACTACTAATCAAAACTTCATGTAAATTTACTGAGATGTTATTATAAATAAATAAACTGACGAATATACTATAATTAATACTGCATAGCACTGCATTTACTGGGCAGACAGTATTCAATAGTTTCTGCAGTTTATTATGGCAACAGACAGGACTGAAAAATGGCCCTGATGTATATGGCGAAGTTACATATATATTATAGCATATCCTACATCATGATCCATAGTTGCGAGTCGTCGAAGATTTCATCATGGAATATGTCATATAGGAAAACGACCTATGCTTGCACAAGCTGCCCTCATCACTGAATACTACTATAACCCGTTGACACTCTCGAGAGACCACTACAGATTTGCAAAACGATGATGAAGCATAATTGAAAACCAGGCCAACACTAAATAAAATAAAGCAATCTCAAATGGCAAATATTAACCTTCCTGGACTTCATTTCCTTTTATTTATCTTGTGGATGCCGACCTGTTTGTCATTACTGTCCTTACAAGACCCTAATCCTCACCCGCCTATCATCCAAATGAACGTCCCGACATGGGATTACGAACGTACCAATATTAAGTAACCTACTCTTGCTAAGGGTCTCCCGTGTCTGATATGCGCAACAAGTACCCGAAATGATCATCCCGGCCAAATGCTATCGTGCAATCCAATCTTCATTTCAATGATACAATTTAAACAGAATAAGCATTTGTATGTCTCCATGACATGCCACATGCTTGCACTTTTACGTACGTATCTCATTCAACAGTATGTCACCGTCTGAAGCTCAGACCGAGATATTACACATGTATAATATACCAGATGCATTAAGCATTTTGCCAAAAGATTTACTGCGTCCTAATATGCATATTATGTTGCCAGTGCATTGTAATTCAGATTGCTGCAATTCTGTTTTTAATTTATGTATTTCGGATTGTGTGTGCATAAATATTGCTGTAAATTTTCACTTCTACTTTAAGAAAGAACTTATCAGTTACGGTTTAAACAAGTTTAAAAACTATTAAGAATTTTGTGTATGTCCTCCGATGTCTTCTTCCTTATTTCGAAATGGAATACGAAATTATATCCAATTAGCAAATTTACCTATCTTTTGTAAAAATATCATTTAGTCATATTCTTTAATTCATAATCTAAAATTACTGAAGAAGGCACTGTAATAACCTTGCCCCCCAGACGGATTTCTTCATTATTTACATTATTTACTTTATACGAAATGTTATCCTCATCTTCATTGCAATATTCATAAAGTTTCGGCTGTTGTATGCCCCGGCCTTCTTCAGGTGTTCTTGAGGACACATAGCCCAGTGGATAAACACGTTGGATAGATCCAGTGACTAGACCCAATGAGTTGTGAGTTCAAAACCAGGCCACAGCAGTGTTGAAACAAAAACTTGGAGAGTTGAGTTAAAGGGAAATAACATGGCAGGTGGAACTAGAATAATCTACCCCGGTGGACGAAATAAAGATTTCCGTTCGAAATTCCGATCACCTGAAGATGGCTGGAACGTATAACGGACGAAACGTTGTGCATAAGGCAATGGATATGAGAATAACAGTCCGAATAATGTAAATAATTTAAATAATCGTAATACCTCATTCAGAGATATAGACGTATTTCTTCATGTTTATTATTTGTTAAATATTTTATTGATCTGTCATCGAAACCTAAATAAATATTATTGACTTTTGATAAATATTACCACGGGGAATGGATATTTTCTCAGTTGATATATTTCAATTCACTGCAAAAACTTCGAAATACCAAAACCCCAAACCTTTCCCCACGCTCTACGCGAACATTTACCTTGTTTGAAAAATGACTACAAACGCAACAAATATTGTTTTTTGCTTTGATGATCTCCAGACCGAAACTGGCCGCTGTTCAAATATTGAGGTAAATCCGGACACCTCTGAAAAGATAACTTTGTTCCAAAATCTTTTAGTTCCTGTCTCCGATCTTAAGTGAGAAATATTTACTCTATTTGTTATTAAATAGTTGAAAACTGTCTTCATTTAAGGTTGCCGAGACATTATGAATATATAAATGTTTTAATACATTCTAGCATTCTTCGATTTAAAATATAGTTCCTTTACGTCTACATATTTCTACGCAGCTCCCACTAAATATTGAATGTAAGGTTACTATGTATCAGTCAGAGAGGTACTTCTCAAATTCGATGTTATCAGATAGCAATTTTTTCACCTTTCGTATAATCGTAATATGCAGTGTTTTCATATTGCTGAGTTATCTTACATTTTAGTATTATTATTCATTCGTCTTATTGTAGATTAAGTATTTGAATGGAATAATAAATTTAATGAAAATTACGCACACAAACATATATACATATATATATATATATATATATATATATATATATATATATATATATATATGTATATATATATATAGGAGGATTTGACATAATCATAATTAAGTAATTCATCGAGTTTTATAAGAAACCTTAACAGAATGCAGAAAGCACTGGAGGGCCGTTTCGTCCTATATTTGGGACTCATCAGTAGTGCGCATCCACTACCAAGAATTGAAACCCGAACAGTTACGTTATTAAGCAAACGTCATACCAACTTTCATACTGCTTTCTGCATTCTGTTGAGGTTTCTTCTAAAACTCGATGAATTACTTAATTATGATATATATATATATATATATATATATATATATATATATATATATATATATTTCGATACTAGCTAGAGGCAACCGGACGTCTAGCCACACTGATGAGCTGCGAAACAGTCTGTCTGTGGATGGCAAAAATGTTAGCTCATGAAAAATTAATTTCGGTTGAGCTCTTTGGTTTGAGGTGTGAATTTGTAAACAGTGACTATTTAAGCTAATATTGCACGACTCTTCGGCAGAATTGAGTCACTGTCAGTCACTGTGTGTTTATCTAAATCTAAAAATAAACACGCTAAGATTCACCTTCATCCCGTACCGTGCGCTGACAGCATAGTGGGACTGACGCAAATTCAATCGGGTTTCGATCCTAGCTAGAGGCAACCGGACGTCTAGTCACACTGATGAGCTGTGAAACAGCGAAACAGTCTGTCTGTGGATGACATATATATATATATATATATATATATATATATATATATATATATATATATATATATATGGCATATTTGTATATATGTGTATGTATATGTATGAATGTGTGTAAGATTTTATGTGTTTATGTGCAAATGTCTGCTTGAGTGTATATGTATATATATATATATATATATGTGCAGACGTATATGTATATATATGTATATGCGAGTATGTATCTATCCGTTGTTGCCTATGTGTGTATATATGTATGGGTTTGGGGGCATAAAAATAGTAGTCTATACTAGATTAAATATTTTTATATATTTATTTTAAATTTGTAACCTGTAGGTGATATTACTTGCTTTGTCTAATTATTCTTGATTGCACATCATTTCTCTTATAAATGTCCTCATTTTTATTTTTGCCCTCGCCCCCTTTTTCCCCACTCTCTCTCATCTTCACTTTTCTTGTATACACAAGGATAGTAATGGAGAGCAGACGGATGATTTTCACATATACATCGGCAGTATGAATTGGGTGGATTTTAACTTTAGATCATATCGTTTTTTATTGTGCGTATTGTCACCGCAAATGTATCCACACATTTCCGGTGTCTGTTTTTTTAATTTTAGGTCAGCGAATCGGTAGTGATTGAGAAATCTGAAAATAATTCATATTCTTTTGTTACACCTCTCTCTAGAGCTCTCATACATTTCCCTCTCACAATTGTTTCCCACTCCCACACATACACTCTCACTAAAATTTTGTTTTTTATAGCTGGAGTTATATTTTCCGATTTCTTGGATCGTGATTACGATTCCAATGTAATAAATTATAACCATGGAATATTAGTGTTTGAGCCTTTTATATTATATTCTTACTCTGTCCTGGACATTGGGTTCTACCTGGAATCCATCCACTTTTGAATTTATATATATATATATATATATATATATATATATATATATATATATATATATATATATATATGTGTGTGTGTGTGTGTGTGGGTGTGTGTGTGTTTGTGTGTATGTATTATTGACCACTAATATAATCAATATGTATATATATATATATATATATATATATATATATAAATATACATATATATATATATATATATATATAAATATACATATATATATATATATATATATATATAAATATACATATATATATATATATATATATATATAAATATACATATATATATATATATATATATAAATATACATATATATATATATATATATATATAAATATACATATATATATATATATATATATATATATATATAAATATACATATATATATATATATATATATATATATATATATATAATGTTTATAATATTTATATACGTACGTTATATATATTCCAAAATTTTTGAAAATAGTGAGGGCAATCTTTTACTGTCTATAAAATGATTCCCTGTCATGCGTCTCAAATAGCCTCTAACAATTAAGTCCCGCTCAAGTTCGGAGTATGCCCGAAACCAAAAGACTGGCGTCTCATAAAACCTGCTTCGGGTAACTGAATCCCGACAGCCCAGGAAGGCAGTTTATCTAGAGGATGGAAAACCTGGTTGTAAACCTACACTGTCTTGAGGTTGTATCCAAACACAAAAAAAACATGAGAGTAAATCCAGCGAGAAAACGTAGAGTGGAGCCCTGAAGAGAGTTGGTTGTCAACACTGACAACGTTCCGGCAACACCTGGAGCCAAGACATCCCTATATATAACGCCTTGTTTTCTTTTGGACCTTGTCGCTACGGCAAGGTGGGGGTATGTGTCTTCGCCCTAGAGAGGATACTAACATGGCGCCATCTCTCGCGATAAAAGATGTATGTAAGAAATGTATGTAAAGAAATGCAACTTTATTTCTAAAATGTAATATACATTTGTGTTTATTAATGCTACAGATTTTATTGCTTGAAACGTTATCTTTAGTGAATACGGCATTTTACCGTTCTGAAATTGCGATAAAACGTTTTACAAAAATGTGCTCTCTCTGACATATTTTTATTTAAGGAAAAGATTTTGAATTTCAGATTAATATGATCAAGTAGATGAAAATAAATAAATATACACTTTATAAAATAAATGAAACGTTTACTGAAATAGGGTTATCTACTACTAAACCCGTCCAAAGTGATAAATTCTGTTGGATTTATAAAAAAGAATGTAATACTTCTTCATATATATATATATATATATATATATATATATATATATATATATATATATATATATATATGTATATGTATATATATATATATATATATGTATATATATATATATATATGTATGTGTGTATATATATATATATATGTATGTGTATATATATATATATGTATGTATATATATGTATATATATATGTATATATATATATATGTATGTGTATATATATATATATGTATGTATATATATATATATGTATATATATATATGTATGTATATATATATATATATATATATATATATATATATATATATATATATATATATATATATATATAAAGAGTAATTGATTTTTTATTAATTCCACTGAATTTATCATATATCATTTACACACACACACAAGTTTCAAGTTTTTGTGTGTAACGTTTGGCATTTCTATCTTTTCAGGTTAAGAAATGCCGTTCACTTCAAAAGAAAAGGCATTTTGCGTTTTACAGTATGCTCGCACTCACTCGCCGAAGACAGTGCAGCATGCCTTCTTCACAAATTTTGCAAAGAAGGCACCAACTACAAAACAAATTAGGACTTGGCACCAAAGATTTCAAGAAAAGGGCTGCTTATGCATACCTAAATCGCCAGGACGGCCATCAACATCAGCAGAGACAGTGGAGCAGGTTCGTGAAGCCTTCCTGTGTAGTCCTCGGAAGAGTGTTAGAAGAGCAAGTGTGGAAACCCACATTCCACAAACAACAGTTTGGCGAATTCTGAGGAAACGATTGCGATTTAAACCTTACAAGCTGCAGCTCGTTCAGGCCTTGAGGGATGGTGATAAGCGAAAACGTAAAGAATTTTGTGTTGAAATGCTGCTGTAGCATGTCTTCGGTAACAGTTTCCAGCTGCACGGGAAACTGTTACCGAAGACATGCTACAGCGAGTTTGGCACGAGCTCGAATACCGACTCGACGTGTGCAGAGTCACAGGCGTCGCTCATATTGAACATTTAAGATAATCTGTCATAGAACCAACAAATATTTGTACTCTTCTTTGTAAATTTAACCAATAAAACTTATGACTTTCAATATGAGGTTTATTTAGTTTCATTAAGATCCATCAAGTAGTTTCCGAGATATGGGCATTTAGAATGGGGTCAACCATTTTGGAACACCCTGTATATATATCACTATATCATATATATACATATATATATATATACACTAAAACTAACCTAATTCAATCAGATTTTACAAATATGTATATGATTATCTTATATCATTCATATATATACATATCACTATATCATTTATATATATCACTATATAATTTATATACCTACTCACACACACACAAGCACACATAAATATATATATATATATACATATATATATATATATATATATACATATATATATACATATACATATATATATATATATATATATATGTACACTAAAATTAGCCTAACTTCATCAGATTTTACAAGATGAAAAAATATTATGATTAAAATACATAATATTTAAAATAACATCTAGCTATTCGTGATTGTATCGCCTCGTACATAAATATTGTATCCTTGTTCCCGGCTAACAGCATTAAGAACGCCAGAAATTCTAAAGAGTTAATATAGAATTTTCCTTGAAAGTATTTTCTACGTTTATTTGAAAATTTTCATTTCTCGTATTCATACAGACTCGTGTTATCTATTTTATTTCTATAACTTTATTTTAATTACCTTTTCAATTGCGCTTCGTTTTTGATCTTCAGATTTGGTGCATATGACTTTTTATTTCAATCTCAAAATGAATCTGTAAATCTGGTTTCATCGAAGATTCGCATTTTGAAACTTCCGGCTATGCTAATTATCTTGCAATTTATTCCCTTGCAAAAGAGCTGCAAGTGAGAACTCTTTCGTTTATAAGCGACGAATTCAGTCTGTCGATTTTAAATTAATTGATGAGCATCGATATTTTATATCTTAAATACTTGTTCATGCCTGAAACAGAAGCCATCCGGCAGCAGCATATATTTAGAGCGGCTTAGGAACGAAGTTCAACGCTAAATTGAAAACTATTAACTATATTTGGTGTGATCATTATTTAAAATGTTTTAGCATTTCAAAATATAATTTTGGCTTTCAATGATTCCTGCAATAAAACAGTGAGTGAAAATTAGGATTAATTTACAGAATTATTAAAGATGAATTTTCGTCGACGCAATAATTCATATGATAATAATTTTACCACGTTTAAAAGCAGTGATTCAAAATCGTTTATAGCCACTAAAATACCAAAAACTGTTTTTAATACTTTTTATTGTATTAATCCTTAAAGATTTCAAAAGAAAAATGTGAATAAAATATACTATGGCAATTCATACTTAATAATAGTTTTGTTTATTACAGTTCACAAATATTACTAATAAACATGTTTTATCTTTTTACAATTTGACAATCGAAGTACTTTTGCAGTGGACATTTAATGCCATTTTCGTTTAGGACCTAGAAAACCATGAATCTAAGTAGATTATTTTCTTTATTATATGTAAATTGTCATGGCAATGATAGTCCCATGTTTTCACGTTGCTTTCTATACTGTTATAACTACAGAGTTATCTTTCCCTTAGGTTGACCACCAATCACCAGCAGTGAGTTTCGTCTACACTACCCTTAACCCAAAGATTGGACAAAGGAGCCTGTTTGTATATTTTAAAGAGATTCTAAAGCCGCTAATAAATATTATATTTCGCAATGTTTCTTTCGTATTATCCCCAACCCCAGGACACGGGTCATAATTTGTTTCTGATAAGACCTCGATAATCTTCCGATACATTTTCTATTTTTAGATTTCTTCATCATTATAACGCCATGGGAGCAGGCCCTGATTAGAACAATTATGAAGACAAATGGACTCAAGATAATATTATCTGTAATTCAATGGCCTTGTGTTTTATGACCAGTAATAAAATTTAAACTAAGTTCCTCAAAGTAACGACCTGCTACCTAGAAGTTGTAAAAAGGAAATAGTTTAAATAAATAGATAAATTAAAACTTTAGGAATCAAGTGCAATTTGAAGGAATATAGAAACTTCCGATTGTATGCTTATATAGACAGTGTTACATAATGGTCAGGCGGGAGCCGCCCGTAAATCATAGCAAGAATGTGGTGAGTTATGTATGGCTTCATGATGGTTAAACAAAAGTTATATAGAGTCAGAGGCCGATGGAGTTATCGCTGGCCGAAAAGAATAGCTTAAGCACTAGACGTGAGTTTCAATAGAAGTATCAGCGCAGTTCTTCCAAGTGGTATCTACTTAATTACAAGATAATCTCAAGTGGATCCGCGGATATATGAATAATTTCTGTTTACATTTCTCGCTGTGTATTTTTTCACCTTAGTTTCTGTTATAAAATCGCGCCGCTTCTTTTCCTGATTTTTGTTGTTGTACATCAACGCAACTGAGCATCAAAACACAATGTGGGGTTATTTTGTTCCAGTGGATAGAAGATGAAGCGGGCCCCCTTCTAAAAGGTTCTAGAGCGCCTCCTTAGAAATGACATATTCCCATTCTATTTTCCTTGTTACTGATTTTCTTACATTGACTGAGAATGAAATACTATCGATTCTATAAATCTCTATTAAAACGAATACCTAAAGAAGAGATGTCGGAGAGAAAGACAATCGCCCAAATCATGAAAGAATATTGGAAACGAAAGAAGATTAATACTATTTGAAAAAGTTGGAGGAACGGTGCATTGTCGGTGCTAGAAGCGAAGAATAAGAGAGACGAGTTCAAATTATTGACCAGGTTCGTTACATTCACTCTCATGCAAATACCCTTGTGAATGGTGTAATTCGTTTTTTTTCTTCCACCATGGGTAGAGAAAATCAGGAAAGGCTTGGTTCGATAGCCTTGAATGGCAAGCGATTTAGAAGAAGAACAATTATGTATAAAAAACATACAGCATTGAGTTAAATATCCTCGCCAACCTGCAATATGCCAAGCTTGGCGATTACTGCTATACCGCTGAAGACATGGCCAATCAAGGAGGGGTTCTTCCAACACTACTGAGAAAGCAAAATAATATATTATTAACTTAAATTATTTTTTTAAATGTTATTCTTTGTTGCATCTACTTTTATTTCTGTCTATATTTGGCTATATATTTATGAGAAAGATATCAACTTAAAATAGATAGTAACAGGTACGTTTGTATTGTATTTTAATGGCATATCAAATGCTTATGTGTTATTTAATGCCAAACTTTAATTTTCTTGGGAACATTAGTAATTTCTTTAACAAAAATACATTGCTGGTATATATTTTTGTCTTTTTAAATTACAAAAAATGTATTGTAAGTAATTTATTCTTACAGAAATATATTACTGGTAATATTTGTTCTTTTTTAATTACAAAAAATGCATTGTAGATAATATTTTACTTGGAAAATATATAGCTACCACCTTAACTATTAAAATGTATTTCTACACATACATAATATTTTGACCGCAGTATGGGGGGGTTCATTATGTGACCATAGACGGAACTCTAACAGCTGTTACCACTCATGGTCAAGGTTTATCTGGGAACAAAAGCAATTAAGAGGCGGTTCCAGGCTCCTCAAAACCTCCCGAACAGATACCTTGCTGCTGGATGTAGTTTATCGTCATAACTAGGATCAGAATATATGGCATAATTATCTATTAAATATGATTGCGTAAAATGAAAATGACAACGATGAGGAGAATCATATATGGAATTCCTCATGTAGATTAGTATTTATTTGCGATGATGATTAATTCAATTTATAAAATGCGGTTTTGATCTTTCTTTAACGATACGTATTTTATTTAATAGAGCACAAGATGAAACCAGAGACTCAAGGAAATAAAGTGAATAAGTCGCTTTTAAGTGAGTCTTCCAGTTACAGTGATCCTGTCTGCCCAGCAAATTCCTCAAAGGAAAAAGCTTTTAAGACTGAACTCTGCTCTCCAGAAATGCGTATCAATTTTTGCCGGACGCAGATCACAGATATTCATCTCCCTATTACGTTGTCATTCAAACTTATGTCAGCACAAATTCTCCTCGTATTATTTGGTATATAATTTACGCTACTTTAATCTAAATAGCACACGGTTGAAGATAATATATTCATTGGCACTTTTCTAACTCAGTTTATTAGCTAAAGAAAAAAAAACGAAAATGAGTTCGAACATTTGTTGAATAAATGAAACAATTTTATTTACAAATAAGCACAATATAAAATCCAATATACTGTTTTCTTAATAAAATAAAACTGTATTGTATATAACCGTTTCAAGTTAAGTTACGAACAGTGTCAATATTATTCGACAATTTATTTATCTCAGGTGAGGCCAAGATTCCTCATTTTGACAAAGATTGGAACACGGCCGACTGTTCATTTTGAAATCTGTCTTAATTTTGGGGATTAGTTTTTCACTTCGATTAATTTGTGATGTTGAATCACAAAACGCATTTTTCTTCTTCTCTGTCACTTCAGGATGTGAGGGAACATGTCTCCCAAAATAACCCTGTCTTTTTAACTCTAAATAAGAAGAGCTCTTTATACTATATTTTCTAATCACTGTACTGTCAAACGTTTGCACAGATTTGCTAGGTAGGTTGTTCCTTATATTTGTCTGCCCCTCTTGCCTTCAATACCTCTTCAGAGGGCCAAATTCTCCAAGACCTTTCATCTTTCTGATTCTAAATATAAGTGTCCTTTTTATTTCCATTTTCCATGCAACATTGTCGTTACTCACATGTTCATTTCAATGGATTCTTGGTATCATTCTTTAGAACGAAATTTGCCTTGCTTCTTCATTTGGGAATAGACTGTCCTGCATTTTAGCGTGCATTCCAATGCGTCTTACCCAATGCATAATACTTCTGTTATGAAATGAGATTTCCTTCGTATCTTTACAGTCCAGCAGTAGTCGTTAATCTTGTGCATCGTATTCTGCATGCTCTTAGTCTTTGGGAACTTACATAATTAGGCCTTAGATAAGTCAGTCATTTATATATTGTTACAACTTCAGAATCAACCGTCCGTACCAGTTAATGGCGGCTAGTTTTTGCGAGATAACACGTGGAAATTTGCGACTTAAAAAATAAATACTGTCGCTCATTTTCTCTGTCAACCGATAAAGTGTCACACCCATTAAAACGTCTTCTCTTCTTTTATTAAAATCTCATAATTTATATAGATTAAATTAATGGCAGATGTGTACTTGGAATGTGATATATAATCCCTATCAGAATACTTGTGGGATACTGAATGAGAAAGATGAAAGAAATTCGATGTTACTACTTTCACACTTCGAAGGCACTTCTCAAGACTATATAATTACTATCGATGGTATCATATATATTTATAAAAGTAAAAGACAATAGTAAAACTGTAATATTAGCCGACGCGTTTCGTCTAATGTTGACCTTTTCAGGTCAAAAACGAAATTAATTTATTAAAACAAAGTAACTAATAATAACAAAACAAAATTTTATTAGCAACTGGAAGAATTTAGAAAACGCTATTATATTCACATTGTCAAGTACTGTCACGTGTGGAAATATTGTTTTTATTGTTGTGTTGACGGATTCAACCATTTTCTTTTGATTTCTTGATACAGTTGTGTACGTTTGTTGGAAGAGTATTAATTCTGTTAGGAAAGGTGAAATAGGGAAAGAGCCTGGGCATAGATTAATATTTGGATAATATTCAATGGCGGCACTTTCGAGGATTTTCCATCTGAGTTATTTACTTTTTTATGAGTGTAGCTTTTTTAGAATCAAAATTGTTGTTGAATTTATTTCTCTGTATGACTAGTGCATTAGTTAAGTTGCTTTTGTGAGGTCTCTCTTGTGCTCATAAATGCGTTTTTTCAAAAATTGCTACTTGTTTCTACAGTATATTGGGAGGAACAATTTTGGCAATTTATTTTATAAATGCCTGCTTCAGAAATATTATTTCACCTTTTCTATTATAATTTCTATTTATAAATATTGTTTTTTCTACGGGTTAACTCTGAGAAATTTTTCATATCATATATATGTAAAGGTGAGGCAACAATATACAACAAAATCGGTTTATAATACTCCATAGATAAACGCCGAAGGAGAATGATTCTAAGAAAGGACAACCAAAACAAATTTGAAAGGGGAATGCCATCGGATTTGAAATTTGGTTTATAAATATCATTGTCGAAATGATTTCATTTTAAGAAGTCGGCAATATTTGTCATTTTTCCTTGTGCTAAATCTTTTTAAGAGAGCCACAGGTGTGATAGTTATTTGATAAGTAATCTGGTCATGTGTCATATTTATGCTTTTAATCTTTCAATCAGATTTCCAGAATCTGTCTGTGAAGGCTAATTTCATCATTCTATATTGACTTATATCGATTGATAGCAAAGGCGATGCAATTCCTAATTCGGAAAAGCCGAAAGCCTCTCTCTTTACTTTTCACCTTATATGCTATCAATAATTTCGCTTGTCATGGATTTGTCTATTATCATCCACTTCCTAGATTTCTTTCCTAACTTAAACAGTTTGTCTCTTTTTCAGTTTCAATTTCATAAAATCTCATGCACGTTTCCCAAAATCAGCGTAAACCAGAAAAGTCGTAGTTTCAACAAACGTAATTCTTTCCAGAACATCTAAGTCCTCTAAACTTGCACCTAATGATTTATGGAGTGCAAATATACAGATATTTTTCAAACATTACGTTTTTTCTCTTTAATTTGTAATCTTCCGGCCAAGAACATTTACCAACAGTCAGGTCAGATTTTTTTAATTATCAATTCTAATCTACTGATTTGAACGGGATGATCTATTTGGATATTAGCGTTTATAAATGTTTCATTCCTCTGCATAATAGAACCAGAAACATTCTTATTACCATTTGGAGTGAAGTGCATGAACGTGTCCAACATCTTTATTCGTCTTCTCACCAATTAGCTAATAATCTACAAAATTCTTTTTCGTAACATCTTAATATCTTATATGCAGAGCTGTTCGATAAAAGTGACTCACCTGATTTTTTTAATTAAACATTTTTTCGCCTATTGTTTTTGGGGTCAAACTAATTTTTAATCTTACTAATATAAAGACCCTTTCCCGACCACCTAGTAAAGAAGTTTACTCACCGTAAGGTATTCTATTGATAATTATAATTTTGGATATAAATGAGATTTAGGGAATAATTCTGTGCAAAAATGTGACTCACTTATTTCCTACAACTAGTAATCAATAGAAACATAGCCGAACAGCTTTAAATAAAGAATAAGAGAGGTATAATTTATTTATAATAGGTAATATATTTCGAAATATTTAATAATCTATGGGTCCTCCTTTATTTTGAATAACCTTTTCAACCCTTTTTGGTATTCACTTGATTAGGTTCTGGCAAATCTCATCTCCAAGCACTGAATTCCATTCGGATATGAAATTCACAATCAAATCCTCTTTGTTGCTCAAATGCTTTCTCGAGGGCCTGTACTTTATAATGCTCCATGGATTTTCTATGAGGTTGAGGACAGGATATTGGGCGGCCAGGTCATAACTCTCACCTGCTTCTCATCAAAGTATTGCTTCATCGATTTTGATTTGTGACAGGGAGCATTATCCTGCATAAAAATGAGATTGGTGGGGTCGATTAGCTTACAAAGAGACGGTTCCCTGGACCGGGTGTACAGTGTCTCCAGTGCTCGCAAATGAAAAAGAGAGTGCGAACTAGACATAGCTTGGGAACGAAACCCGTTGGTCTGTCTTTTTTATTTTCATATCTGACAATGCCTGTAAGAAACAAATTATATATTTTCCTTGCAATATATATATATATATATATATATATATATATATATATATATATATGCACACATATACATAAAATTCCTATGTTTGTAGGGTCCGTGCGTGTGCTTGTGAGTAGTCTGATTTTTTGCGAGTATATGCATATATATTTATTCTTCATATATGCTTCTGTGTATGTGTGTGTGTGTCTATGTGCATAGTCCGACAAGTGTATTTGGTCATTATCTTGCTATGCTGCATTTTTATCTGTTGGGGTTTGTGATCTGTCTTGTGCTGGTTTAAATTTGTTTATGTTTTGTTTTCTTGTATGTATAGGCAAGAATGGTTATATGTCAGTGTGCATATATATATATATATATATATATATATATATATATATATATATATATATATATATATATATATATATACGACCATACAATACACAAAAATGGAAATAGATCTACGAAGATACATGGGTCATAAAAAGATAAGAACGAAGACATCCTTCCTCCCCCATTCTCAGACCAATAACCAGGACGGAAATGCTTTTCTTCTCGATCTCTGTTTCACCTCTATTCCCAAGTCATGTCGTGCCACGGAGTCTGCCCTATTGGCAACTCTAATCATGCTGTAGTGCCTTTTAACATCTCATTCTATTTCGCCCCGCAAAGAACCTCTTCCTAAAAATATATATTTCTGTTATCAATGAGCAGACTATGACTCGTTTCGTGATTTCCTTCGCAATGTCCCCTGAAATATGGTCTTTAAACTCTCCATTCAAAACTGCGTTTCGAGGTCTCCTCCTGGATAAAAGCTGGAGTCGAGGATTTCATCCCACCAGAAAATATAAACTTAAATCGCCCCCATCCCCTTGGTTCTCAGCTGTTTTCTCAGCAGCTATTGCCCATAGGAATCAGTTATTACGTCTACCGTAGCGACCTGTTAGATTGCAACAGACGTCTCTTAGTCTCAGCCCGTAATGAGTGCAAGCGTGTACTCAATGAAGCAAAGTCACTATTTGTTAAAAGAATGAAACAACGTATTGCATCTCGCAAATTTGATTCCAAAGATTATTGGCTTCTCTGCAATACTTCATTTATTCAATCAATTTGAGGTCATGACTTCCTTAGCGGATAAGGCTGAATGTTTTGCTCCGAAATTCTCGGCTCGAATCATCCGGTGCACAAATACCTGATTTTCCCGCTAGAACTAAGGCACTCTTGGGCGAGTTGCACATAAACCCATCGATGGTATTGGGTATCGTCTCTAAATTAGTCTCCCATAAGGCTAGCGTTGGGG